>CM046817.1:4330306-4930306 GCA_025617385.1 Murraya koenigii | reverse complement strand
CAATGACATAAGAGTAGACACATTCTGATTCTCCACATTAGTATACACTTTACAATCACCTTGAGCATATTCATTCGCCAGGATGAATATATTAAACAAATTTTTGATTAAAAACTAAAAAAATGCAATAGTTAAGCATTAATTTGCTCATCAGATACGAGCATGTTGCCGGAGAAGGATTGTGTAAGCGTTCAATATACGAATTAATAAATCCCATCACCGCTCCTCTAAATTATTTATATTCTTTACGCTCTGCCTCAAAAGCCGATTTTCATTTAGAAATAGAACTATTAATCTTGTCCATCAGTCGAATGATGTGCTCATTATTATACGTTGCCCTCATTTATAACCTCAGAATCATGTATATCATCGAACTCGAATGTCTACTCATGATGGTCATTTGCAGGAAGCTCATTACCAACAATATTTTGCTGCTCTAGTGTTAGGTTAACGACACTTACAGTATTTTGACTCTCCTTTGTTTGCCTTGCAATAGGAGGCGTGTTGATGAATGGTTGGTGCTATACAAAGTAACATTTAAAATGGGTAAATAATAAGAAAAAAAATAATTCAAGTTTTTATTGTTGATATGATGCACTAAATTATGCATACATTATGAATACAATTTAGGATATATAGAACATAATCTTTTACAGACTGCTAATAATTTTGGGCTTTTTCCTTTACGTTCGACTCGATGGTTTGTAAAATATTTCCCTGTATAAATTCTTCCTAAAATTTAATTTAGTCTAATTATAATAATGTGAAAAATAATATCATATAATTATTAATATATATTACTTACAAGACGAGAGTTGTCATTGAATAAGAAATAAACTTCAGTAAAATTTATTCTGGAAGAAGCAATAGGCTTCCATTGCACGATGTGAGGAATTTTCTTTTTTATTTTAACTACCACTTTGACGGAAGTCCTCTAATCACTTCAAATATCCATGCCTGCAACAAATAAAGTCATAAAGTCATATACACTTGATAATATACATTATTCTACAAAATAATTTGAAAATTATATTAAGTAGCCCATACCTAAACTCCAGATATAAAGCCATAAGTATTGTATTTTTCTATTTTATGATTTGAATTTTCTAAGCAAGTCTTCTTAAATTTTTTGCTTTTACCAGACACTGTGTTGTCAAGATTATCGTATATCGTTTCCCACGATAAACTACCCCATGGATGACTTTGAAAATAATGTATGTCATCTACTTCATTAAGAAACGAGAAATTTATCCGACAATGAATTTTTCTTCTATTTAGTACTCTATTAGCAAAATAAAAAAATATAATATTTATTACATCAATGTCATCTATAGTCTCGAAGTCTAAGTTACTAAATCTTTTATCGAATTCACCAAGATTTAGCTTGCGAAACAAATTATTAAAATATGTATTAAGCAGCCCATATATCTTTTTTAATGTTTTAGATACAGTATCTTCACCATAAGAAAGTCTCATAACTAAACACCACCATTCAATAGATAAGCGTATCAAATGCTCATCAATTTTAAATCATAATTGATCTTTTTCATCATAGGCTACTTGTTTAAGTAACAGATTATGCACAATTACGCCATTGAAAGTAAAGCTTCGACACTCTAAGAAATGCCGAAATATATCTTTTTTAAATACTTATAATTGTTGTTTTGTTAACTTTTTCATAATAACTTTTACAACTGTATTTAATTTATACATACTCCTAATACGCCCAGGAAAGTGTCCAGCATGAAGTATCTACATTGTGCTTAGTACATACTTAAATTCTTCTGTCATATATATGTTACATTTATAACATTATTAAATTCTATTAATAATATTATATATATATACATATACATATATATATATATATATATATATATATATATATATATATAATGATAAACTCAGAACAGTCACACTGGAATATGGTGCGATAAGAAAACAGAGTATAGAATTTAATGTGATAGGTTCCATATCGCACCAAATTTTAGATTACTAAATTTTGGAAGTTAGTGCGACATTGAACCTGTCACACCAAGTTGGTATGACAAGCGCGCGCTTATAAGTGACCAGCGTGCTATCGTCACACCCAGTCGAGACCAATGTGCTTGGTCGCGCCCTTGTGCACGACGACCGTGCGCTGGACGCACACAAGCAACAGAACATCGCGCTGGGTGAGTGACCAACACGTAGATCAAGTGCGATCCGCACCTGATTTGTCCATTGCTGCTCACAATACTCACCCACAACAATCCTCCACCACTATCTTCAACATAACACAATAACAAAAACATATAAAAAAATAAAACTAAATATTTAGAGAACTTGAACTAACCCGAAATTTTATCCGTGACTTTGAAAATAATATAGCTAGTTGAACTCCAATGACGTCGCTGGCGATGTCATATTGGTTGAGGAGAGCGTTCAGTGAGATTGAGAGGAGAAGATTGGGGGAGAAAATGAGAGAAATATTTTTGTTATTAACGCAATTATTTAACTAATATTGATAGAAATAAATCAGGTGGAATATTTATGAAAAACAAAAAATTGAAGGGACTATATGTGTAAATTTTCCGACTTTTGGCCGAGTGGTCAAGCTGCTATATTTGCGAGACGGCCGAGAGCAGTAGTTTGAATCGCGTAAAATATTGTGGGGATAATTACAAGTGTATTCGTCGAATATTAGAGTGATACAAATACGGACAATAGTCTCATAATATCAGTGTAAAAACAAAAAAAAATGAAAAAGAAGTGAAAATTTCGAACAGTTATCTCATCTCATGGACACTCCTTGATCTCGCTCTCTCGCACCTAGTCTCGCATTTTTGGTTTTTTTTTTTTCCTCTCTTTTGCAGCAAAAATGAAAATGGAAGAAGAACTTCAAAAGCGTAATACAGATTGCGTTTATTTCCTCGCTTCTCCTCTCACATGCAAGAAGGTAAACTTTCCTCATCATAATCATCAATTCTGAGCTAACTAATTAATCTTCTTGTTAATTTCCATTAATCGTCTTCTGGTTTCGTTTTGTTTTCCAAATGCAAGAAATGGAGAATGATCTTACTTTTAGATTTCCTCACTGTTCTAGAACCTTGCCACTGTCGTAATTAGTCCTGCATTTTGACGATCTTTCTTTGCATGATCTAGGGCTTAATTTATGAATGTGAAAATAATACTGTGATAATTACATTGTTCTATTTTTGTTTCAATTCTAACTGAACAGTACTATCGACTATAAAGGTAAATTCTACGATTTCTTTTGATACTTTGAGTAATTAAGTTTGTTGATGTGTTCTGTGTCTGTTGCTCATCGCAATCATTAGTTTTCCAGTTTTTTTTTTTTTTTCGTTTATCTTTTTTGTTTGGGAAATGCAAGAAATGGTGATGTTTCTTCTTTCAGGGGCTTGATTGTGAATATCGGCACAATGAAATTGCCAGGCTTAACCCTAGGGATTGCTGGTACTGGTTAGCTGGGAACTGTATCAATCCTACATGTGGTTTCAGACATCCTGTAAGCTCATAAATTTAATAAATTATTTGTTTCTACCTAATGTTTGGTTAGTGCATCGGAGCTTCGCATTAGTTGCTTGCTATCAAAATTTCAGTTTGCTTTCGTACATGTTGTTATTATTTTTCTTCCAATTTTTAACAATTAGTTTGTACTTTAACAATGTTTCAGAAAATCATGTGTGGTTGTATGCTAGAAACCTTTATTATTCATTAGTAGGTTAGACAATTAATACCTTCTCTGCAATGATATTTTGCCTTTCAAGTGTCATGAAAACTTCTTTGTGGAAAACTTGTATGCTCCTTATTTCCAATTGGTGGCTGTGTTTTTTAAACTGTTAATTTTATATCAATGAGTCCAGTAATAAATTCATTTGTTGCTTTCACAGCCATTGGATGCGTGTGTGACTGAAGCACCATCAGAATCTGTTTCATTGCCATGTCAATCTTCTATACCAGTGAACAAGACCAGTGTTCCCTGTTATTTTTACTTCAATGGATTCTGCAACAAAGGTGATAGATGCTCCTTTTCCCATGGTCCTGATGGTATTGCACCCAATAGGAAATCTTCAAAAACGGCTTCTGCAATTACTGATGCCCTTCCATCAGAAAATAAGACAGTTGCAGGAGATAGCACTGGGTCGCCACCAACAGAAGCACGTCCCAATCCATCTGAAACTCCATTAATACTAGCCGTGGATGTGAGAGTCCAGCCCAAGGATGACCTACTGCAATCAGCACCAAAAAGAATTCCAGTACGAATTGCCTCCCCTCAGATATCTCTTTCTGAGGGTGAAACTGTTGCTGTTGTCAAGTCAGACTCCATGGTAGCAGCAGAAGGCTTTATGAAAACTAAATCTCGTCTATATACAGATTGGAGCTCTGAGGAGCATGTGGATGACCATGTTGAACCTGAGGAGCAATTGGAATCATCCCCAGGATTTGATGTTCTTGTGGATAATGATAATAGGGCGGAAATTTTGGGTTATGATGATGATTCAGAATACTTACTTGCTATTAATAGGGAGCACAGAGAGCTGAATGGTCATTTCTTGGGTTATGGTTTTGAAAGTCCAATTGAGCATGACCCCATGTATCCAGAATCAGAACCATATGAAGGCGAGACATACAATGTTCATTATTATTTGGATAATGTGCATATTCTAGATAAGGTCAGAGAACACCCTAGCCATGCAAGAGGGAGGATATGGGATTCAATGTTGTCTCGAAAGAGAAAACTCTTCCCAATGAAAGTCTCTGTAGATGACAGTAATGCAGATCTTCGAGATTATCTGAGGAATCGCAGGGTAGTTGATGTTCATTCAACTAGAAGGCATGAATCATCTCGTTTGATGGGTCGAAGCAGGGGAAGGCACCAAGGTCTGCGGCTGCATGGTAGATTGGCATCAGAATTTGGAAAGAACTATATTGAGTCACATGGACACAAAGGAACTCTTCCAAATCGTGCCAACGACCGTGGGTGGGCTAGGCATTCAAAAAATAATATACTTAGGCAACATCATAAAGGAAAAAGGCTGTGTAAAAGGAAGTCTCATTTATCTGCCATCTCAAGGAAACCATTTTCAAGCGAGAGAAGATCTAATCAGACTGAGACTACATTTACAGGACCCAAGTCCCTTGCTGAGATTCAAGAAGAGAAGGAAAAAGCTGAAGAATCTGGTGATCGCTTTGGGAAAATGGGACATTCAAGTCAAACA
This sequence comes from Murraya koenigii, assembly GCA_025617385.1. NCBI lineage: Eukaryota > Viridiplantae > Streptophyta > Magnoliopsida > Sapindales > Rutaceae > Murraya > Murraya koenigii. The sequence continues at coordinate 4,925,084 of CM046817.1, read as the reverse complement.
TTGACAGGCTTCCAGGGACCAAAACCTCTGAGTGAAATACTCAAGGAAAAGAGGAGGCTAGTTAATGTGAGTGATGGAGATACTTGGAGCTGTTGAACAACTAGGCCAAAAGAAATGCCATTTAGAAGGTGATAATTTTTGCAGTGAATGATGATGAAAAAAAAATTGTATTTGACTTGAGACGCAGTTTTAGCACATCACATGATCCTTTAATATGCTGGGATCCATTTAGTTCCCATTACATGATGAAGAAAATGTTAGTGTTTAGCGAGGACCTTGGGGGAAGTAGTCCCCAGATCTGTTGGGTTACTGAAGGAGAATCTTATCCTAGGAAACAGCAATTGGCAGGCGTATGCCTCAAGCCATCCGTCAGAAACCTTATTAACATTGTTAATATCTTGAGCTTGTCTCTTTTTCTGTGTATATAGCTGCACATACTGGTCACCGCGTTTGGAATGACAATTTCAAGCAGAGATCTTTATCTCTGCGTAATAACGATCGATTTCTCAGGACTTTGGGAAGGTTTTCTGTTTGCCTTTTGTATCTGTTACTTGTAAGCATATTGAGCCTTCCCTAAGTACCGCACTCTTTTCTTTTCATTGCTCCTGCGTAATTATGGAACAAATGGTTTGAAGTTTCAACTCGAATATGAGAGTAGCGCTCTCTGTTAACCATTATGCAATGCAAAAGTGAACACCAAGCTGAGGAACTCTAAAGCCATTACTCATTAGTGTATTTAGGAATTGGCTAATCAAATTCAAGTTGAATCCTAAATGAATCAAATCTGAAACGAATCCAATCAAAATTCAATAGATTCAAATACGATTAATTTATTAAACGAATCGTAATCTCATGATTCAGATTTGATTCATTTAATAAAGGAATATTTATTTACAATTCGTGTAATTCATTTACTATACAAAATTAAATTAAATAATAAATAAAAACAATAAATAAAGAATCGAATGAATTCATTAAATTCATTTATAATCTATTCAAACAAAATCGATTCATTACAACTAGATTCAAGCTAAACACAAATACAATCAAAAAACAAGAAGCTGAAGAAACTTAAAGGCTCAAAGAATGACAAAGTTGACGGTCGAATCAGTGGCAAGGGTAGTTATTCCAGACCTTGTCATTGCCGTAGCCAAGAGAAGTGAAGGTTGCATGAAAATTTTGGATGGGCACTAATTTGATTTTTTGGAAGTGTTTAGTTTGACTTTCGTTTGGGGGAATGAAGAAACAAGTCTTCAAATTCAATTGAAAAGACAACAATGGAGGAAGGAAAATGAAGAGCAGAGCTAGAGCCAGCTAATGAGTGATGATGCCCTTGCTTTTTTTTTTTTTTTTTGCTTATTATCATTTCATAATTACAAAACTAACCTTATACCTTGAAAATGTTTAAACAAAAAATTTTAAATTTTAATATTAAAAAAGTAATTTTATTAAAAAGGTCATTCATGATTCTACTTATTTATAACATGTTTAATAAATTAATAGATAGCCTCAAACTTAGACTCGATTAATTTATTTAATGAATCGAATCAAATTCATTCATTTAATAAATTAATTAATTTTTTTTAAACTTAAATCTATCTAATTAGATTTGAGTCGAATCAAATCAACAAATTCTAACCCAAATTATCACCCTTAAACCTATATTTGGTTGAAAAAAATTGTAGGAGAGGAGAGGAATAGAAAGAAGTGTGGGAGAGAAAAAAATTAATGAAAAAAAAGTTAATCTCATTTTAATTAGTTGTTGAACATAAAATTTATTTTTTTCCTTTTATGTCTTTCCCCACTCCTCTTCTCTCTTTATATTTCTTCGAATCATTGTGTATTCTTGGTAGCTCATAGGCATTTGACTTTGGCATTGCATGTTGCTTCGGCTCCTTAGCTGGTTACTAACTTACTATCATCATTGGGATACTTTAAGCAAAATTTAACTAGCTAAGTAGTTTTAGACTGTAACTTAAGTGTTTTATATTCCAATGACCATGTGGTGCTAATTGTTTTGCTGATTGGAAGGAAATAGTCCAACACGGGATCGAGAATTATCAAGATGATGACGGTTAAAATAAGACAATTGCAAAATAATCAAATTTTAATCACAGAATTGACACGGCAAGAACAGTTCTATTCTATCATGCCTTATCATTTCTCGTGTCTCTTGGGGACAATAAGGGTCAATACATGATAAATTATCTTAATTTGACATTATATTAATTTGACGTACGTTATCTAATCTTGGGTTGATAAGTTGATTAGAATAATAGAGAATTATGATTTGTAGATGGTCGAGGGAAATCAATCAACGTTGTTAGTACAGATTGGCTTTCTTAACTGATCACAAAATTTCTCATTTGTTTGAGAGATAGCTCTCCACTTTATAAAGTAATCTCACTATCAAGTCAATCTAAAATTTAGACAGATACATGGCATAATTCAATAAAGATTGAATATATAAAATCTTGTGAATATAATTATAATAGTGATTTATGAATTTTTTATTTTTAATTATAACTTAATGACAATCCAATTCTCTCATCATCAATGTAACGATGTCCGCAACCCAAACATCTTGTACCGCTCAAAAAGGTTTTATAAATTAAGCTAACTACCTCATTTATAAACTGAATTATGTGATAGTTATGTATCGTTGTGTCTTATAAATTATGTCTTTGATGTGTTTAAGAAAAAATGAAGTGTTGTGACATGGTATAATAACCATAAGGGACATAAGATTAAATTACCGATGCACATGTACTATATTCTCAAACCTTCAAGAGGTTATAACAAAAAAAAGAAAAAAAATTATGATTACATGATAACAAACTATTTTTACCAAACACTTCTTTTGTTAATCAGTTACTAACGTTAATTTTAACAGAATTCTCAAACAAGGCCTAAACCACTGCATTACCATCCAATGATTACCATAGAAGGTTGGTTTTTTATTTATTTATTTATTTATTTTGTCCTCGTTAAGCATCATGATCCTTTGAGACATTATGTGTTTGTGACACCTATAAATTAAAATTCGGCTGACAAGACCAAACTACTGTGCTTGCAAACACACTGAAAAATCACGATCAAGACAGCTTTCCGTTCTGGTCTTTTGGTTAGGTATGAACTCTAAAATATTGCCAAAACAGAGGTAATAAAATTCAATATTATTATTACCTACAAATCCAATTAATAACAAGACAACAAATCAAAGAGGATGCTGAATTGAATTATTATTATTATTTGCATGCTTAACATGTAGATTCCAATTTATGAATTATTTTCATATTCCTTATTTGTCATTTCTTCCCCTCTCTCTCCTTTTAACTGAAGTTATAAACATTCATAGCGCCATAATTTGTTTGACTCCATAAGCTTGCATCTCCTTCAAACTCAAACAAAGGGAAACGCCCCATAGTAATAAGCCAGCCAGAGAGAAAGAAAAAGAAATTAAAAGATCAAGCTGCTGAGCTATTAATAATTTAATGGAAGGTTTACAGAGGTCTACGACGTCGTTTAGGAGACAAGGCTCTTCAGGATTGGTATGGGATGACAAGTTTTTATCCGGAGACTTGAACCGTTTCAAGAATAATAAACAAGCTGATGATCATATCAATAAACCGAAGGCTGCCGCAGTAATGATGCAACGGAGCCGATCAGAAGGCGGACGAGGAGGAGGAGGCCGCATGCACAAGGCGATGAAGGAGCCGCCGCCTGCCTTGGACCCACCTTCTCCTAAAGTCTCCGGTTGTGGCTTCTGTGGATTCTTTCGCAAACCAGCTACTTCTTATGCTGCTGCCCATAAACTTAAATCCAATAAGCGTAAGTCTACTAGGTCATAATGTTTTTTCAATTTTTGTAACATAATTATTATGTGAGTGGCCCCTTTTTTTTTTCCCCTTAAATGGTTTTTATTTTTTTATTTTTAATCAAGAACTATAATGTATTGTATTGGATATGTTGTAGTATATCTAAGAAGTAGAGAACTAAAAAGATTTGTGTTAGGTTTCTTTTCTTTCCACTATTCATGGATGGATTAATGCCTGCCTTTTTTCAGTTCTCTCAAAATCTTATGTGATTTATTTTCGTGTTAAGCTTGATTATACAATACGTATATATCGCTGTGATTTTTCTTTTCTGCAAACCCACCCATTTTCTAGAGAAAATTCCATTGGTTGATGATGATATATTTGATCATGAGATGCAATAAAACTTCATTGTGCCTTCACAAGGATGAATTCAACAAAATTAATGATGATTTGATGAGTTTAGAAAGTTCTAGGGCTAGCTTTTGAACTATTGGTGATTTTCAATCTTATTGAAAATTGGCATTATTGGTTTTGGTTGGAGTCATTTACTTGGTAACGTCACCGATTAGGTTTGAATATTCTATATTTTAATCGCCACCATTATCAAAATGGTGAGCTGCCGGCCCTATATTCATATAATGTCCACAAAAAAACGATAATAAACATATTGCTTAAAGATTTTATTATTATTGATAAGGGACGTCATTTTCAGGATGTTGCCAATTTTGCTCTTCATTTTTTTTTTTGTATTTCTGCTTTAAAAAAAAAATCTTTTGGTACCTTAAGTTCAGGACCATATATCTAGATCGCTATTCACTAAATTATATTTCTTTTATAAAATTTGTATAATCTTGAGAAAAAGATTAACTTACTATGGGCTTTCTATTTAAATAGGGTACCTATTTTGAGCCCCCTGAAAATTTCTTGTAAAACTCTTTTTGAAGTAAAATTACTTAACACAAATTGCATATAATGAAGGCCTTCATTTAAGTGTAGATAATGTAGTGATTCCTTTTTGAAGTGGGAGTGAGGAGTTCGGAGTCCTCCTTCTCTAATATTTACTTACATGTTAAAGGGTGGGAGTGGAAGTAGTGAGCCCTATTTTCTTTTAAAGTGGAGAGTGAGATTTCCAATTTTATGGGAGAGGTGAAACAAATATCAGGCTTCTAATTAAGAAATAATTGATATACTAATGCAATTAACACAATTTTTCTAATGCTTCTTCATGCTTCTTTCCCTAATTTAGCACGAAATTTGTTAAGTTTTACTAGCCCAATTAAAGAGAAAAAGAAGAAGTTAGTCCTAACAACTAGAAACAAATAATTGCCAACTTCTTGTTAAATCATAACGTACGGGAGATTTTATTTTATTTTTTAAGAAGTTTAAATTAGTTTTATTAATTGGCAGAATGCACTCTGTTATTAATTGACCTTGGATAGGGGAAAATAAGAATTGAAAGAAAGTAAACCAATTTGTTATTGATCTAAGTTTTATTTATTCAGTTACTATGAGGATATACAACTTTTTCAAGTCGGGGAGAAAACCGTTTATTTGCTTCAATCTTTCTTGGGCTCACTCAAGAGTTCGGAAAACAAATACTCAATTAGATAACTGAGATTTGTTAATTGAGTATTTGTGCTTAAAAAGTTTTGAGAAAAAAAAAAAAAGAATAATGCGGTTTGAGATTTGAGCTTGCATCAAATTATTGCTTTGTTGGTGTGATGGGTTTTTCCATGAAAACTTCGATGTCAATTATAGGGGGTTAATTGTAAAAACTGAAAAAAAAAAATTTTTTAAAGTCAAAATTTCCCTTAAGATGTTGACTCTACCAAATTACCAATACTAATATTTTACCAAGGTCGCAAGTGTTAACTGTTAAGGTAACTTGTTAATGGATTAGTAGTTTATTTGTAATTAAAGTACTCAATAAGAAGTTTGAGCCCTTTCAATCATGTCTGAGATTCAAAACATTTTTTTGAATGTAATTTGAAGTATTCTAATTTATGAAATATAAATGAAATAATTATATGTATTTAGTATTTATCGGATAAATATTTTATAGAATTTAATGTAATATTATAATTCTACTCATTGTTTTCGACATTAGTATTCTAAAAGAAAAACTATTAAGATAGCTTTTCTTGATATATATATATAATTATTATTTAGTGACAGAATTTAAATATCTTATGAAAATATTATATACATGCTATATTTTATGATTGAGTAAATTCACCGTAACCTTTGCCGACTATATAAACTATTAACAACACAAATTCACCTTGACAATAAAATTATAATGAATGGATGTGAGAAAATGAAAAGTCAATTTTATAAACGACGACGTCTTGACACTCGTCTGTTGCATTAATTTAAACACAAATTCAATCGTATATTTCTTGTGACGTCAGTTTGTAGGAGTGAATTTGTGTAGTTATGCTGTTTATGCGTGTATTATTCATTTATAAATGATCTTTTTGTAGCTTTCAATAAATACAATTTCTATAGTCAGTCATGTAGGGAAGCTGAGAGAATAACGTAAAGTAGAATAATATATAAGGTGCATTTAATATTCCTCGATTGTCTTTTATTCAACTTGACAGCTACTGACAACCGACATTATATATTAATTACTGATAATCTTGAATTAAATACGAGTAGATCATAAAATAGAATATTATCAATTAGTTGTTGAATCTATGAGTTCCATCTCCATTTTCTTAAAAAGTGACTCTTATTACACTCCTCAATTCAGCAGCTAAAAGCTAAAAGAAGAAATCTATATGAACAAAGAAATTCAAGAATCTTTTGCAGTTCAAATTTGGTAGGAGCTAGCTACTGGACTCTTCTTTAATAATCTTGGAATTGTCAATTACACAATGTTGAATTCTAAGCCTAAGTGTTTTCTTATACGGTATATGCATTCTCAATTCATTGGCCAGAAGGACTTGATTAAGAAATATTAATCCCTTCTATATATATATACATATCAACAAAAGAAAAATATTATTTACTCAATTAATTAATCTATGCATGATTGTGATTATCAGAATTCAGCAAGATGGTGGTATCAAAACAACATTTCGCAGCCCATTTGTTGCATGACACTACAGCATAGCCAATTAGCCATTAGCAGCAGCCACATGGGCACTCAAATTCTCTCTCTCTTTTTTTAATTTCCTTATTGCACCTAACACAAAAAAATTTTGGATACTCCTAGTGTATAAACCCTTTTTTTTAATTAAATTTTTAATATGAACACGACATGCCATTACTAATTACATACAAGTAGTGCCATTTACAAGATCATTAATTTGAATAAACAATCACGTAATAGCTAAGGAAAATATGCACAAGCAATCAGGAGCAGAGAGTAATATGCATTAATTAATTAATTAATCAGTGGTGTTTTGAATAGTAAAATTGAATGATGATAAACTGTATTAGGAGATCTTATAGTTAATTTGAGTCTAGAGCTTTCTGAACTTTAGTTTTAAACACTAAAATATACAATTTCTCCATAGAGAAATAGAGGAAACAACCTGTTGAATGAGTCACGTACGATCCGAAACCTGAACCCACGATGCAATGCCAAGCCGGACCATACACTTTATCGAACTCCTGCATTAATATATTAATTATTAACCATATATTATAACATTAGAGCACATGATTAGATGAAGATAACATTGTCGCTGTTGCACTTGCACACACATGGCTAGACAGAGAGAGAGAGAGACAGAAAGAGAGAAATTTGATATTAATTAGCTGAAAACAGTTTATTATTATAGCTTCCATTGCTTTTGAACACATGGGCTGTTGGATCCTATATCATTAATTCTTCCTTTCAATTTCAGGATAAAAAATGTATACGGTTATTAATTACAGCTATCAACTTGAAATATAAAATTTTTATCTTTATTAATATATATGCTAAATCACCATATAAAATTAAGTGAAATAATAATTAAATAATCAGTTGAGACATAATGATTTATATGAAAATACACCGTATGACATAAAATCAGAATTCTCTCTTAACCTAAATTTTTCTAAAAAAAAAAATTAATGTGGTTAATAAATAAGAATATAATAATAACCTCAATTGTATATTAATATTAATGAATACATGAAACAATAGTTTAAAAAATTTTAGAGACCTCGTACTCGTATCATGAGAGTAAGATAATTAGGGCTACTAGATGTTTACGATGAATGGACTCCATGGACCCCTATGAAACAGGGAGAAATTTCAAAAATCATCCCAGAAAATCAAAAATCCAAAATCAAACACCAAACACCAAACACGTAGCTAGCTATAGCTAGCCTTCACCGTACAGTATATAATAACAAAAGCAAAAATATGATCTATTCCAAATTAACTACATATATTGTGAATATAATGTAAATCTGCCGAAAGAATTAAAATCATGCAACAGTACTAGTGAGCAAGAACATAAACGCGTACCTTCTTAATGTTAAAAGCAATATGTTTAGAGCTGAACTTCTCCAAGCTATCATAAGTTGTTCTTGCGCAGCGAAAGGCATGAACCTGCATGAATCCAGGCATATCAGACACCAAAACCTTCACTTGAAGAAATGAAATCACTGAAGCCAAGTTTGTTCCCATATTCGTTTCTACATGTGACACTGACTTCCTTGCCTCAACATAATTATTAATCCCTCTTCCTCCTCCGCCTCTATCCACACTTCTGCGGCCACCGTGTTCGATTTGTTCACAACCTTCCAGTTTCTTTAACACCAAATTATTTTTTGAACGCAGCACTGCTGGCTCAGTTTCTTGACAATTTTGCAAGACACTAGTGTGTGAATGTGACTGCTGCTGTAACTGTGACCGTGACACTGCAGCAGCAGCAACAGCTGGCTGGGATTTTGGCTTGCTGGATAATTTGTAGAAAGACGTGAATAATGATCTCTTTTTTTGCTTTTCTTTTGTAGCCATTTCTTCTGAGGGCTAGCTCTTTGATCAATAAGTGTGTACACACACACACATATTTATATATATGCTTGTGATGTGTGTAAGTGAATAAAATGCATTGAAAACAATGTTAAATAATGTGGATTAGAAAGCAAACCATGTGTTATTGCCTGTAATCAAGGGATAATAAGAAGGTGTGGTGTTAAAGAGATTTGATGTATTAGTTTTCAATCAGTTGCTTGGACTGACCGAAAATTTGATTGGTTATGGGGGCATATTTGTCTCCTACTGATTTTTGCTAGTGAAAAAGCCAGCACACACCCATGACCCCTACCCCTCACCGCCCTATTTTTCATAAGGTACCCTACAAAATAGTCTTTCTGTCTTTGTTGTACTTTAATTAATTATTTTTTTTTCTAATTAAGAACATCAACCGAGGAAATCCATTCTTCAACTTCCCTTTAAGTCAAACATCAACTGTTGTACTTTATAATTAATGAGATTATGGGCTAGGCTTTGTTAAGTTATTTGGTAATAAACAATTTTCTCCCACATATTTAGTGGTTGAACCATCTTTGTCATGTAATAAATATCACTAACAAAATTTAATTTCCCATATAAAGTTGACTTAATTATTAATTAATTTCAGCATATTGAATTTGCTTTATGATTATATTAGATTTATATATACTGTATGTTGAGCATACCCTTGATTCTTGAACTAAGGGAGGAGCATGTGGATGCATACTTTCTCTTGACATTTCTTGAAGTTTAAAAGTATAGATAAGTTAATTAAGGTGAAAGTGCAAAAAGTACTTAGCTTTAACAACAGTTAAGCTTTTGGAAGCCGCATGAAGGGTATCCTTAAATTTGAAACAAACGAACGGTTTGAGTGAGAAGAAATAAAAGGTGTACTAGTGATTGGATCAAAATTTTGAAGTCCAGATCAGTTTTTGTTGAGAACCAAATTAATAATCAGAAATTATCTGATATAGATTTCATATGAGTTTCAATTAACTCTTAACCGCAGATTCAACACTCAATACCAATTTCTGATCACCAAATTCTTATATGCAGTAATTAGCTTGAAAAATAAACATTGAAAGATAGAAGAAATACGGAAGCCATAGTTGCCTAGAAGATTTGCAATACTCAACATATCCCTTTCGAAGTTAATATGTAAGCGACATGAACTGTGTGGGGATGGCATGTCTCTTTGAAAGGGCAAGTTGTTGGGTGTATTTAGTTTTTGCATTTGGGTTCTTTGTCTTCGGAATTAATTTTTGTATTCATTCCATATAGCTTTCAGTGGCCCCGTTAATCATACGAATTCTGTGGGCTAAAAGCAGAGCAACTGAGCATTCATTCACACCCTCATTGTTTAATGGTGCAAGCAAAAATAAGCCTCATAAAATAATCATTTTTCTCAGCCGTTGGAAATTACGAAGTTTAGTTTCCACGGCATAATATTATTGATGATTTTGATAAAAATTTAATAATTTTAAACCGTAATAATTAAATTTTGATCAAACAATCATAAAAACTTCATGTATCTTACGTAATTATATAATATAATAATTATTTATTAATAATATTTATCGTAACTTTGTTATTATTATTATTATTATTGTACATGTCAAATATATATATATATATATATATATATATATATATATATATATATATATATATATGTGTCAGTCGCGGCCTCTTTGCACGATGTGTATTAATCCTTTAGGGATAGAAAGGTGTCAAGCGTACTTTTATAATTGTTTAATAAAAATTGGTGATGGTAATAAAATAAACTTCGCTTTCGGCCTTTTGCTTGTTGCTCAAAGAGACAACAGCTCGCAGGAACCAAATAGTTCCACGGTTCACTAAAGTTGAAAACCCTGTAACGTTCTCATTCAGCCCTTCTTTGCATACGCAGTAAACATTTCATTCCTTTCATTGATTTGCAGAAACTTTAAACATGCAAACAACGTTCTAATTAAAGGAAAGTTGGAGGAAATTCTTTGTAAAAGATAGGGATATGGCACGTATGAAATTTTTTTTAATATTCTCTTTCATCTAAAGTAAGGATTCAGTTCAAGAATTCAATTTTAAAAATCATCTTTTTTTATTGGTTTGTTAACTAATTATAATATTTTTAAAATAATTAATTTTTTTTTATTAATAGAAGTGATATGTACCATTGATTAGATTGGTACATGTTTCCTACACACAACACCATAAAGTGACCCATACACAAAACAAAGGATTGGAAACGAATGACCCCACACGCAAAGACAAAGAGAACAATTGAAATAGAGCATCGGCCACGGGCTTGAGAACAAGAGAAGCCAGCTGTTAGGATTAATCTCCCATGACTGGTATTATCTATTCTTCTACCCTTAAAATTAAAATTTTGTAAATAAATCTCTTATACTATATGGTTAAGGATGATATCTAGTTTAATTGGAGAAATTATATTTTATTCAATTAATTCCTTACATATGTGCTTTAATATTTATGTTTTTTATTTCATATATTTAGTTGGATAATATTAAATTTTTTCACTAATTTAAGAAAACTTTGAATGTTTGTTATTTAATATAATTACATAAGATACTTAGATATCACACTGTTAAACAGAAAATAACCTACATAAGATTAATTTCTAATAAACTTAATTATTATATTCATGAGTAAATGTGAAATGATAATTGTTAAATTGAGGATTGATTAGTAATTAGATAATTGTTATTTGAATATTATTGGTGGATTCTAAAATATCAGTAGCTTAAATATCTTGAATTTTCGTGTTAGCTTACTCGTTTTTATTTTAGTTGCATATTTAGCCTAAATCTCTTCAAACAAAATAATACTTTTAATTAGCTTAGATTAGATTAGGTTTTTCTAAAATTGACACTCTTAATAGATTTGATCTTGTTATTCTAAATTTATATTCCAATAAAGTTATATGCTTGCAAATACATTAATATTTACATGACAAATGAATAAAAAGCAATACTCTAAGAGCACCAAAGACCTTCCCATTAGAGTTTATTTGAGATTGAGGTGTTAGAAAGTTAATGTGAAAAAAAAATTGTAACTATAAAATAAAAGTTAATAGTATAAAGTAAATATAAATTTTAAATAATAGTTTTGATGATATTTTTAAAAATATAATAACTTCGAAGGTACAACAATTAGGGTTTACTAAATATTTTAGTACTGTAACTTTCAAGTTACAGTTATCTAATCTCGATCCTAAATAGACCCTTCAGTCTATTAATTATGCTATCAACTTTTAACTCATTTTTATGATTGTGTGACGCAATGCTCTCACTTATTTCCAAAATCTTAACTTATAATATCTTTCCGTATTATTACGTGCAACATAAATTTACCTTGTAATAATAATTATAAGTTTTTAATATAAAGATGAAGCTTGTAAGTTTGTACAAAAATTTGTAGCATTATTATATTCAATTTCAAATGTACCCCTAACATAAAACTTAAATATCCCAAACGACGGAACGGTGGAGGTGGATTATTAATAACATCTATTTACAGCCATTTGTTTTGAGATGGCCAACAAATGGTGTAAAAGCCCATCTATGGCCCAACAGAATCTCAAAGGTTTAGGTTTAGGCCCCAAATTGTAAATGTCAGAATGTCATATAAATGCCCTAGTTGAATCTATTGAAGTCGCTGTAAGCCCAAGAAAGGAATAGAATCTATGACAATCGTTGATGGAGACAGCCAACTCAACAAGGGAAAGTGCTTTAAATGTTGGTATAGAAAATGGGTCCTATAAAGTGCTGAAAACAGCAAAAGCTCAGCCTTAGATGTAGAATAGGAGGCTCAAAGCCGGTGAACAAAAGACGATAAAGGCGAATTTAATGTTGACATAAAGAGACAGATGTGGTTCAGCATCATAATTCATATGTTCATAATAAGCAATGATGGTTAAGGAAGCAATCCCAACTTCAATCTTCTGGGAAAGAAACAAAGTGAACACCATTACTTTCTTTCCACAGAGGATTTGGACCCCCACAAACGAAATTGAGACCTGAAAATGTAAGTATGCAAAGACAATTGTTAAAAGCAAAATGGACAATACTACATGTCTTGATATATAGACAAATAATAGCTCTGTTTATTGCTTGGCTGGCCATTTGCATTTTCGTGCATTTATAGTTTCGGCTTGGGTGGTTAGAGAGCTTGAATCAAGGCAGGAGCCAAGTCCATTTGCACTGCAAATGAAAATAAGGAATTGCTTTTCACTTGACATATTTAGAAAGCAGCAGCTTTTGCGTAGTCATATCTTGAGTGCTTAGTCAAGTTCTATTATAAATGTACACTTTTCTTTCGGTCTTTCGTCTCCTCATAAAATTTGCGAAAATGGTAGAAATAGGGGTTCCTTGCGGCCCAAAACAGTTAGCTAATTCTGCTCTTCTCTCTATGTTTTGGACTGAAGGGAGCTCCTAATTCTTCTCTTTTCCTTCCACAGTCTTGGCTAATTCACAGGCTCGGAAAGTTGACGCGTAATGCCATCATTTGTTGTTAGGTAGAACTTCATCTCTAAGCCATAGCTGGTACAAAAATCAACATCTTGTTTTGTTCCATACTGATGAATGATTTCACAGGTTAAATCATTTAACATTATATTACAACCATGAGATAGTGCTTGTTATATATATATATCTACCATGTATAGAATTAGTTTCATTTGAACAACAGATTTGAAGCTGGAGCATAATTGTTCAGAACGCCTTATCATACTAAAGATCGTTTGCACTCATTCAATAGCTAAGTTTCTCGGATTAATTATAACTAACAGTGTGATGATCTTTGAATTAGCTGGCCAGTGGTGGCCACGGCGCACATTTGATCTCATGATGATCTTTGTAAGTAATGAAAGATAAGACTTGCAATAATTCAATCGTGGCGTGAATTTACATGCAAAAAAATTCTAAGCTCTTGACTTTCCACGCAAGTTATTTGGTAAAGTAATAACCTTCTTCCTTGGAAATATCAGAACCACAAGTCTTCAACGTAAATCCTTCTGTTCTGTTTCTTCAATAGTCTTCTGCTCTCCAGGTAAGCCTCTAGCCTGCTGTAATCTTTGTTTGATTGATTGCAATTCCTTGCTATATCTGCAATTATATATGTTCGATCAATTTGATCTTTAAGTTTAACCATTTGGGGTAAGCTGCCTCCCCTATCTTCCCTATCTTCTGTTCATGCAAGGTGGGACTATATATTAAGCTTCCCGGTTAACAGCTTGGGCCCCTTAATTATTAATGCATTTTTAGATTCGAGTGTATTTGTCAGATGAACACATATGACAGGGAATTGGCGACTAAATTAGAGAACCAAAAGGCTACTGAATCAGATGAGGAAGAACTTGATTTGAACATTGACTCCAAAGAAAGAAGAGGAGCTCTGTACATAGGATCGATTTGCTAATTGGGCTTATCAATGAGGCTAGTAGAGTTGCCAACTTGATCAATATCAGTTCACTCCTTAATCTTGAAACCAATAGCCTCATCATCCCATTACTCTTAAAAGAGCCATTGTGACTAAAGTTACAAGTGTTAATTGTTTCGAGTGGAAGCACAAGCAGTCTCCACACAGAAATGAAAAACTAACACATCTATACTTTCAAATCTTTTAGCTGTGCTGGAAGAAATTAGCTTCTACTCTGTACTTCGTTCACAAGCAATCAAAATCCATTTTGCGTGTCTTCTAAATTTCACTTGAGATGTTTATTTGATCCTTCTCAAATGGATAACAGAACTTACTCTTAGTCTTACCCTCAAAATTTTTCAGAGAAGCTTAAATAAATTATATATGCGAAACCAAATACATTTATCATTACTATTCAATAACTACTAATGAAGAAAAAAATAAACGGTTAAGTTATCATAACCATTGTACTTCTAGTGCATAGCATACATATACAAGAGCATATACTTGTGATAAACATCCATAATCTATTTATTTTAATCATTATGCTCGACGAAGAAAGCCTTCATTAGAATTAGAAAGGCACTGTTGCTTCGTTTGCATCATTGAATCTGCTGCTGCTGCGGCTGCGCTGCTGAATATTGCAGTTGACAATTGAACATGATCTGATGGTATCTCCAGCTAGTGGAACCACAGGCAGGACGTCGCAGTTGCAAATCTCAATCATCGAGCCATCCGGGTCATGAAAAAACAATTGATCAACGTAGATTCCACCCTCCTCTACCCTGTTCTTGACGTACTCTTATCTTCATCTCCATCGAGTTTCTCTCCACTTTCGCCGTGCTCTCACACTGCCAACAAATAAAGTACATACAGTTAATCATTTCAAGCATATCGCTTGCACATACTTGTGAGAGTGTGTGTGTATATGCATAGTCAAATATATAGAAGATAAAAAAGACAGTGGTGCGAGAAAAATACTTGGAAAGAAATACGATTGTCCTTGGGATTAATATTATTGCTGATCCCGGGCATTTTATCAGGATCTTCACATTTCAATAGATGTATGCCAATGCCATGATTGAATAGCTTTTTTTTTAAAAAATCAAAATATCAATACGTCAGTATTCAATCAAATTATATATAAATTTAACAATATTGTTTACTGTTATACACACATACACACACACATAATACCATGCACCATGAAAATCAAAAGAACCAGGCCTTCTGATGGGAAGGAAACCAAGAACATTTTGGTAGAAATCAAGAGACTTTTCAACTGATCTACACACAAGTGAGATGTGATTCAAGGACTTGAGACTCAAAGGACTCTGCATGCTTTCCTGCATCTTTGTGTTCATAAATGGAAGTTTAATTAACTAAGAACAAGATTAACGGTAGTCAGAACTACAAATGTACTATTAATTCTACATAGAGAGACACGAGGGAGTATCTTTCGGAGGCTCTCATGGCCATGCTTAATTCAAACCTATTTCTGTACAAAACATCACTCTTGCCTCTCCATCCACATGTGCATTAATTTCGCTTACAAGATTTGAGATATATATGGCTGCTCGTGACACGTTTAATCAGATGTTAGAAATTACTGAAAAAAGAAAAGAAAAGAAAAAATTCAATACTATATATACGCTCAATAGAAATTTGACCCGGTTTCTTGCTCCCAGTGTTCCTCCATATCTACTTTTAACATGTTTCACTTGAGATTAATTGGTGAGAAATAAGGTTGCAAGAGATTTTACCAGAATTTATGCTATTATTGAGGAACAATTATGATCTAAGATCATATGTAAGCCAAACTGAACATGGAGAACGTCTTATATTATGAGAAAAACTTGTAAATATCAAATCATGACAATGTATAGCAATGTACACATATCGTGATTTTTCTGGGTTTGTTGAATTCACAATAGAAGCATAGAAGAATTTCATCTTATTATTGGTATATGAGAATAAGACAGACAGTACACCACATGTAAAACTTTTACTTAAACATATATATAGCATAAAATGAGATGTCTCTTAAGATATATATTTGCTTGAAAATGTTATCATGCAGTTGCAATGCTTTGCTTGAACCTTCCTTGAAACTTTATTAAATGATGCTGTTGTAAATGATTCATAGTAGTGCATAAAAAAATTTGTAAATTCATCCTCCTTTATTATCAAACTTAAAGTAATCGCTATATACATACATTTCTTCAATTACTTGACATACTGATATAAAAAATTAATCTAGCTTTAATCATTGTACTTGTACAAGCATATTTTTATAAAGTCATCATGAAGCACAATGAAGAAAATCTTCCTTCATATGAACAGAATCAGAAAGGCGCGACTGTTGATTTATTTGTGTTTCTTGTTGTATCTGCTGCTTATGGAAATTGCAATTCACACTTGATGAAGCACACGATCTGATCATCACGGCATCACCTGCTAATGGCACCACAGGCAGGACATCACAGTTGCAAATTTCAATCATGGAGCCATCTGGGTCGTGGAAAAACAATTGATCAACGTTGATTCCACTCTCCTCTACCCGGCTCTTCACGTAATCTATCTTCATCTCCTTCAATTTTCTCTCCACCGTCGCCATGCTTTCACACTGCCAACAAATTCAACTACATATGGTTAATCATTCATTAATTTCAAGCACACATAGAGCTCCTCCCACTTAGATTTTTCGACCTCCCCCATGGCCATAATGTAATGACATATATTTATAGAAAATAAAGGAGATTAGATTTACATAGAGAGAGAGAGAGAGAAATACTTGGAAAGAAATATGATTATCCTTGGGGTTAATATTCTTGCTGGTCTTTGGCAAATTGTCAGGCTCTTCAGATTTCAGGAGATGTATGCCCATGCCATAATTGAACAGCCTGCTTATATCAAAATATATGAATATCAGTCGGTACATAATCAAAATATATCTAAATATCAATTAATAAGAGTTATATATACCTAGATATAAAAAATATAATAATAATATATATACCATGCACCATGAAAATCAAAAGAACCAGGCCTTCGGATGGGAAAGAAACCAAGAACATTTTGGTAGAAATCAAGAGATGCCTCAACTGATCTACACATAAGTGATATGTGATTCAAGGACTTGAGACACAGAGGATTCTCAACGCTTTCCTTCATTTCTTACAGGATTAATACGCACGGACAAAGCAAAAAATGCAATAATTAAGAAGAAGAAGATATATCAAGAAAAGGAAAAGCTGCAGCAACTACAAATATTGTTGGTTAATTAAATTTTCAGAGGCTGTTATGGGTTTGCTTGGCATCTATATATAGACTTGATCGGAGAAGATAGAGACAGAGCTTCTGTCTCTATCTCCATCTGTACTTTTCTTGTAAGGTTTTCAGATGGATTTGATTGTTACACGCATTTTCATGTATATTGATGACTCGGATCTAGATTGGCACTAATTCCATTTGTTGACAAGTCTCTCCATATCTTATATTATATATGTGAAGTCAGAAATTACTCAAACAAAAGCAAATAATAATAATTACCTTTTTTTTTTTTTAAGTTTTACATTTTTGCTATGTCATAAATCATAAATATGTGGAGACCTCCTTCATCGATGTTGCTCAGAATTAGGATATTTTTCAGGAAAACCATTTAATTTTTTTTTTTATTTTACATAATTTAGAGTTTGTCCGGAATAATTATTGGATTAGTATAATGTCTAGTTTTTCTGATTAAAACAACTTGGTTCTAATAGTTCAAGGGAACAACATATTATGATCGCTATTGTTAGCTAGCTAAATATGTGTTTAGAATCGAGATAAAAATTATAGTACTAAAGTGTTTGGTAAATATTAACTACTGTAGTTTGGAAATTATATTAATATAATTTTTTACTTGAACGATGAAAAATTTATTATGTCTTTAATAATTTTGTTAAAATTAGTATTTAAAATTATATTTATTATATATTATTAACTTTTGTTTTATAATTATAATTTTTTTCTCAACATCAACTGTAGTTTAAAAATTATAACACATCAATTTCAAACAGATGCTAAGATGCTAAGATGCAGCCAGCAGCATATCGTGCGCCTTACCATTTATTAATTGTACCAAATACTGTATTATTATTTTGGCAAAATTCATTTGATATTTTGATCCGATTCTTTTCGAATTTTAACTGCCAGCATATATTGAAGAGATATCCCGATACTCAGTCTGAAGATATACGATAGCATAAAATATAAGCTTTATTTGATATTTGGTCCCGCAGATACAAACTTTGTATTGTATATCTTAACTTAATTTAATTTATAACTACGGGGTGTATATACTACCAATTTGTGATACCATTCCAATTTCAATCACATGCGGTTGTGCTTGCTTTCAAAACATAAATTTGCACATATACAATTCGTTACTGCATTTATGGCCTCCACCTTTTAAACATTAAGATTTTTTTTTTTTGTATGGTCCCAAAATTGTAAGAGTTGCGTGATAAAGTTTATATATATTTCTAACCATGCATAATAATTAATTAATCGATCGAACTTGGCCAACCTGTCGTAATTAAATAAATAAGATAATGACAGATGGCCATTGCATATTTTTGTAATTAATTAATTTTCAAGTTCACGTATGTCAGCGAACCGCATGATTTCTAATGCATGAGTTTGAATTGATCAAAGTTTTAACCATTTTTAAGTGCATGAGTTCCGTTGCAATTGAATTTCTCATCACTTTTTGGCTGACAAGGCACTAGAAAATTGTCTGCACATGCGAGAGGTAACATGTTTATCATGTAACAACCCAATTGCATGTTAATAATTATATGGAAAATTAGCCACCACGCAGTTACAACTGCCGTCCTCTAAATATAAAGGCAGTAGTTTGAATACTCACAAATGTATTGTGAAAATATTTTCTTTTTTATTTGCCGTTTGAACTCCTACAAATACATTATAGGAGTATTTCTTTTTTTAATTATTGAGTGAAAGTACTCATAAGAATTAATATAAACTTGCAATTTGAAATAATGTTCTTAAGAGTTCCAACAAAGTCTTAATTTGATTTAGCGAATCTTTTTGAATTAAAATTGATTCTTTTATCATATTGTGATATTTTACATCGTTCAATGGACCCATTTGAAAATAATTAAATGATGACAAAATTATCAAAGATTGGCATTCTTTATTTTTATTCAACAAGAAGGGCGAACTCTTATCTCTCCGATCTCCAAGATCTATTTTGATCGAAGATATAGATATCTTACCTCTTTATTTAGGCAAGCTTATTCACTATTAAGTTTGCATACTATGTTACTCATAGCGAGTCGCTCCGTCCCCTTGTGTAGATGTAGATATAAAGGCACTCTTTCATTTTGTCTTGTCTGGCTATCACCACAAACCTAGTAATCTTACTTCTAAAAAAATGTGAAACGTCATGTCAATGAATGGAGGAAGCGTATTTAAGGCACAAGGAGAGCAATAATTCATGAGAAGGATGAATATAGTCCATGTAATATTAGTTATAATATTGAGCAATAGTCTCATGTAATAAAAAAAAAATGTATTGAAAATTGGTAGATAAGTTACTACCTTAAATGTCACTTAAGCCACATACTAGACAGATTGATAATTAAATTAAATTCATACCCTATTAGAATGTCAATATTCAATTTATTCCTCAAGAGTGTGGAAATCTCAATTTGTTATTTTTTAAGATGAAGCTCAAATTTAGATTTTCTACTGGATTCTGACAAGCTGGATGAATCTCAAGTTGAGGGTGACTTGTCAATTGTAGAATCTCATAGAGCTGTATGACAAACATGTAATGTCGACTCGAAGAATAAGTAGTATGTGTGACTTACTTACTCAATACAACAGCCACATTTGTCGTTTAGCTTAACATAGTGAATGCAGTCTTGACATGCCCATGAGCTGGTTTAAAAGGCTATTAATTAGTTTGTTTTAAAACGCAGGAAGTTTTAGGTTTGCTAACTACCCCAGAAAACGTGAGCTGGCTATTTGGGTTTTTTTTTTTTAGATCAATATCTTTGTCTATAAAAGGCTTCGTGATTTGTTATGAGATTAGTGAGATTTAGTTACATTTTCTCTAGAACTTTGTATCTTTACAACTTAGAAAAGTGAAAGTTTGCTCCTCTTTTCTCAGTAGATGTAGGTATATTAAAAAATGGCCAAACCATTATAAATCTTCTTAATATAGTGTGTGTTATTGATTATGTTTTTGCTTGTCTAATTAATAAGTTTACAATTGATTAGTTTAGTTTCATCAAGATTAGATTGTTTAATTACAGTTTTTGTTATCAAAGAACTCTAAAGTGGATCCTTAGAGGGAAGGGGGGGACCAAAATTAGTTCTTGGTTTAACAAAATTGCTATCAAAACTCTTCTCTAAGTTCTTGATCTCAGAATGACTACACCTAAAATTGAGGTAAAGAAATTTACAAGAGAAAATGACTTTTATCTGTTGAGACTGAAGATGAGGGCTTTATCGATGCATTCAAGGTTTGGATGAAGCATTAGGTGAGGCATCATCATCCAAGAAGCCAAGGAAATTGTTTAAAGATGAATTCCCTGATGTGCTAAAAAAAGCCTACAATGTTATAATGTCTGCAAGGTGCGAAGCAAAGAGCGACAAGGTTTAGTTCAGATTTGATTGTTTGCAGCATGGGAGCAGATTACCAAAAAATCCCTAGGAACAATTAAAAACTTACTTTCTTTGATTCAAAGGGCGAACATCCTCCCTGACTAGTCATATGAGGTAGAGTGCTTATGGTGTAAGCTACCTTGCCAGATGTAATTAGGTTTTAAATTTTGGTTGTTCATTCCATATGTGCCTTAATAAGAGTTTATTCATCAACTTTGAAGCTCATGATACTAATGTATTTGTAATGAAAAATTATTATAATTGTAAGGTGGTTGGTAGCGGCATGATTAAGCTGAAAAGGCGAACATCCCCCCTAACTAATCGTATGGGGTGGGGTACTTGTGGTAAGCTACCTTGCCAGATGTAATTAGGTTTTAAATTCTGGTTGTTCATTCCATATATGCCCTAATAAGAGTTTATTCATCAACTTTGAAGCTCATGATGCTGATGTATTTGTAATGAGAAATTATTATAACTGTAAAGTGGTTGGTACCGGCATGATTAAGCTGAAAATGTTTGATGACATGATTGGAGAGTTAAGTAATGTCAGACATATACTTGATTTGAAAAGAAATCTCACTTCTCTTAGCATGCTTGATAAAATGAGTTGTCTAGTTAAGCTAGAATTAGGTACCTTAAAGGTATTGAAAGGGTTAATAGTGTTAATAAAGAGATATATGAACAATAGCATGTATGTACTTCAAAGGCCAATTATTACAGAAGATGTTGGTATTTCAAATCAGAAGTTAGATAAGACAATGTTAGAGCATTTAAGGTTAGGTCATATAAGTGAAATGAGGTTAAAAGAACTAAAAATAGAGAGTTTTAAGAGAAAATAAGATTAAAATCCCGAGGTTTTGTAAAGAATGTGTCATAAGCAAGTCTTTAAGAGTAAACTTTGGTATTATAGTGTATAATTAAAAAAAAAATTCTATAATTCATCAATTCTGATATGTGGGGATCAACACAAACAATTTCTTTAGGTGGGGTAAGGTATTTCTTATCTTTCATTGATGATTTTTAAAGTATAGTTAAGGTAAATATGTTAAAGAGCAAGGATGATGTGTTTGAACACTTCAAGGCTTGGAAATCATTGGTAGAGACTCAAACAAATAGGAAGGTCAGAAAGTTAAGGATTGATAATGGTTTAGAATTTTATAGCAATAAGTTTAATGATTTTTGTACTAAACATAAGATTGTGGGGCACAAATAATAAGACATACACCTCAATAAAATTAATTAGCTGAAAGATTGAACAAGACTTTGATTGATAAAGTAAAATGCATTCTTATTCATTTAAAATTACCTATGACTTTATGGGCAGAGGCTCTTTCTACAGCCTCTTACATTGTGAACACCATTTTCTGAAATCAACTTCAAAACACCTATTGAGCTCTAGTCTAGCAAACCAACAGATTATTCCAAAGGTCTTTGATTGCCCAACATATACACACATTAAGCAAGGAAAACTAGAACTTAGAGCTTTAAAATGTGTATTTGTAGGTTATCTAGATGGGATGAAAAAGTACAAGATCTAGTGCACTGATATGAAGCCTCCGAGAGCTACTATTAGTAAGGATGTTGTGTTTAATGAGTTTGAAATGCTTCAAAGTTCAACTCAATTAAAATAAACAATCACAGAGCATGTAGATAAGGATTAGAAGACTTATTTGGAGGTAGAGTTATCAGATTCAAGTACAAAACAAAAGCCTAGCGTTGAACTTGAACCTGAGCCTGATATGAAGATTCCTAAACTAAATGGTAAGTCAGAAGGTGATCAATGAATGAAAGACTATCAGTTGGTGAGAGATAGGGAAAAGAGAATGACAAGGCCACCTAAGAGGTATGCTTATGAAAATCTCATTGCATTTCTCCTGAAGTTACCTCATATGGGATGGGCACAAATAGCGTCTCTAAGCCAAGTCAAGTATAACAGTGGATATATATTGACAACAGCTTATGAGGTTGAAACTGATGAATTAAAAACCTATTTAGAAACTGTTAAGACTGATAAGTCAAAAGAATGAAAGAAAGCTATAAATGAGGAGATGCAATCATTGATAAAAAAATTAGACATGGGAACTAATCAAGAGACTAAGAAAATAAGAAAGTTGTTAATGTAAGTGGATTTATAAGATAAATGAAGGTATACCGGGTGTTGAGCCATAAAGATTCAAAGGCAGACTGATAGCCAAAGGCTTTGCATAAAACGAAAGTATTGACTTCACAGAGGTGTTTTCACCAAGTATTGGACATTCTTTTTTTAGAATCTTATTAGCACTTGTTGCAATAAACAATATGCATTTTGAACAGATAGATGTTAAAACTACTTTTTTATATGGTGAATTAGATGCGATGATTGTAATGGCTCAATAAGAAAGCTATGAAGATCCAGAAATGGCTGATCATGTTTGTTGTCTTAAGAAGTTCTATAGGCTTAAACAATCTCCAAAGTAATAGTACTTAAGATTTAACAAATTTATAATAGAAAATGATTTTCAAAAATGTAACTTTTATTGCTATGTGTATTTCAAAAACAAAGAAAATGGCATTAAGATTTATTTGTTGTTGTTATGTTGATAATATATTGATAGCATGTCAAAGTATGAATCAGATAAATATTTTAAAACAGTAGCTCATGAAAGTTTTTAAAATGAAGGATCTTGGTGCAATAAAGAAGATCCTTGGAGTGAAATTGGTTAAAGATCAAAAGAAATGGACTTTATGTTTATTACACCAGAAATACATTAGAAAGGTGCTTCAAAAGTTTGAAATGAGGAGTTCAAAGTATGTTTAAACTCCATTGCCAGTTCACTTCAAACTAGGGGTGGCAAATTAGATTTTGGTATAGGTTGTTTGGGTTTCAACCCATTCGGTTTGGAGAATTTAACTCAATCGGGTTTATACTATAAACCTAAATTGAACTTAACTGAATTTAATTCGGTTCTGTTTTATTTGGGTTGTAAATTTGATTAAAAACCTAATTTTATTTCCATTTAAAACAGATCAAATTATTTAAATATCAAACAAATTTCTCACAATCCAATTCACAAATTAATTAATTAACATAAAAAAATCTATATTTAACGATTAAAATAAAAATTAACAATATTTAACAAAAGAAAATTAAGAAATTAACTAACAATTAAAAAATAAATTACTACAATTAATTAATGGGAGATCAGAAAAAGAAAAACAAATATTAGGTAGTGAAGGAAGACACAAAGAAGAACAAGAATATGTTTGGCAGCAGCGGAATGAAAGAAGAAAAAGAAAAAGAAAAGAACTGAAGAAGAATAAGAAGATGTTTGGCTGAAGTAGAAGGAAATAAGAAGAAGAAGAAGAAAAAGAAAAAATGAAGAAGAAGAAGATGATATTGGTAGTGGCGGAAGAAAAATAGGAGAATGAAGGGAAAAAAAAAACAAAGCAAGAAGAAGAAAATGAGGAGTTAAGTGGCGGTGAGAAGTGAAAAGTGTAATGTGTTAGGGACTTAGGCTTAGGAATGAGTTTTTAATTTATTTGTTTCTTTTTTTAATTTTTTTAGTTAATCAGACCAGTTTTGAATTTTGAATCCATATGGGTTTTAAGTTTCAACTCAAATTGAATCTTAATTCAGATTAACCCGATCCGAACACCCACCCCTACTTCAAACTTTCATGTCAGCAGTCCCCAAAACTAATGATGAGAAGGTTGAAATGACTGAAATTTCATATTCAAGTGTTGTAGAGTGTTTAATGTATGCAATGGTTATGACTAAGCTTGATATATCTTGTACAATGAATGTTGTAAGTAGATATATGACAAATCCTAATAAAGAACATTGGATGGCTATTGTGTGAATTCTAAGATAGCTAAATAATATAGCTTATTATGGTTTAGTATATGGAGTTAAAACAAAAGATGAAGTCAGTGTTGTAGGTTTTGTAGATGCTAATTTATGCAGGAAATCTAGATAAAACAAGGTCTTTGACTGCCTCCTTATTTACCCTAAATGGTTGCACTATAAATTGAAAAGCCTCATTGCAGAATGTCGTTGCTTTGTGAACAACTAAAGTTAAGTATACTATACCCGAAGCAATTTAACTCAGAGGGGATGGTTATTGAGTTGGGTTTGAATAGAAGCAAATTACAATACACTGTAACAGTTAAAGTGTAATTTATTTAAGTAGAAACTGTTGATGCAGTTTTTCCCGCGTGTCTCCGAACAGTGCCTCGAACCTTCAAACAGTGCCTTGAACCTTCGAACAGTGTCTCGAACTTTCAACTAGCTCGAGACTATCCACAGTATCCTAAGCTCGCGATTAGTTCGAGCTCGAGCAGGACCGCCTCCTTCTTCCTGCTCACTGTCTTTTCTGAACGGCTATCTCCTGACCGCACTCACGTAAAATGTGGTCGGGTCGCTGAAGCGTGTTCCGCGAAAACCCTCCGACGCTCAAGTCGAGAATCGGGTTGTTCTTTTTGGTATCTCCCTTAATGAGGGAGACCGGAAAGATGAAAGGGATATTTTTTCGCCCTCCCTTTTTTGAATGAATATGATGTTTTCAGAGAATTTAGATAAGAGGAATCAGAATAGGAAGAACTCAGATAAGCTTACTGATTCTTTCTCGAATCGAATTTCCAACCCTTTGCTAATCGGATTTTCCAACAACCTCTCTCGAATCGAATTGCCAACCCTTGTAACGCACTCTTCGCTTCCTTTTATACTCCATTTTTCCCGCTCTTTCCATTTCCAGTGCCGCCCACTCACGCTAGTGGTATCCGGGTCCCTCCGACAGCTAGGATTGGTGTAATATTCCCTGGGATGCGCGATCGTCCCTTAACCCGATTCACGTGGCCGATCACCATGCCTGCATGCGCGCTAGGAACGATGACACCTTGAGGCATGTGCCTACCATCTACAATGAGATCACCACCATACTATGCGGGCCCAGATCGATATTAAAAGGTGTGCCGTGATTCCGAGAAAACGGGTCCGGGCTGCCCTAGCTCGGGTCTTGTCCAAACTGTGCTCGTGGACTTAATCTCATGAAGCGCAGCAGAGTGCTCAGCCTTCTCGACCTCGACCAGCATCTCGACCTGGGAGACCGACCCTCGAGCAGCAAAGAAGTGCTCTGAGCTCCGACCACGACCAGGCTCGACCTGGGAGACGACCTCGAGCAGTAGCAAAGGAGTGCCCTGAGCTCCCGACCACGACTAGCTCCCGACCTGGGAGACCGACCTCGAGCGAGCAAAGGAGTGCCCTGAGCTCCCGACCACGACTAGCTCTCAACCCTGGGAGACGACCTCGAGCAGGCAAAGGAGTGCTCTGAGCTCCGACCATGACTAGCCTCGACCGGGTGGACGACCTCGAGCGATGCAAAGGAGTGCTCTGGGCTCGAGCTGGCCATGAATCCTCGAACTCGACCAGCTTTTATCAAATTGTCCCGTGAGATCGGGTCTCCGCTCGAGTTAGGACTATTCTCGAGTGTTTTTATTCGAGCTCGAAGTGGCCTCGAGGGGTCCGACCGATATTACCCAAACACCGGAGGGCCTCGCCTGATATTACCCAAACACCAGCCCCCGCTTTAGTCTTTGAGTGAAGCGAGATAAAACTGAAACTCAAGAATGATGGGTCAATTCGCGGCCTTTTACACTTCCCCACGCTTCCCAACTGCCTCCCACTTCAACCACTTCGCATTTAAGACGATGACAAGTGGGTCGATCCCACTGCTCATTTAAAATTCAAAGTGGACATTACCCGAAAAGTCGTGTCCCTCGAAACGCACGCCGATCAAGTGGACGATCTTCCTCTTTAAAATCCCCAACTTCTTCACCTGCTCCTCTGCTTGCTTACTTTCACTCGATTCAAAAATTAATCTGCCTCCGCGTTAACTTGTCTTCTTCTCTCCGTCAAGGTGATTTCCGCCAACCACATTTCCTTCGCGCTCGTGCACAAGCCACTCTTCCATTTTCTCGCCGCCACTGCTTTCTTCCCCACTGAACTCGTTAGTTTATTTCCTTAGAAAAAGAAAATTTCAAATCTCCAACAGTGCTCGTAGGATGTCACGGAGGATTCGTCCTCTTCTAGTGAGGCACAACCCTCAAGTATAATCCCGTGAGGGATTCTAGTCCGAGAGGGAATTACCCGTGGCCGAGACCCACCAGATCAAAGTGGCAAGGGCCACCAAAGGTCTTGAGCTGGGAATACCCCATTGATCTCCCGAGATGTAAAACCACCCAATTGGATTTGAATAGACTTAGGGATACTTACAATATACCCGATAGTGTAGTTTTAAGGTCACGGGCAGGTGAGATCCCCACCGTCCCCCAAGGATACACGACCTTCCACTTAGAAGTGTTTCAACGGGGTTAGTCGCTCTCCACACTTTACTTTGCCTGAGTTTTGTCCTGGTTCCGTCTCGACCCCGGGCAATTGAACCCGAATGAGTGGAGGGTCCTTTCCGACTCTTTGTTTTGTGGAAACGCTGTAATCTGGGTGAGCCTCTGAGGGAAATCGACACCTTTACCACCAAGTGCAGCCAAGGATGCCTGGTTGGTATTACCTACCTCCACTGAGGGTAAAAGCCCATCATCGATCTCCCAACTTCCGTGGCAACCGGAAGAGCAAATTCTTCTTCGCTGGGGAGAGTGGGCAAGTCGCACTCAGTAGCGAGGAGTCCCTCCAGCTCCGCAGCACTTTTGCACCCGTGTCGCTTATCCGCCTTGTGGATTTTTCTTTAAGTTTTCCCGCCGCGTCTGTTCTCATTATTTTTCTTTGTTGTTTTGCAGCCTCCGGGTGCTTTATTCGATCGGGGCCGCTCGAGCAAACGCATGCATCGTTCTTACAAACGCGAGCTCGTGCAGGGAGCTGCTGACACCCCAAAACTTTTTGGAGTCCAATCTAGTACCGAGTGAAGACATGAGCAGCAGAATGCGCGAGATGCTACATCGGTGGGTGGGGACAACTGAAGGTGCGAGCACCTCAAAGAGGCCACGAGCAGAACCGAGTGCTCCGCCTCAATCTACTCGAGCTACTTCTTCTGCTCGACAGACCGAGCGAGCAGAGGAGGGTCCTCCACGCAGGAGACAAAGGACTGCTGATTCTGCTCTTCCTCGAGCCGGCAATGTGCAGGAGCAAAGTCTGCCTGGCCATTCTGAGCCTTGCCTGAGGACCTACAATGAGGAATTGACCAGC
Source organism: Murraya koenigii (assembly GCA_025617385.1). Taxonomy (NCBI): domain Eukaryota; kingdom Viridiplantae; phylum Streptophyta; class Magnoliopsida; order Sapindales; family Rutaceae; genus Murraya; species Murraya koenigii. The sequence continues at coordinate 4,897,018 of CM046817.1, read as the reverse complement.
AGATTCCTGGATGAGATAGAGGCCTTTAATTCTGACGAGCTGTTCAGCGCCATCCAGCTACTCTCCTCCCGAGCTTTAGCGGCTGCGACTATTCTCAGGGCTTTAGCTCGGGGCTCCCAAGAGGAACTTCAAGCAAGGGTTCAGAGCTTGCAGCAGACTGTGGGTGAGCTGAAGGAGGAAAATCGAAGCTTCCGATCGAGAACTTAAATCTTGCAGAGAAGACAGTAGCAAGTGACTCCAAGGCCTCTGAGCTTCAGAGGGAACTAACTGACACCAAAGATGAATTGGAGCATGCTCGAAAGGATCTGGACACTTAGAAGTCTTACTACGAGCAGCTCATTGAGGGGGAAACTACTCGTCTTCAGGGGCAAATCGACACTTTAAATGTCCAACTTGCACATCGAATACAACAACGAGGCGACTCTGACTACGATCGCCTCATGTATGCTTGGCAAGGCATACCCCGAGGCCGACATGTCCATGGTCAAGGGTATGTAGTGAATACATGAGCAACCCTAAAGCTACTCCATCCGAGCCCCAGGTGTTGTCGGAGAGCTCGCCTCTCTCATTCCAATGCCCTTCCCGCCGACGCCCTGCCGATGTCCCTCCCATCGCTTCCTCCCGCCGACGTTGCCGACGTCCCTTCGCTGACGCCGGCCTTCCTCCTGCTGCTGCTGACGACGTCGCTCCTGCTGAATGATTTGGACTCTTTTTTTTTTTACATATGTAATCATTTCAATAAAAAGACACATGTTGAACAACTTTATTGAATGCTCGTGTGCACATGCTCTTGTCTTCTATGTTGAATTGACTTTGAATATGCTTGCTAAGTAAAAATTTTCTAAGTGTTGGACTTCCTATTTTCCTTTATGACCAAATGTAATGCTGTTTAACCCATGCATGGTAGAGTTTTGCTCTGACTTGGGCTAAGAGCCTTATGTTTATTTTGCAAGTTCATTTAACTTGCTCGAGCCTACACTTGCCTCTTGCTAGACATCGTCCCTCCTAGAGTTTAGGCTTAGGGACTTTTAGCCTTAACATTATTCATGAACTTCCTTCACTTGTGATTAGCTTTGTCGGCACTCGCCCAGACTCTAGACTTAGGCTTGGGACTTCCGCCCGTGAGTTCTTCTCGAACTTCGTCCGAGCCTACAATCGACCTGCAGCTTCTTCATCAGAATCCCCGCCGGCCTCGCAATCGACCCAAGCATGGCAACCGTCCTCACCGGACTTCCGCCAAGGAGTTCTTTCGATCTTCCGCTCGGCCTTTAATCGACCCAAGCTTGCACCGTCTCCACTGGACTTCCGCCAAAGAGTTCTTCTCGAACTTCTTCCGCCGAGCCTTTAATCGACCCGAGTTCTTCCGATGTTACTCCCCGCCGAGCCTCGCAATCGACCCAAGCTTCTTCATGCATTCTCGCTCAGCCCCGCATCGACCCAAGCACGGCACCGTCCCTCCTGGACTTCCGCCAAGGAGCTCTTCTCGATCTTCCGCCCGAGCCTCGCAATCGACCCATGCTTTTTCGTCAGAACTCCCGCCGGGCCTCGCAATCGACCCAAGCTTCTTCGTCAGAATCTCCGCCGGCCTCGCACTGACCCAAGCATGGCACCGTCCCACTGGACTTCCGCCAAGGAGTTCTTCCGCCGGCCTTTTAATCGACCCAAGCTTCTTCATCAGAACTCCCGCCGGCCTCGCACTGACCCAAGCGTGGCACCGTCCCGCCCGAGTCTTAGGCTTGGGACTTCGCCAAGGAGTTCTTCGAGCTTCGCCGGCCCGCAATCGACCCAAGCTTCTTCTCATACTCCCGCCGGCCTCGCACTCGACCCAAGTATGGCAACCGTCTCACCGGACTTCCGCCAAGGAGCTCTTCTCGATCTTCCGTCTGGGCCTCGCAATCGACCCAGCTTCTTCGTCAGAACTCCTTCTCGGCCTCGCAATCGACCCAGCTTCTTCCGCCGGCCCGCAATCGACCCAAGCTTCTTCATGCATTCCCGCCGGCCTTTTAATCGACCCAAACGCCTTCGAATCTCTACTCCCGCCGGCCTCGCAATCGACCCAAGCCGCCTTCGTTATACTCCCGCCGGCCTTTAAATCGACCCAAACGCCTTCTCGAATCTCTACTCCCGCCGGCCTCGCAATCGACCCAAGCATGGCAACCGTCCTCACCGGACTTCCGCCAAGGAGCTCTTCGTGATCTTCTTCCGCTCGGCCTTTAATCGACCCGAGTTCTTCCGATGTTACTCCCGCCGAGCCTTTAATCGACCCATGCTTGGCACCGTCCCGCTGAGACTTCCGCCAAGGAGTTCTTCTCGATCTTCTTCTACTCTGACCTTTAATCGACCGAGTTCTTCTCGCTGAACTCCCGCCGGCCTCGCAATCGACCTAAGCTTGGCACCGTCCCACTGGACTTCCGCCAGTGGAGCTCTTCCGTCAGAACTCCCGCCGGCCCGCACTGACCTAGCTTGGCACCGTCCCACCGGACTTCCGCCAAGGAGTTCTTCTCGATCTTCTTCTCGCCGGCCTTTTAATCAACCCGAGTGCTTCGATGTTGCTTCCGCCGGCCTTTAATCGACCCAAGCATGGCACCGTCCCACTGGACTTCCGCCAAGGAGCTCTTCTGTCAGAACTCCCGCCGGCCTCGCAATCGACCCAAGCATGGTACCGTCTCACTGGGACTTCCGCCAAGGAGTTCTTCTTTACTCCCGCTCTTCATCTTGAACTTGCATTATGAATGTCTTTCTTATTCTTACATACATTTATACTTTTACATATCCCATCTCGGGACGAAATCTTACATTAGCATTTTACAATACAAGCGAGACTTCATCGAAATACTTCCTCGGAGTCATGTGCTCCACGGCCTCCCGACCTCTCGTCCATCCGGACGAGCTAGCTCAGATGCTCCCGCCTTCCATTCCTCGATTCCCCCGAGTCGAGCGAGGTTATCTCAGATGGTTTCTTTGGCAGCTACGGCAGTAGCACTCTTCGCCACCCTTTGGTCGCCTTTCACGACCCCAACAGATTCCATTTACTCGATACTTAGTGGCTAAGTAATGGGTGGATAACACGCATTGGCTGATCCTCATAAACGGCCTCCCTAAAATTGCCTGGTACGGGCTGGCTTTATCTACCACCACGAAATCCAGCATCATGTTCTTCTCGAAAGGCTTTGAGCCAATGGTTACTGCCAGTTTGATGATTCCCAGAGGTATTAGCCTTCCTCCCCTGAATCCTTTCAAGGAAGTGCTCGTCTGCTCGAGGATCGCGCCTGTTATTCCTAAATCCTCGAGTGTGAATTTGAAGAGAATATCTACCGAGCTCCGAGTCAACCATTATTCGATCAACTTCCTTGTTTACTCTGGCTTTACCACTGGGCATCCTCGTGAGGTACAGCCTCGTCATCTTCATCGTCACATGATTGGCACCGATTTTGCCTTGGCAGGCGTGACAGGACTTCTCGGCGGTGCAGCGTATCTGCGATGAGTTTTTGAGCCCTATTAGAACTTCTTGCCATCGTTGGCCCTCACGAGATTACCCTCGTGGACGGTGGTTACCGTATCATTTCGTAAGCCCGGCCATCTTCCTCGAGCTCGCTGCTCAACTACCGGGTGTCCCCTTCAACAAACTCATCCAAGTACTAGGTTCCTAACCGGATCCTCCACTGGTTTTCAAATCACGACTGCGTGCTATGGAGTGGCCGTGGTTACCATGAAACAGCGAGAACCACCCTTATTCAGCTTGCCGGTGACTTGGCCATCGGCGTTGGTAGGCTCGGCGGTCCTCGCTCTTGACCACTTGAAGTATCTCTTGAGAGATACCTTCGACCTCGATATCTTGCTCGTAGCGGGGCTCTGTTCCACCACTTGTATTGCCCTATCCCTGGGAAGCTTCTCGGTGAGGGTGGCGATGGACGAGTCCGCTTCGGTCGTGGTTCATCTCGAGTGCCTTGGCGGTGATTGCGGGATGTATGGCCATCGTGGCGCTTTGTACTCTCTGTGATCCGGCCGGAGACCTGCGAGATGGCAGGGGGACCATCCGCGGTGGGGGAGCTCTCTAGTAAGGGTTGTATGGGGCAACCCGGTCCCTTGCTGCCTTTGAAGCTTGTGCCTCTCGGGCATGACCCCCTTTCTCCTTCCTCCTTGCTCCATTGACCTGCTCATTCCTCAGTTTGACGACTTTTTCTTCTTCAATTACCATGTCCAGTTTTATCTGCTCATACGCATCCGAATACGAACGGATCGAAGGACTCCACAGGTTATACCATGGTCTCCCCATTCGAATCCCATCCTTCAATCCTCTCAGAGCTTGAGGATGGTTAAACGCACCAAGATCTAGAACCGATCTATGGTATCTTTTGATAAACTCCGGAGGACTCCCTTCCTCTACCTTACTCGACGACTCCATCATGTCATCCTCAGGGGTCACCGCGCCCCGAAATTGCTCTGCGAACTCCCTACACATCTTTTCAAAGCTCAAGATGCTTCCCCGTGGGAGTCTGCGGTACCATTCTCTTGTCCTTCCCTCCAGGGTGAGTGGGAAGGCGCGGCATCTCTGAGTTGCTGACAATCCTTGCACCCCTGTCATGTCGTTGAACCGTTCTATGTGCACTAATGGATCACTTTTTCCGAAAATTTCAGATTCGGGAGCGGAAGTCACGTGGGATCGTCACACCCGTGATCTCCGCGGAGAGTGGAGATTCATTGTCGGCGTTATTCGCCGACTTGGACTCTTTCCGTTCCCGAAGATCTTCCATGACTTGTGCCAACTGCGCACCTCTCCCTCCAACTCCTCACGTACGAGAGGTTGGGGTCATATCCTGCAAATGCTGACGAGATCCCCTTTCCTCCATGTTTGTTTCTTCCCTCCCTGCAACATTTGGTGCCCTAGGTCTTTGGGCTTCATCTCCCACATTTTCCCGAACATGAGCATTCCCTCGGCTAGACTCCGGGACATCATTACATGCTTTTCTCTGTCCCTCCCTGAGTTCTTGCAAAAGGGAAGTCAGAGTCTCCATCTGCTTCTCCATCCGATCCATTCTTTCCTGGATCTCCCTATTCTGGGCCTCATTGGCCACTTCTCTCAAAGTTACTGACTCTTCTGGACTTACTCATCTTCGGCTGTTTCCCCTCATCGTTGCGTTGTGTGTCTTGAATGTATTAGGAAATTAGGCTTTTTGTGCCGATCCCCACAGACGGCGCCAAAAGATGTTGATGCAGATTTTTCCGCGTGTTTCCGAACAGTGCCTCGAACCTTCGAACAGTGTCTCGAACCTTCAACTAGCTCGAGACTATCCACAATATCCTAAGCTCCCGATTAGTTCGAGCTCGAGCAGGACTGTCTCCTTCTTCCTGTTCCGCTGTCTTTTCTGGAACGGCTATCTCCCGGACCTGTACTCACAGAAAACAGGGTCAGGGGTCGTCGGGCGTGTTCCAGCGAAAACCCTCCGACGCTCAAGTCAGTAATCGGGTTGTTCTTTTTGGTATCTCCCTTAATGAGGGAGACCGGAAAGATGAAAGGGATATTTTTTCGCCCTCCCTTTTTTGAATGAATATGATGTTTTCAGAGAATTTAGATAAGACGAATCAGAATAGGAAGAACCTGTATAAGCTTACGGATTCTTTCTGAATCAGAATTTCCAACCCTTTTGCTAATCGGATTTTCCAACAACCCTCTCTGAATCAGAATTGCCAACCCTTGTAACGTACCCCTTCGTTTCCTTTTATACTCCATTTTTCCCGCTCTTTCTATTTCCAGGCTGTCCACTCCACGTTAGTGGTATCTGGGTCCCTCTGACAGCTAGGATTGGTGTAATATTCCCTGGGGATGCGCGACTGTCCCCTTAACCCGATTCACGTGGCCAGATCACTATGTCGGGCATGTGCGCTAGGAATGATGACACCTTGGAGGCATGTGCCGGCCATCGGCAACAGTATCACCACCATACTATGTGGGGCCCAAATCAGATATTAAAAGGTGTGCCAGGATTCTGAGAAAACGGGTCCGGTTGCCCTAGGCCGGGTCTTGTCCAGCTGTGCTCGTGGACTTAATCTCTGCGAGCAGAAAAGGAGTGCTCAGCTTTCGACCTTGACCAACTTTGACCTGGGGAGACAACCTCGAGCAGGCAAAGGAGTGCTCGGAGCTCGAGCATGACCAGCTTTGACCTGGGGAGACGACCTTGAGCAGGCAAATGAGTGCTCGGAGCTCGACCATGACTAGCTTCGACCTGGGGAGACGACCTCGAGCAGGCAAAGGAGTGCTCGGAGCTCGACCATGACTAGCTTCGACCTGGGGAGACGACCTCGAGCAGGCAAAGGAGTGCTCGGAGCTCGACCATGACTAGCTTCGACCGGGTGGACGACCTCGAGCAGGCAAAGGAGTGCTCGGGGCTCGAGCGGCTATGAATCCTTGAACTCGATCAGCTTTTATCAAATTGTCCTGGTGAGGTCGGGTCTTCTGCTCGAGTTAGACTATTCTCGGAGTGTTTTTTATTCGAGTTAGAAGGGCCTCGAGGGGGCCTGACCGATATTACCCAAATACTAGAGGGGGCATGCCCGATATTACCCAAACAGGAACAACATTAATGAGATTAACATTAAGCATCACTTCAATTGGTGCCAAATTGTGTAGTAAAATTAATAAAAATTTATACTTATGACAACCTTGAAGATATGTTAACCAAAGAAGCACCTGGTGCCAAGTTTGAATGTATCATCATCTTATTGAATTTTAGTTAATGTTTCAATAACTAAATTCAAACATTTAAATTTTAGTTTTTATTAAAAGAGTTGGCCTTCTTACAACCTTCAAAATTCTATCATAAAACTTTTTTTTTCTAATAATTAATAAGTTAATGTTAGTATATTTAATTTTTTTTCTAAAATTAATTCAATTAGTCCAGCCTAATTTCTTAAATTTTGAAAAAAAGAAAAAAGGGGGTTGACAAATATTTTAAAATCTGCTTATTTTATAAATTTTTATGTTAAAGAGAAAAGAAAAGCTTGCTGTTTGCCTCTTTCGCCTTCGTAAATCGAAAGTGAAGTCTCTTTATTTTTTCCGGGAAAATCAGCCAGAGAAAAATGAACGGAAACCTGGAAATCTCCGTCGACAAACTCCCCGTTAAACGCTTAGACGCCATCGAAGAAAACGGCGCTGAACGATTTCCTTCGTACGTTCCCTCTCTTAAAATATCGTTTGTTTCGTTTCTCATTGTATAAATCTTCCAAAATCAAAACTAATTAAGCATTATTCAAAGGTATAATTTTCTATAATTTCTCTGAAATTTAATCTGTTGTAGCTGCAAGAATTAATTTTAATTCAGTTTCTGTGAAACAATACGATACATAATTGTTTATTATAAAAATGTGTGTGTATATGTGTATATATTTTCATTTTTAGGGTTCTTGAAATGATGTTGATTTAGGGAGTGTTTTGCTTGTGATTAATCAGAGATGTAGGTTATGATGAGAAGCGAGAGTCGTTGATACGAAGAATAGACTTTGCGTGGGCGGTGGAGAAAGATGATAACAAGAAACTGAAGAAGAGTTCAAAAGAAAGCAGCTCATCAGCCACTACGACGCCATGGCAGTGGCAGAATATGGTGGAGAACTTGCAGTTTGCTCACCAGGAGCTCTCTGTCATTATAGACCTCATCAACACTGTAACCTACTCAATTGTTGCTTCCGATTGTTGATTGATAATTGGGTGCATTGTGAATTACTATCTGAGTGTTGTCACAACTGTTTTGCTTCTGTTTAGTAGACATTCACTTTTATTTGGTAACTACTTTCTGCAAACCACTAACCAACCTATACCTGACAGCTGGTGGTCTCAATTGATAGTAGCTGTGGATCAAAAGCCTTAGCTCCTTAATCTCAATAATACCCTCTTCCTCTTTAGTGAATTCTAGGGCTTCTTTTTTAAATGTTTTTAGAATTTGAGGGTTGGTTTGGTCTGTTTTGGATTTTAGATGAGATTGTGAATGAGACAGTGAAAGTGAAAGTGCTTTGCTTCTGTGAAATGAGCTCAATTAGCCAATTTAAACTTTGGTTATGGATTTTACTGCCTGGTAGTAACTAACAACAGTGAGAATTTTTCTTGATTGTGTCTGATACAACTATTTGCTCCATATTCTCTTCTTGGGGACTGGGATGGGTTTGGGGGAGGAGGGCTAGTCAAAAGATCTTAACTCTCAAGGCTCAAAACTGAGATATTGGTTCTCTGCCTTGTAGTTATATCCAAATGTATAATCAAAATGGATGGAAAGTTTTTATCCATCAAACCTTGCAAGTCAATGGTTTAGAAAAATTTCCTTTGCACTAGGTTTGGTTTTTACTTGTTGTATTGGATTCAAGATCTTTGTTTGAAGTACTCATTGGGAAGTGGAAAGTGCCATTTTAAAAGATAAACAGTGAATGTTAACATCAGAAATCAATTTGCTGTGCCTAGGTGGAAGCTAACGATGCTGTAACGGTGGCTGGCATGACCAGACCAAAGCCATTACCAAATGAAGTTCTCTCTGACCTTTCTGTATCTGCAGCAACCAAGCTACAGTGCTACCGTGTATTTTCTTCGTTGTTCTTATGATACTGCATCTTCGTTTGATTTTCTGTTGGATCTTTTTCCTTTTTATTATTTTTGTAGTTTCTTAATATGCGTTGCTTCTGTTGCAGCATCTAGGTATGTATTTTAAACAGTCTGCCAAATCATTGGAACAGCAAATTGCCAAGGAGGCAAGATTCTATGGTGCTCTTATCAGGTGAGTTTCCCTCATTTGCCTATCAAGTATTGAATGCACTGGTTTAATGCATAATCAAATTGCCAAATATGAGCATTGCTTCTTTTGTAGCTATCATATCAAAATTTTCTCCACTCATTTGGAAAATAATATTCGATCTGTAAAAGTGTTACAATTATGTATTCTCCTGTAAATTTATTCACTTCCAGAAACTAAGAAAATAATTTTTATACGACTGTGTCTTTCATTATTTCTTCAACCAATTGCTTATCTAGTTTATTCCTGACAAGCAACTAGATTGCAGCAAAACTGGAAAGTTAAACGGCAGCGTGTGGCAGCTCCAGCTTCAGGAAATGAAGGCTTTACCATTGATCTTTTTGACAATTCGTTATATGATTCAGCAGCTGTTTCACGTGCATCTTCTCTATCCACTATTCGCATTGACCATGATTCTGCTGGTATGCTGGATATAAATTTACCTCCAAATTCATGCCGCTCTTTTCGCTTTGGTTTCCTTGGTGCTCATTCCAGTGATAGTTCTAAGCAATCCAGTGAGATCAAAACCTCTTGCTCACCTCGTTCATCTAAAGAAGCTAAGGAGTCAGTGAATGATGATGAATGTGTTAGAGAAACACATTCACTTCTTCGTAAGGTTCATCAAGCAATTTTCTATGAACAGGTTGAGTTTTTTTCTCCTTGCAAATTTGTATCCATTTATCACATTTTAACTCTTGCTTTAATGCTTTGATTCTTCTGGCACCGCAGGTCTTTGATATAGTGAATCGTGAAGCATTTAAGCAATCATTAGGAGTCAATGTGACTGGAATAAGAGAAAATTATTTACAATTGGGCATAAATCAGGGAATCTCCATATTCCTATCACTTATACCATCCAGCCAGGGTGATCTATCGGTTGACAGTCTGGAAAACCAGAACGTCGAATCTGGAATTTTACCTCTGGATTCATTTGATGGGGCAAAGTTAGCTGAAGAAAAGGATGATATTCTGAAAAAGAGTAGAGGATATCCTAATCGTCTTAGTTATGAGATTTATCTGAAACAACTTTTTCACGAGCATCTTTATGCGAGAGCAAAAAGTAAGCCCATTTCCACTGGCACTCGAGTATCTAGTCCACCAACGAAGGATGGGTCTGGACTTCTTGGTCATTTCTGCCTGTCTCTGGCTCACAGAATATTTTCAAACAAAGTTTGCGTGGAACTGGAAAATGCAGTATGATCCTTACCTCTCTTTGGTCGTGTGCGACTGCTTTTTCTGTATTTCTTGTACTCTTCAGCTTGTCCTTATTTTATTTTCTTTGATGTCACAAGGTTTGCGGAGTTCCTTATCTTCATTTGATATCCCATCCCACTTGGCATTCTCGAACATCTTCATGGACAGTCTTGTTAAAAGTTCCTCAGTCCATCCTTCATGCAGACTCCAATTCCCGAACGGCAGAAACTGCTAAATCACATTTTCGGACTAAGGTAGTGGTAAATGATGACTGCATTAATGTTGAGGGGGAAGGCACACCCAATGTTGTTGGTCTTTTTAAAGGGAGATCTGAGGACATGTCTTCTATAAATAAATATGATTGTGACTTGGCAGATCTTCCTGTGATAATTCTACAGCAGGTGAGTTGCTGCTTCATCTTATGTCTAAGAGTGGTATCAAAGTATCTAAGACATAGGTTAGAGATGGATTTAAAGTACAAATAATCTGTCTTTCAGTTGAGTTGATATCTGTTTTCCCCTTTTCTATTTTCTTTTTCTTTCAGTTCTTTTCTTTCTCTCTTGCAAGTTGCTGTGTGCTTTTAGGTGGGATAATGAAGGGACTTTACTGAATAGATGTATCCTAGTCTATTTGAGAAATTTTTTAGTTAACTAGCTTTGTTTTGGTTAGCTAAGTAATAAGGTTTTGCATTAGAATGGTTGGTTTATTATTGTAGGAATCTATCTTGGATGGCTAGCTCATATCTATAGTAGTAACTAACTGCTACTTGCTGATGCAATGATTTTGTTTCAAATTTATGTTTATTGAAAAGCTGAGATTTTCATTTTAGTTGTTATGAATTATGAAGTAATTTATTAGTTAAAATGTGAATACTTGTGGGTGTGCTTCTGTGGCTTGCTTAACAGTGCCTTATTAAATTGGTTCCTTGCCTTTTTAATTGCAGTGTTTATATCAGCCTTATTAAATTCTGGATACTAAGGCTAGTATTAGAATGTTACACTATTATGTTCACAGATGAAGTATTGGGGAGTGCACATTTTTCTCCTTTATAATTGGTGCAAGAAGTTGTTTTTGCTTGATTCTTTGTTGCAAGTTTGGTGGATGCATGTTCACCCCAAATTTCATAAATTTTACTAATTTTCTACAAATGTGAAATGCCATACTGAAAACGAACTCTTGGTTACTGGACGAGAAGTCGGCTGCTTTGGTTTTCTATTCATGGATGCACTAGTTTTAGTAATGAAAATAGCTTTCGAGTAATATGCAGTGACAAGTGGGATTTCAATAATTTTGGGATCTACTGCTTTATGCAAATCATATCACTGTCTCTGGATGTGCCTCTACTTTTTCATTCATGTTCCATATTGTTTATGTAGACATGGATAATATTTAGCTCAACAATCTCTTAGATAATTGTGGCTGTCCTTGAATTTTGCAATAGGTCGCAAGCCAAGTAATTCGTTGGCTCCATGAGGAAGCTCTTATGGTGGGAATAAAAGCAAATCGAGATTTTCTATCTTTGTCCTTTGAGCTGGACCAAGGTGAAACAGTCAGCTTGTTTGCTCATGTGGACCCAGAAGACATGCGCGGAGGCATTTCATGGTGGTTGGTAATGGAGGATGGTTTTGCAGAGGATAGAAAACTCCATATAGACATTTCTGATGATGCTTCTGATTACAAGAAATTCTTGGGGCATTTGTCTCTAGATGTTTTATACTCAACACTGATGGACTTGGTTAGTTTGTGTGGAGGTGGAAGCCACTGATCATATATATCTCGCATTTGTTTACAGAAAATTAACTCTTCTTTTTGTAGTCGATCATGTTTCATGTATGATTAGTTTTCATATGCTATTTTCTTATAGGAGAGGTGATTCTAGTAGTTGATTCTCCGTATTGATCACAGATACGGCTGTAAATGGTGTTTTTTTTTTTTTTTTTTTTTTTTGGTTTGGTATTTTGAGGTTAGGACAAACCCAAGAGTTGTAGCATTTAATTTTAACAATTCCTCCCATTCGTTGGGACTGGGTTTATTGAGATTTTGACTTCTGATGCTAAATTGAAGTCTTCTTTCATTCTTTTAATTTATTCTGAGGTTATGAAACCTTGTTCAACATGTTTATAACGAGGCTTCGATCTTATCCGGTCTCCACTTGCCAGGTTGTAATTGTGATTCACGTGTAAAAGCAACAGGCTTTTTCTGGTTAGCTTGTATGGGATGATAGGTGATCGTTAATTATTATTACAAACGGCGTGATGAAAGCATGATGATCCCTTTAACTAATCCACCACCCAATGCTTACCAGAAATGACACCACACCTTGACAAGAAACAAAATACTCCTTTTCAGTTTTACACATCAGATTCTTATCAATCAGCACGTGACACGTTCTGAAATCCGGTAATCATCAATTCAGTGTGATCGATCAGCGATCTAACGTAATTAACCACCTAACCAGCATATAAACCCATAATTAAAATTCTCAAATTTGACAAGAAAAATGAAGAGAAAGAAACTCCAAAAAAGCTTATTGAAGTTAAAATATAGAAAGGTTACATAATCAAAAATCTTTAAAAAGTGCAACAGGAGACGTATCCTCTCCTGCCCTCACGGTTGCTTTGCTTCCCATCAATTGCTTTTATATTCTTCAACATTCCGTTGCAAATCAGATAATATTAGATCCCATATCGTCAACAACAAGAAACACGCGCAGCATAAAATAGAAGTGAAAAGACCTTATTACCCTTGTCGTTTTACTTCATTTGCATTAATTAACCACAGCAAACCGGTGAAACCAAAGGAATTGCTACGGGGGTATCGAAGAGAATTTTGAATCTCAATTGTGTGGTTTTAAGATTTTCCGGGGCGCTATCGGGGTTTGTCGTTAAATTTATGTTTTGAAATTCCTTTTTTTCTTTTTTTTCGAACTTAATGATCACATTTATGAGCTGGGGTTTGTTAGGAATTTGGTTTCTTTAATGGGTCGAAAATGATGCAAAGATTGATTGGTTGATTGAATTCTTTTCTTCTTTAAGTTCTGTATTCTTTTTTTTTTCAATGAACTATAGGGAACCAACGTGATGGTGGCATTGGGTGGTGATTTTCTAGAAATTGAAAAGATACATGATTTATGCTTAGAGTCTATAGAGAATTGAATTTCACTAGTGGGTTCACAAATTCGAGAGGTTCTATTGATTCTTGTTTTCTTTTAGTCGTGATTCTTTTATTGTGAGTGAAATAAAATGTCTGGCGGGAGTACCCCGGTCGCTGGTGGATATATGAGGCAAAGGCATAGTCAGGGCTATGCCTCCAGTGGTGATGATCTTGAAGATGATGCATGCTCTAGGCCACAGCCTTTCTCACCGTCAATTCCTAGAGCAAAAACGTGGGTTGAGATTTTGGAGAATGTGCTTTGGATTGCTTCTGCGTTGTTTATTATCTATTATGGTGATCGGCATTCTAATTTCATCTATCTTTTGTGGCATGACGAGCGAATTCGTAGGTAAATTCATCCTTTGTTATTTGATTATGTTTTGTTGATTTAATGCTGGAGGAAACATGGTTTAGTGGATTATGGGATTCTATTAACTGTTTATTCCCTTTTATTGAGTGTTTGTATTGGTTTATGTTTTCAAATATTTATTTTATAGCATTCATGTAAGTCAGGTTCAACTGCATGAAATTCTTCTAGTATTAAAAACTGAATGAACTGCATGACCCAGGAAAGAGACTACTCTTGATTGTAAAGCATAATTTGGAATGTTAGATATGATTATAGACCGTGAGATATTATCATCATAGGGTGCATCCTCAAATATGACTATATTTTTCGAACTCCGGTGATTTTTATCTTTATGTGAGTTTGATATTTAACATCCGAGGAACACAGCTTACTACTTTTTTGCTAGTGTTAAATGTTACAGAGTTACTGCATTCATATGCATGTTTAAAACTGGGTATGATGTAACTTACCGAAGATTCTTATGAAAACCTATGAATGCAATCGCACAATATAGAATTGGCTTGAAACAGTCAATAACCAAGTTAAACTCATATCTCCTACATCATCTAATCAGAGTATTGAGGAATAATGTCAGGGTCTATGTGGTTCCCAGTCCCACCTTAAAGTTTCAATACTCAAAACACTAGAAATTTTCTGCCTACAATATAGGTGTTGATTCCTGTGGCATATGAAGTATGAAATTATCGTAATAAGAAAAGTAGCAGTCCTTTTTAGGGAGATGACTCAAGTATTATCTTGTTCATGCAATTCATGTTTATCTCTTTTATTTGTTCATGTGTTTCCTTTTTGTTCTGATTTGCTTGAATGACTTCAATTGATACTGAAGTGTTATGGTATCATTCTCTTACTAGGTATCAGATAAAATTTTCAGTCTTCATTAATTTATAATGATGAAGTTGCATATTTCATGATTGTCAAGTTTCGCCCATTTTTGAATGTCTATGGAGTTGTTTCAGTTACCTAGGAGCTAAGGTCTACTCTAGTTAGCTTTACTCTCGTTAAAACTTTCATTTTAACTTTATCCCTATAAAGTGGAGAGATCCCAGTTAACCAACTCTTTGGTATATTGCATATAATGTAATTTTCTTATTTAGTGTAGCTTTTTCTGTATAAAGTGGAGGATTCCAATTGAACCAACATATTGGATATTCTGTATGATGTGATTTCACTCTAGTTAGAGCATATTTTGCTGCATAGGGTGGAGAATTTCCAATTTAACCAAATCATTGGCATATTCTGTACGAAGTGGAGTATTCCAATTTAGCCAAATCATTTGCATATTCTCTTTGTCAGTTGCTAATTTCATCATCCAGCAACTAGTTTGTTATAGCTATAATTACTTGTTAGAGGATTCTACTTTCTGCAGTGAAAAGTACAATAAAACTCTTCTGTATATGTTTAACTGCCCAAGATTGAGAAACTGTGCGTTTATTTATGTGTCTTTGACTTCTGCTGTAGATTACCTCTGTACCTCGGGATGGTTTTAGTTGGGTTGAATGTTGCCTTCTTCTTTTATACAAGTATGTTAGTATGGAACGTCAGGAGATTTGATGAGAAGTGGGAATCAGTCTGTGTCTCTGCCTTGCCTTATGTTACCCTGCTTGGAGTTGTCTCCTTTTTCTTGTAAGAGTAACCGTTTTATTTATCTTCTTTGAAAGCTTATAACATGGAATTACAAGACTATATCTGCTCTGCTAACGTCATGTCCAATTAGGCTCTCTTTTGCTCTGTGGCCAATTTGGAGTTTTCTGACCCTTCCTCTCTTGGTACGTTCTAATAGTTATCAGTTTTGTCAATTTTTATGGAGACTACCTAATTACTGTTTATTTTATTGCAGTTCACGTTGGTTATGGCTTCCATGGTTATATTCCCCCATTCTATGATTGGGACATTGAGACCACAAAATGATGCATTCCGCATAGATTAGATTTCATGAAGATGATGTAAGTAATTATACTGACTTAGATAAAGAGATTAGATGGATGATGGTGCGGGTTACACATTGAAGTTTTGCTTCCCAAACTGTGGTGCATCCAGAGCATTGACTACCATGTCATGGTTAACAACGAAAATAGCTGATTGTCTTTTATCCAGTCAGCTTTTAGACATGTTATTTTGCCGATACACAATTGAAGGTGACCTCATAATTTTTTTTGCTGTCATATCACGGTTAATTTTTATTTTTTTTGGGTTTTTGTGTTTAGTCAGGTGCCTAGTTGTAGAGACACACGGTTGAGTTTGGTTGACATTCTTTGGTAATTCTGCCACACTTATGTCATACTATATTCTGTCTCACACTGGAATTAATAGTTATGAAATCGAAATTTTTTTGTTAAAACTACCCCTGATCTCTAGTTTTCTTTTCTCCTTGGTTATTTGGTTGGGTAACTTAGAACGAATTCATTGTTTTGTCATCGCATTCATACTCACGAGTCTAGAATATTCATTTTTAAGAGATCAGCCGAATCCGAGTAGAGTGGGTGCCATTCCCAGTTTCAGTGCCGTAGTCAATTATTGTGAGCCCTCTTGCTTTACTAGAGCACTAAGAACTCTTTTGTGCAAAGAAGAGACTTGACTTGCATGAATAAAACTTATATTCGATGCAACACGTGGAGACAGCTCTTGAAATTGCCAGCAATGTAAAGGCAATAATATACTTATTGACGGAGTCTTATCAGCCATTTGTTTTATCATACACAGCTTGTGCTTTCGGCTGTAGACGCCAATGCACAGATGCTCATCCATTTGAACGAAGACAATAATGATTAGGTGAGAATTTGAAGCCAAAGATGTCAGCAGTGACTAGAAGCTGTACCAACTCCACGTTTCTGGAGTGTCTCGTGAAACTTGTATTTCTGTGAAAAGAGAAGCAAAAGACAAGCGCCAAAAATATGCATTTAATTTATACGCTCTAATGGTAAAAATTAAAAAGAGAAGAGAGAAAAGAAAGAGAGCTGAAAGAAATAAGGATAGAATAAATGAATTTTATATTAAATTAAATAATGAAAATGAAATTGGTTTTTTTTTTCTCTCATTTTCTCTTTCCTTGGCTCATTTCTTCTAACCTTCTCTCATCTGCTCTCATTTCTTCTAACCAAACATATGAACCAAGAAACCCTCAATAATCTTTGCCAATTTCATGCATGTAGGACATCTCCGTATAGCTGGATTGTGGGCAAACTGTATCAAATTTTAGACGTAAATTGTGTTGTTTCAAAGTTCGCAAGCAAGAGGAACGTAACTTGGTGTTTTAATACCTATCAAATTTTGACTAAATGACAGACTCGAGAAGTTGAGTTCCTGTTTATCTCTCGCTTGAGGCTTTAGCTTAATCACAGAAGATTATTAAGGCCAATCCTAGATTTATGACGACAACTTTTGTGCTGGGTTTTGTAGCGTGGGATTAACAATGTTATGCTTATGCATGAGAAGAAAGTAAAAGTGAAGCCCACTTGAATGACTTTTATTAAACCCCACAAAGACCTCAACTATGTCTTGTCCCCCAAGTTGAGAAAGACATCTCTCAACATTTCTCTTCACAAAAAGAAAAAGTGAACCTTTGATAATTCCAAGCTTAGTGCTAAGAATAATTTTGTAGTTTTACATCATTTCATCATACAACAAACTGAAATTCTTATAGAGATTTTAACCATTTCAGATAGTGATGGCGCCCAAAAACCCAAAAAAAAAAAAAAAAAAAGCATCAACCATTCACCAATCTCTTTTCAAACAGTTGCGCGGAGGATAAAGAGAATAATGTATTGTGTATATATATGACTGACTATTCGATGTGAGATGCCCCCCTCTCTCTCTCTCTCTCTCTCTCTCTCTCTCTCTCTCTCTCTCTATGTATATATATATATATATATATTTTTAATATATTGATAATTATGATTTTTATTTATTAATATATTAAAATTTATATTTTTTTCTGTTTTAATAATATTTTTATTTTAATAAAATAAAAATACTCTCATTAAAATATATATATATATATATATATATATTTTAATAAGAATAATATTATTTTATTAAAATAAAGATGCTCATTAAAATATAAAAAAATATAAATTTTAATATATTATAATATATATATATATATATATATATATATATATATATATATATATATAGTCAAGATTAAAATATATATATATATATATATATATATATATTAATATATTAAAAATAAAAATGCATTGAATTAATATTACATCCATCCAGCTGCTTGCTTATTATTCATCATAAGCCTCTGATTTGTCTAACAAACAGTTTTAAGTTCATGAAAGCAAAGGCTGGAGACTTTCAAAGAAAACGATGAGATCATAAAGAGATCGCTCATTTCAATGGCGCACATGGTCTTACGTAGCCTGTTTTGCATTGCTTTCTAGCTAGTCTAAGATGAGTAAGTTCATTTGCAAATTGACAAACGTAAGTTGCAATTCTTTACATCAATCAATTCCCATTAATGGAGTCAGTCCACTTTTCTTAATTCAATAAATGAGAAAATGACCTCAACTCATTTTTGGTTTGTGGAAATTAATTATTTTTTCCCTCATGTTTTAAAATTCACCAGAATTTTTAACAGTGATGTATTTTTTTACCGTAATTTTCTGGTTTTTTACAAGAAACAAATCCAACACTGAAAAATAAATGAAAATTAATATTAATTTCGATGACAAAAAAGTTGTTAACATCATCAAGAGAATTTTAAAATGTGATTGAAAACAATAAATGTTGATTTTGACAAAAGAAAAATAAGAGTTCTTGGATATTTTATCTTCCAATAAAACATTACCAATGTTGAAACTTCAAGTTTGTTACCCCGAGTAGTCAGTCATCTTTCCGAAGGAACCGGGCAATGATTAGAACGAGTGGTGCCATCCCATCTGCAGAACAACATCTCATATGATGCTAACTTTGGAATAAGACACTATAGCATGTATGTGTTCGTATGAGCAATGAGATACGTGCATGATTTATTCCATTATAAGTAAGATTTTATAAATTATGAATGCCTTATGTTATTTTAACTTAAATTTTTAACATAAACTTTGATGAACTTATAACATGTTATTTGTACTATACGATAAATTTGATTCATTGAACTTCAACCCAATAATTAGGAACTAAAAATACTCACTAAAAATAACACCAAGTCACCAACACAATGAAAAACAGAAAAAGTAAGATGTGATGGCCAATGGCTACCATGGTCCAATCACTCAATAATCTTACTAGCCATCACTGTATACACTGACCTTTCGCCCAATCTGATCATCACCCCCATTGGCAAAGACATAGGATGTTAGAGCCCTAATTCTAAAATGACCGAAATACCCTTTGTGCAGAACCACGTTTACATACGTGAGTGAGATGTGGTGGGTCATCAACATACATGCATCAGAAAATCCTTTTATAAAATTTTAAAAAAATAATAATATATATATATATATATATATTAGTGGAGTTGTGTGGCTTTGTGGGGCCCAAATATTTATTTTTGAATCTTTGTCTACTCTCATTATTTTTCCAACTGTGGGGAAGAAAATTACGCTTAGCTAGCTCCTTCTACAACTTTTGTTACTAAATATTTTCTTTACACACTCTTTTACCCAGCTCTCGAACAATAGCTATCTTCCAATCTTCTTGTGACTTGTTCTTCATTTTCTCCAAATAAAAACAACACACCCAATGTGTCATTTTGTTTCACAACTTCTCTTCCTTTTTAATGGTCTACGTTATGCTTTTCCCTTCTTTCCTTGTTGAATTTACACGCTTTTGTTTTTGTGCTTGGTAGGTTGTGCCATTGAATTGAAGTGTGATGGGCCCTCAACTCCACTGAAGAAGATTTATGGTGAGAGAGGGGGTCTCCATCTCCTCTTTCAGTGCTCTCCTTTGCCTTGCCCCCATTTTCTTGCTGTCTTGCATTTGAGCTGTTGTTTATGCTTTCTCTAAATTTTGAACTTTTGATAATAAGATAAGTTTTTGGGGTTTCTGATTTCTTTCTTTGGATACCATGGAAGGTTTTTCATGTGAGTTTTTTTTATTTTGGAGATGGGTTTTGGGTATAATGTGTTAATGATGTTGGGTTTGTGTTGTGATCAACTTTGGTTACTGTTGTTCTTGGGTTTTGACTCTTCTATATATTATCAACATTTGTGATTGTGATATTGAACCGGTCTTTGCTTAGCTGGAAGCATCTTTGATGTGGGATTTTGGAAGATTGGAAAGCGAAAAGATCAATTTTTTTTTCAAAGTCATTGAGAATTTTGGATGTGGAGTTATGCATATATTACTTCTGTCTCTTATCTGTAAGCGACTAAGTGTGATGACTGGAAGATAAGAACTTGATTTTCAAAGGGGGTTTTGTGCTAAATTTGGTTTTGGCAAGTTCCTGGAAGGAGATAAATGGACAGAATGATTCAACCTCCTCTGGTAAATTGTTTATCTACCCTTTCTGCTAATTTGCTACTTTGAATTTTTTCACACTCATACACATACTTATCCAGTTTGATGTTGTTTTTACATTGGGAGCTCCTAGATCCTCGCACATATTTGTGTGTTATATTTTCCTGTCTGAAGACACTTTTGTGGAACCTGCTTAGATTTTACCAATAGATGGTGAAGATGAGCTGTCTGAACTATCTGTCTTCAACCTTGGTTTGTCATTGCATCAGGGTTGACGCCTTATATATTCAGAATTAACATAATAGAGTTAGAGAATGATGCCATTTCTATATTTGTGATAACATGGAAATATCATGTCTAAGTGATTCCTACTGCATATTTAAATCATTATCAAATACTTCATGTCTTGAGTAATCGAAACATTGTTGATATCTTTGCCTCTGCCTGAAGTATCTGTATTTGAACAGAGCTTTTACATCCTGAATTCTTGACATTGGTAAACATTCGAAATGTTGTAGCTGGACACTCAAGCAAATCAAAGGAGTTCTTTTGAGGTCCATTATTGATTAGAATTAAAAAATCCACTTTTGGGTTTCAGAAGAGGAATTTTGACATTGTTTCTAATCTCTGACTCTTGGTCATATTTTTCTCATGTTAAGTGTTGTTATGTTCACTAGCTTTCTTGATAGTGTGCCAATGAAGATTGGTTTAAGGATTGTCATGTATTTAGGGATATACTGTTGGGAAAAGAACCAGTGACATTCTTATCTACTAATTTGGTTCTCCCTCTCCAATGTGTAAGTCCAGTCAGATTCTGTGTTATATTTTCTCCGCTCACTGCCTTAATACAGGGATCATTGCATAAGCTCTAAATCCTTTGCAATACACAGTTCTAGTTGTATTACTAGTCTTAAAAGCTAATTCATGGTATATATTTTCTCTTTGATCATACTAGTTGTTAACCTATATATATCCAAAAGTAAAAAGTTTTTTAATCTGTTTATTAAGATATCATTTTTCCAATTTATTTCTTCAAATATGTTTTAACAAAAAACAGTCTGTATTGTAGCAATTTTTGTTAGTTAGTCTGTTAACCGATAACCGCAGCATTGGGCAATATTGGTTTTTCATTTTATGTTGAAGTCCTGCAAATATCCTAGATTACATTGGATCCGTTTTTCTGTTAATAGAGAACAAGGTGAAGAACTTGTGCATCTTCATAGATATAGCTGCACCTGATGCTGACTGCTGCATATTTCGTTTTATTCAGTTCCTGTAATGGATTTTGTGAGGTAAAAATTATGGTTGTTAATCACTGTGCATTTATCTTTGCAGGTTGATACAACAGCTTGTTTTTGCAGAGTAGATGCTGGGCTCAAAACTGTTGCTGGTGCAAAAAAATATGTTCCTGGGACAAAGCTCTGTCTTCAACCAGACATCAAACCATCTATTCATCCAACTAGGAACAAACCAGCAAGTGGCAGCAGGAGCCGAAACCAATCTCCTTTGCTTCCAGGACTCCCTGATGATCTTGCTATTGCTTGCCTCATTCGGGTCCCACGGGTTGAGCACTGTAAACTCCGTCTAGTATGCAAAAGATGGCACCGTCTGTTGTCTGGTAACTTCTTCTACTCACTCCGGAAGAGCCTTGGGATTGCAGAGGAATGGATATATGTCATTAAGAGAGATCGAGATGGAAAAATTTCATGGCATGCCTTTGACCCTATATACCAGCTGTGGCAGCAACTGCCTCCCATCCCAAAGGAATATTCTGAAGCCCTTGGGTTTGGTTGTGCTGTTCTTAGTGGCTGTCACTTGTACTTGTTCGGTGGCAAAGACCCTCTAAAGGGTTCAATGAGACGGGTTATTTACTATAGTGCAAGGACTAATAAATGGCACCGCGCTCCAGACATGCTTCGCAGACGACATTTTTTTGGTTCTTGTGTTATAAACAACTGCTTGTATGTTGCCGGTGGGGAGAATGGAGGGGTGCATCGGTCCTTGAGATCAGCTGAAGTTTATGATCCCAACAAGAACAGATGGTCTTTTATTTCAGATATGAGCACAGCAATGGTGCCATTTATTGGAGTTGTTTACGAAGGCAAGTGGTTCTTGAAGGGGCTTGGATCTCACCGTCAGGTTCTTAGCGAGGCATACCAACCAGAAATTGACAGTTGGTTCCCAGTATATGATGGAATGGTTGCAGGCTGGAGGAACCCAAGTGCTTCCCTAAATGGACATCTCTATGCTTTGGACTGTAAGGATGGCTGCAAAATCCGGGTTTACGATGAAGTAACTGATTCTTGGAGCAAACATATTGACAGTAAGATGCATTTGGGGAATTCTCGAGCTCTGGAGGCAGCAGCACTTGTTCCACTAAATGGTAAACTATGCATTATCCGTAATAATATGAGTATATCTCTGGTTGATGTTTCAAAATCCAATGGTGAGAGGGGAGCTTCCGCTGAACATTTGTGGGAAACTATATCCGGGAAAGGGCAATTCAAGACTTTAGTTACAAACCTATGGTCAAGTATTGCTGGCAGGAACCGCCTGAAAAGTCACATTGTTCACTGCCAAGTTCTCCAAGCTTAAAGACTGTAAATTATTTTGGCTTCAGTGATGGGTTCTGCGCATCTTATTCTACAATGTCGCCGACTCTTGCCGGGCTAATAAGCTACTGATCTTTGTCGTAGTCCCTATTGAAGTTAAGGTACCATAAGAAGTGCTTGCTCCGTGAGGATGTAATATTTTGCTAGTTGTCTAGTGTTACGAACATCTATATGATACGAGAGTTACATGTAAAACTGAATAGCCTTTGTCCAAAAGTTAAAAAAAATGAGCTTTTGTTATTGTTATATTGTTGCAACTTTTCTCAATCAATTAGTAATTAGTTTTTGGTATGTCCAACACAACTGAAGCAAGAAGTTGCCTCATTTTGGAGGTACAGTTTCCAGAGGAGCAAACTGCATATGAATTTATCACAAAAGTGAAAATGGATGATAAATAAAGAAGCAAGCACTTGACATGTTGAACAAATCATTATGCAACAAGGAACCAAAAGGATGAACAATTCATCAATACATTTTTGAAATTCAACAGATCAAATCACAGGAAGAGTAAATTGCATTATTTGTTCATTTGTTTTCAACTTTCTTTACCATTGACGAATACAAAAGAATATGTTACAAGAATATCTAAGTAAAGGAATGTGGGAGCTCTCCTACAATTGCATAACATACAGAAGCTTGTTGATGGTGGCTAACAGCAGTGTCAGCCACTCCCTGATTTTGAGAGGTAAGATTGTGCAAGCGAGACACACATCTCTTTCTGCTTTTTGTATTCATTGTATCGTAGGAAGAAATAACCAAGATAATCAAAATCTATGGGAGACATCTTCGCCTATAAACAACAGAAAATAAAAGTTGGATATTCTTGTTTCTTGATGTTGAAACACAGCTCTGAGTAGAGATTCTGAGTAGAGATACCTGGATTAACGCCCACAAAGCCCAAAATAAATGTGAAGCTAACATGAATGTATTTGTCTCAACATAGAGAGCTTCAAGATCTTGGTCAGAGACCTGAGTTAATAAACAACAGCATCAATAGCTTGTCAAACTCCAAAAAGATATAAATTTCGTGTAGCTTATATAACTACATTGATCTGATATATGATTCCACCATCAGACTCCTGTCCCAACAGGTCCCACAAAGGATTGGGTGACAACATTTCGACAAGTATTCACCTTCCCTGATGATATTACATTTTTTAATTTCTATTGCATAGATCTAGAGCTGACCATATCATTAACAAAATGATTTTTGCATGTATGCACATACTCAGGTGCCCTTCTCATGATATAAAACCATGTTAAAAATGCAATTTTATCAGCAATGCCAGAAAGGTGTACAATTTGTGGGCCAATAGAGGAACAATCTTTTCTATTTAGATCATGAATGCATAATTCAAGCAAAAGCAAAATATACTTTATTTTAACACAAGATTTCAAACTTGAAACCAATATAAAGCAATCAATAATTAGTATTTGATGATGCAAAAGTATAAGCTTGCTGCTCACATACCTCTTCTGGTTTGTCGGGTCGTAAATAATGCCTGAAGAAATGATATTGCTCATCTTTATTTGGGTATCTACATAACACCAAATTCAAAATTCAAGAGATTAATAAATTGTGATCTATGTCGTCACCATGGTTGTAAAGAAGAGGACAGCTAGTATAAAAATAGGATAGACACATACAAACTATAGTCACAATCATAGCCTGCATATTCATTGAAGTGATTTCCAATGTCAAAGCCTCTGTAGTTGTATGATCCATACTCAAAATCGATCAAGTAGAGTTTCTCTGGTAATTCATCACATAAATAACAAAATCAAGAGAAAGGCAACAAACGCAAGAAAGCAAGAAGAAAACAAATATTTTACATTTGTATGCATGTCGGACAACATGGCACAGATTTTATTTTCATCCTGTTTGAAGGCCAACGTCTTTGGCGTTTCACAAGTCATAACCGTGATGGATATCAATGTCCTTCTCAGAGTGATTATGCGTAATATGAAAAGTTGAATGGACCAAACAGAAATGTTTATCGAATTGGTAAAAGTCAAATCAGTCTCATTGGTCAGACACCATCCACAATTCTGGTAAATACATGTCTCTTCGACTATAAGATCATAACTCCACATGACGGCCAGGCTGATCTCTGATCCATTAATAATATGCCATGATAGTTCTTTCTAATAGAAATAGGAATGAAAGGAACATTGAACATTTTCAAAAAATAAAACCAAAACTGAAGATAAAATTTTGCAACCAGCACTTGTAGTTGAACTTTTCCAATACTCTCCAATATGTATCCTTTCTTCTTAGTCTAAAATTTGAAAATAAAAACTTCACTTTGCAAAGAACTTCAGATACTTACTAAATACCCAAAACACATATTAACACATCTCAATCATAAGTCATCAGAACATAACTTTTTTTCTTTTCCAAATAGAATAATAGAATAATCAGAAAATGCACAAGACTGATCAGTTGCAACACAGTGATTTTTGGGCATAAACAACATTATTCGTATTTGATATCCAACTCGCAATACCCTTAAAAGAGCAACTACAGAATGCAGTATCAATGGAAGGACCTGAGAGGTCCATGATGGTGTGTGCACATGCATGTATTCATGCGTCCACAAGCAAGAAATTCAGAGCAACTGAAAATGACAAATAAGATATTCCAACAAACACTGTAACAGATAAATCAAAAACCTATCCTGCCATATAAAAGTGTATGATATAGAATCTGTCTGTCTTACCTTGTTCATCATTAACCATTATATTCCCAGAGAGCAAGTCATTATGAGAAAACACCACCGGAGCAGTAAGATGGCCAGCCAATTCCTGTTCCAATCTCAGGACGTATCTTATAAATAGGATAAAAGTTCTTTATTTTATGAAAGCATAATAAACATATTGTAACATCCATTTGCACAAATTATTCTTCCACAATGCTTTCATGGCTACCTCCCACCCTAAACAATAATTTGGTGGAAAGAAGACGAACAGTTATACAGGGGTTTAGAATATTATTCTTGGCTAGTGGTATGTGCTTCCTAATGCCGAAGTAGCATTTTCCAGAGTGAGATAATCATTTGGAAAGGAGCCAAGAATGTATCTTCAAGTGGACCAACCCCCAAGGGCGTGGTTGGGTTGGTAACCAACAACTAATAAGTCGTTGGCCACCCGGGTTCGATCTTTGGGGGTGATAAGGAAAAAAAAAAACACTATTTGGTCTTTGCCCACCCCTTTACCATTAAAAAAAGGGAAAAAAAATGTATCTTCAAGTGGACCAAACCATCTAACTTGGTCAAGGATAAAAATAATTCATGATTAAATACATGCACGCTTTTATGGATATTTATATGTATATGATTGTTAGCTCTTCACATTAAGTTACCATGTGCATGCCATGAAGACCTAGGAAGTTATCAAACATCATTACTTCACAACACTACCTAATATTTTCTGACATATCACCTTACCACTAAAGTTTTCTAACAAATGTTTTTCTCACTTAATGTTTCATTTTTTTAATCATTTTATCACCAAACCATTAATTTCATTAATAAATTGATGATGTCACAAGATTATTTTAAGAATTTAAGTATATTCAGTATTTTAGGAATTTCACAATGTATAATATTTACAATTTTATCAATTAATTACTTTAGATATGTAAAATACTCAATTGATAAAAGTATTATTTTTTTACATATAATTAATTTTTTTTATTTTTTAAATTTAGAAGGGAATTACACATACACAATTTAGGGATAAAATAGACTTACTATAATTTCTGTTAATTTTGGGCATTGGATCCCTTTGAACCTGGAGAACGTGTGACGCTGGGTCAGGGTTTGGTGAACCAACCGGTCGCTCCTCTAGTTGAAGCGTCAAGGCCCTTTTTCATTGCCTAGGTTACACCTTCGGAATACCCCAGAAGGGAATTCTTCTCTACTCCCGATCTTCCTAGTGAGATGCGGGAAAAGTTCCTTTGCACGACTAAGAAACCGATGTATTTTCACAGGTCGCCCTCTTACAAAGTTGCAAGGATCCCTTCTTGCATTCCTCCTTATTCAAAAGGAATTGATTCAGAACGAGCATTTTCAGGGGACTAGCCTGCTTCCCATTACTCAAGAAGGCAATCCTCTTTCATGCGGAATCGTTTTAGTTCGTACGCAAGCCCGCCTCCACTTTCTTATGTGAAAGAGGTCTTGCTTTATGAGACTGAAACCTTCTTTTCTTTTTTAGATCACCCGAAGACTCCCTCTAAGAAAGAAAAAGCAACACCCCGAAGCAAAGCAAGGGACGAAGCCGGGAGCGATCACATTCATTCTTCGTCATCCCCTACAAAAAGGCATTACTTTGTCTTTTGAATGAGTCCTGTACTGAGCTAATCAACTGATTGGGTCCTGTCCTAGAGGTTATAAACCTCCTAACTTCATAACATTTTCGGGAGAGGACAAGCAGTTAACAATTGTTAGGCTTTTCGTAATAACCTCACTTGAGGAGGATGAAACAGGATGAATTGAGACGGTATTTTGTAAATACGTAATTATCTTTAAAATATTTACTATTTCTTTAATTTTCGATCGCTTGGAAGGGACAAAAGAAACATCATCTTCTTTCTTCAACAATTTCTGATCTCGAGTGGACCTCTCACTAGGGTTCAAACCCAGATGAAGTTCTGACCATTTGTCAGGGAAAAAAGAACGAATGGATCTTGCAACGTCGCTTAAAAAGAAAGAGCTATTCAAACCCGTTCGCGGGTCAGTTCACTTTCGCTTCCTCTTCCCGATTGAATGGTCGAGATCAAATGAGGAGTTTGTCCTACGCTTTTATGGTCGAAAGACTAAACCAAGACAAGTGAGCTAATCACCAAATGAGCATTAACCCTTAGAAATAAGGTAAGCTAGTACAAGGTACACCAAAGCTACCTCACTGCCCTGAAAGAAAGCTCAGTAGGTGGATCTTCTTTCCAAGTCGCAGGTGGAGAGCCAATGGAAAGGCCATCGACCAATTGAGAATGATCCATTTATATTGATGAAATTCATAATCTTTTAGTCCCGTCCTTGCTTTTCTAAAAAGTTACTATCCCCTCAGGCAAGCATAAAATAAGATTTGTACGTTTCACCGTTTCACTCTGTTGACTCTGAAGCTTGATTTCACACTGACAGGTTTGAAGGAAATTTCATTCACTAAGTTTTTCCACTACTATTTTCAAATGATTAAAACTAAAACATTAAGTCGGAAAAAGTAATTGTTAGAAAACTGTGGAGATAAAGTGATATATCAGAAAACATTAGATAGTAAAATGATATTATCACTAAAAGAAATGTTGAACAATCAAGGTCGAAGTCTTTTTTTTCAAGCAAGGTCCACTAAATATGATGCCACAAAGAACTTCAGGCAGATACTAGTTTAGAGCCAGAAAGAGATGCTCGATTCCTCTCATCCTCACATCTCCAACAAGAAGGCGGATAAAGAAGTAACAGAACCAATGAACAAAGAGAGTACCTTGAGCTCAACAATTTCTTTCTGAACTTCTTTAAATGAAATTGTCTCGTACATACTCTGCTTCTCAATATCATCAAATTTAAGGGAAGATGCTGCGAGAAGAGGAGAGAATTCAAACATAATATTTCTATCATCAAATGAACGGCAGTTGATTTAGCAGAAAAAAACGTAAATAAGAAGCAAACCTTTCTCAAAAAACTTGGAGACATCATTCCATAATTGAGGTTCTTTAGAACCAGGAATTTCCACTTGATGGAATCTGTGCAGTTGTTTGGCAATTTCAGCAGCCAGCTTTGGACTTCTCATGTCTACCAAGGTATTAAAAAAGATTTAACGACAAGATCAATGCTCTATTTAAGTATGTGCCACATACATAATCTCATTCTTCTATGCTTACCTGCTGGAGTTAAAGTACGCGCATTAATAAAAGATTGCACCATGCCATTTCCAAAAACTGCAAGCAACTTCGCACCAAAGCCTGCAGCCGAGAGGTATTTGATGGCCTAAATGCCATATGCCGTGAGAAATTTACAAAGTAAAGCATGCAAGAAAGCAATCAAATATACAATAAGAAAACCATAAATAAGTCAAAATCAACTATAAGCAGCACAATTTAATTTAAATGAAGTTCAAATTAAACAAAAGAAACTCACCGGTAAAATATTCATAAAAATCAATTCTCACCTGCAATTCCCGTTGACGATTGATAACAATATCAGTGTTGGGCCCATACAATCTAACGGTCACAGCAACATCATTTCCATTTTCTTCCTTCACAGTAACCTTCAAAACTGCATGAACTCAAAGCGAGTTTCTAGCTTAGACAAGCTTTTATGAGAATCGAGAACCAAAGCAATTACAAAAATATTCATAAAGTTAATCAATCAGATAGAATCATTTGCAAACATATACTCACGCAGATTTGTAATTCCACCGGATACTGTCTCGACAGAGAAGCGATAATCATCCAATTTTGACCACTGTTTGAACAGATCCTTGCACAACGCACTGCCAGGAATTTAAATCACAACAAGAAAAGAATGCACAAATGAAAAAAGAAAGATGCATTAAGCTTAGTTCAGCTGAAAATAATTTTAAGAAAAAAATAAAAGTAACATCGATTTGTTTCAGTTTGTAGCAAAAACTGAGAGTGGAGATGGAACAGACACGATGGAAGGGGTCATATGAGGAAAAGAGAGAGAGGTGTCGACGATGTGAGGAGATGATAGGAATTCAGTGCTGCCGTTCTCACGAGCTACGGCTGCAACCTCCACTTCGTTCCAGATCTTC
Source organism: Murraya koenigii (assembly GCA_025617385.1). Lineage (NCBI taxonomy): Eukaryota > Viridiplantae > Streptophyta > Magnoliopsida > Sapindales > Rutaceae > Murraya > Murraya koenigii. The sequence goes on along the minus strand of CM046817.1, from coordinate 4,867,736 downwards.
TTCACTGCTCCCATTTCGGCCTCTTTATCGAACAAATTCAAAAATTAAACGCGTGATATTTGCGGATACTGCGAAACCGCGAAGTTCTCAAGTTCTTCTTACTAACAAGGATTGGGATATTTATCAATTTCTGAGAGACGGATTTAGCCTTCCCTTTTCTTATTATCACCGATCTGTCCCCAGTAGCTTTGGACAAAGATGCGAGTTTGTGATATTAATAAAACTTTAGTGGTTCTTCACAATATTGGTAATGTGGTTAATACGGTTGCTGTGAAATGTAGATTTAATAATAATCATCATAATTAATATCAGTGGCAGTGTCGCGAATTACGTTTAACAGAGGCTAAATTTAAATAATAATTTAATTTAAGAAAATAATTAATAAATAATAATAAATTATTAAAATATTTAATTCAATACACTTATCATTGTCTTTATATATTGAAAATATTAAAAAATAATCTTATTATCAAGACTATAAAATATATTTTTTTTTATATTTATAGCAAGACTATCATTCAACCATTGATCTCTAATTTAATTTCGCAAATAATTTTTCACAAAATTCATAATTGAAAATATCATTTATACTGTAGTTATGGCAACTGGTAAAATCAATGTTAATGTCACTAATAAATAAAATAATAAATATAATTTATCCTTCTTAGTCTCTTCTATTTTTCTTACTAGCTCATTAATCCCTTTTAATCGTAAAAATTTATTGTCAAAACCCACATCTATATTTTAAACATCAAGTTAAATTTCAAGTGTTACAAGATTCATTAGAGAAAAATCATTTTGATAAACCTCAATAAAGTGCAATAATTTTTACTTATCAAAAGCTGTAAATGAGTCATTGAGGCATAAACATGCCAAATAAAAAAGCAACTTAGTATTCATCTCATTAAAAAGATTGTTTAATTCTTGAAATTGTATTTCCAAAATTGTCTAAAACAATATACATTTGTGATCTTTTGAGCCTTGCGTTGTGATATCTTTCTTAAGTCGAAACAAATCATCCATATTAGGAGCATCAATATCATGCCAAACAAAGAAGCAATTTAGTATTCATCTCATTAAAACGATTACTTAATTCTTGAAGTTGCATGTCTAAAATTATATAAAACAATACACATTTGTGATCTTCTGAGCCTTGCATTGTGATCTCTCACTTGAGTCGAAACAAATCATCTATGTTAGGAGTATCAATATCATGCTTTACATAATAAAAAAAAGTTTCACTCTCTCATTTTTTGCAAGTTTATCTTATATACTATAATTAATTTCATAGCATTCATAATGTCTTCGCCTTTTTTTCTGTAATGCTTGTGATTACTCATGTCCATATCCAAGTATTTTTTTTCATTAACAATAAGCTAAACACAAAATCAAATAATTGCATGCATTTCAATAAAGTGATGGAGTTAGAGATTTGATTTATGTGGACTTTTTTTAAAAATATTAGTATTTTAGTTATTTTTAAAATTTAGCAATGGCTTTATTGTAAATTTATTAAAAATATAAAAAATATAATTAACACTTTCTTAAAGCTAGCTCGGCTTCAGCCCTCCTAACTCTTTAAGTGGCACCGCCACTAATTATTATAATAAATAATTACAAGGTCAATTTAGATGTAATAATTTATTTTGATTTTAAAATAAAGCATACGTATAGATAATAATATAATTTATTTTGATTTTAATTTTGATAATTTATTTATACCGCTAACTCAAATAATTTATTATGATTCTCATTCTCCATTATGATTCTAACTCATTTTGATTTCACTCCATTTTGATTCCAATCTATTCAAATTCTCCATTACAATTATTGTGCTTCCATAACTTTTTTGTTCACACAAGAGTTAAAATCAAATTCTCATCAACAATAAAACCAACAAGATTCACTAATTGTGATTTTATTATTATTATTTTAACAAATCAACACGTGAACTAGATAATACCAAAAATTGTTCACAAAATCCACACGATAACAAAAAGTGAAATTCCAATTCTTTGAAAAAATGCCAATAGATTGCATGATAAGATGGTTATCTCGGAAGACCTTGGCTTCTCCTTCCTTTCTTAAAAGAGAGTCAAGAGCGAGACACCACAGACTTCACCGACGATGTGTCCCTTACAACTAAGTTCACTAATTGTGATGAGAAAATATTTATCAAAAATTATGGACGAAGTTTCACCATTATCTTTGATTATAACTTTGCTCTTGGAAGTCTCGAATCTACCTCACTCTGGCTTCTACGTACATTAATATATCCTCACTAATTGAAGAGTAAGAATGTGAGAGATAAAAATTTCAAACTAAGGATTCAATTAGACCGAGAAGACAAGGTTTTAATCCATAATAATTCTTTTTTTTCATCTTTTTCATTTTTAAATAACATTTTTAACCTATTAACAAAACATGTTACAATATTTTTAAATAACAACATCCCAAAATTACCCAAATTTTATTTATTTTATCAGCTTTAAAAATAAAAATATTGATATGCTAATTATATTTTATTTTCTGCTGTGGAAGACAGTTTCGTATACCCTACGAATCTTCATATGCAATTATGCAAATTTTAATAATGAGATTTTTGTTTAAGCTAGATCATTTCTATTTTAGCAAGTTCTAGATATTAGAATATATCTACTGTATTCACATGTGTGGGAGAAACATCCTATATTTAACAATAAATATACGGTCACAATGTTAGAATATAGAGTCTCTTTAATCATGGAATGCCTATACCGTCACAATGTTATGTTGGGTGCAGTTTTTGTGTGACTTGGCTTACAGCTAAAATTACTTAGTTAATTTTAAAAAAAAAATCAAAATTTTAGGTGTTGTAGGGTTATATTTTGAATAGAGTTTTAGGGATTAAATAGTTTTTACTTCCACTAATAAAAGCTCATATTTTGAATTTTAAAAATAGAGGTTACAGCACTCTTTTAAGTTAAACTGTCTATAATACTATTTTTTTTTTTTAAAAAGTGTCTATTATAATATTTAATAAAAACTCTTGTTCAAAACCGAACATTGAAATTATTTTTTAATAGTAGCTATATCTGTATATATTAGTAAAAAATTTACTTGAATAAAATAAGGAAAATTACCCTTAAGTTATCTTAAGAATATCAAAAATATAATAAAATTATTAGGATTTTTTTAATAATATCTTTATACTACTTAAAGATTTAATTTTATATCAACTAACGATTCTTCTTAACTCTATCAGTCATCTAAAAATTTATAAGATGAAAGATAATTTTATTATTGGATTTAATTAAGAGAGTAAAATAATAAATTTGTCCTCATTTTGTTTTATATGGGCAAAATAATTTACTTTTGATTTTTCAGTGATGGCCGATGGAGTCAATAAAAAGTGAGTGATTGATATAAAATTAAAATTTGAGGTTGTGTGAAGATATTATAAAATATATATATATGACTTTTGATATCTAATACCAATAAATAGGCTAAGGGTATATTTAAGATTAAAGTTTGATAATTATAATTTTTAAGTTATAGTATTAAAATATTTGATAAACATTAGTTGTTGTAGTTTAGAAATTATATTAATATGATTTTTTATTTATATGATAAAAAATTTATTATAATTTTGATAATTTTATAAAAACTGTTATTTAAAAATTATATTTATTATATATTATTAATTTTTATTTTATAATTATAATTTTTTTATATTAATTATAATTTTTAAAATATAGTATCTTAATCTAAAAATTACTCAAAATACTTAAAGGGTAATTTCTCATCAAATAAAGACAAAACGTAATAAAGCTGACATACACAAACCCAATAATTGTTCACAAGCAACTAAAGAACAAATACGTGCACGTTTTACTAAGATCGGGCATATGCATATCTTTGACATGATCGCCAATTAATTATAGAAATAATTGAAAATTCGGAAGTTTTGTTATTTTCCTTTGTGCCTACGTTGGTCAAAGACTCCAAAAGCACGTGGTGACACGTGCCATGATCTAGCATAAAAGGTCTAAGGGTCTGAATTTTTGTTTATCTTTTAACGCTGATCTGGCTAGCTTTTAAGCATAAACACGCTTTCCTAATTCAACACAATTAGGCGCGTTAGGAACGTATAGAAAGGTGACGAAGGAATGAGTTACGTTGCATTCAGTAATCCCATATTTTAATTAAAGTATAAAATTTTAATTTGAATTATTGGACTTAAATTAAATAATTTTTTATTTTTTATTTTAAAATCTGCATTTAGTAAGCACTAACGGATCTAGAAATTTTATTTAAGAAAGACGTAGTACGTTATAATTGAAAAAAAATTTCTACCACCATAGATAATAAATACCAAATTTTGAATTTTATTGAATTTATAATTTTCAATATATTTACGACTTTCATCGACTCATTTTCAGTTTTAGAAAAGTTACATAGTATAATAATTTTTATTGTTAACTAAATCAATAATTTGAAATTTGAATAATAGATTGTTCTATGTTATTTTCAAGTAATGAATTAAATTAATATATCAAATAACTCAAGCTCAATTGAACCTATTTAATTTATATAAAAAATTCTTAATAGTTTATTTATTTTTATTTGAATGTAACAAGAAAATGTGCGAAATTTATTTTTGAAAGGGTGTTAAAATCAGTTAGTTAATTAAGAAACTATAAGCTGGTAAGTGTTGGCTTAATATTTTTAATTTTTTAGAACTATGAGATGGATAATTATATCAATAAATTAAATCATATCTTGGGTACCACTTCCAAGTTCTTAACACGTATAAAAAATTAAGAAAAGAACTAAATATATAACATGTTTAAAAGAAATTTTTAAAAGTCTAAAAATGACTTTAAATTTTAAAATGTATCAAATATAATGTGTTTAAATAAACTTTAAAGCTTACAATGGATTGAAGCCAACTTGTTGATCATGCTAGGTCTGCCCATGATAGTAAGGCTTAACGTATGCAAATTTTATGAATTATTGGATTTAAATTCAATAGTTTTAATTAAGATCTAGTGAATTTTGATGAAGAATTAATACAAATATAAAGAATTTAATGAAACTATAAAGTAAGCACATATCGCATTTGTTGATGCGGAAGAAATGGATCGCTATCCAACAACATCATTTTCAATGAAGTCAAATTTTAAGACAAAATAGGTGTATGGTAAGTTTTTTTCTTTTTTAATAATCTTTATCCTCTCCACATATTTTTACTAATATCCACGTTTTTTAATAGTGCTTGTGTCTACTTTAATTAAAAAGTTTGATAACAAAATTGATAAATTAAGGTCTAGTTTAATATTGAGATTAGATAATATTAAAGTATCTAGTAAATATATGTTGTTGTTTATTAAAAGTTCATTTAATTTAATCCATTACTTATATAATGAAAATTTTATAATATTTTTATTATTTTTATCAAAAATTATTATTTAATTATTAAATTTTATTTTATAAATACAACTTTTTTTCCCCAATAATTATAACTTTAAGCAATAATACCTTATTATCAAATAGGACCTCTATCAATAGATGTTAGAATTTGCCTCTAGATAAAAACTTATTTGCTGGAAGTGAAGGGTTAATTTGATTCATTTTTTAAGTAATAAGGGTACATCTACAAACTTCTGCATAAGTTGTCTTGTATAATCTGATGTGGTGACATACGTGACATGATTAGTTTATAAAAAACATCATAAAATTATCGTATATGATTATTTTGAGTTTTCAAGTAATCCTTTCATGTTATGTTATGTAAGTCATCAGCTCATTGTACAATAAAATATATACAACAATTGTGGTATCCTTACTAATTGGAAATGAAAATAGAAATGAAAATGCTTAAATTTAAATTAATCAAATGTCTTTTTTACAAATTCAAAGATGGCAACAGGAATTGAAATGTTGGGTCCCACTCTTTGTTTTATACATATACATAGCTGGGCTCGTCGATTGGAGCTTGGAGCATCTCTGTCGCCTATCTTGTTGTCAAAGAAAGTAGTGTCACCGATTGTTTTCACTGTTAGTGTTGTTGTTGCTACTGCGGATCATTGGTGTTGCCTGTTAATGTTGGTTTTCGTTGATGATGATGATTATTGTTATTTTTTTCATTATTATCTTTATTATTTTATTTTATTTATCATTGTTGTTGTTGTTATCAGCATCATTATTGTTATTATTATTAATAAGTTTTTTTAAATAATAATAATAATAATCATAATTATTATAACAAATAACAATTATAATATGAGAATAATTAACTAAGGGGCGTTATGGTAACTTAAAACAATTTATTCTGATTATAAGACAAAATAAACATATCAATGATAATGTAGTTTATTTAAATATTAATTTTTATAATTTAAGTAAACATTTTATTATAATAATTATTTTATCTCATTCTACTTCTAGTTCTTTTTTATTTATCAATTGGTCAATGCACTATTAGTAGATAGGTCCGATTATGTTAGAGTTATTTTACCGTAGAACACTCTTTTATAATCATAAAATTAAAATTATAACATATTTTTTTTTATTATTTATTACTTTATATATATAATTATGATATGTAAATAACTTCAAAGTAGCCCTGACATTTATAGATTTATCTAGTATTTATCATTATTGTAGCAAGGGAAGCCAATTTTGATCCACCTGCCAAACCAAACCGAATTTGGGAAAAATGGCCAAGCCCAACCCGGCCGGTTTCTGTAACTACGAGATGGGTAGAATTGGAGCACATTAACTTATATTGGCCAGCCCACTCATTTTTGAGTTTTGACGATAACAAAATCTTCAAAAACACCATCCTGATGAAATTTGCCTAGTTGCTTCTCATACTCAGTTCAATGCTCTCAGTAAAGATGCAGAGACAAATATTGAAGGCAAGCACCTTTAAATCGGCCGCTCTCGGTCTTCTACAGTCCAATCAGCACCAAAAGGTAAACCCATTTAACCTTTCTCAAAATTTCGTTCCCCGTATCATTTTACCTATTTAGTTTTCGTGGGTTTAAATTTAAATTGCAGAGATGGCTACACAGTAGAAACAAAAAGGCAATGGAGTTAATAGCAAAAGGGTGGAGCGCTTTGAAAGAAGTCGACAGAGTCATCGATTACTGCGAGCTTAATGATCGCCGCCTCATCCCTCTCCTCAAGGTTTGTGGTTATTGGTTTGAGCTGTGTACCAAAAAAAAAAATATGCAGGTTATAGCTCAATATATGTTTCTGCTCATTTTGTTTAGTTGTTAGGAACTATAAGAATATCTTAATTCTGAAAATGAAGTATATTAGTTTAGATTGCTGCAAATTGGAGGTCCTACAACGTTGAAATGGATTGTTTTCTTGGCAAAATTTATACAAGGTTTATTGTTTGCTCCTTGTATCAGACAGCAAAGGAGAATTTTGAGCTGGCTTTGGAGGCTGACAATTCAAATACCCATGCGAGGTACTGGTTATCCAAATTGCATTTGAAATACCATGTTCCTGGGGCATGTAAAGCTGTGTAAGTAACTTTACCTCGCTTAAACAATCCATTTCTGGTTTAGTTTTCCTTTCAAAATATTTTCACCTAGGAAATAAGTCCACTCTTATGATTGATACCTTTTATTCTTTTTTCATGATAGGGGAGCAGCATTATTGGTAGAAGCTGCTAATATGGGTGATCCAGATGCACAGTACGAATTAGGTTGCCGTTTGAGAGTTGAGGTCAGACTCCATCACTGTATTGCTGCAGATATATTAGTTTTTGACACATGAATGCAACTTATGAGTAGTTAAAGCCAAATTTAGTTGTTTAGATTACTGTACACTATATGCTATTACATCTGACTTAAAATCTTAAAATAAAATCAATCTTTGGCTTTGCCTAATAATTTCGCATATAATGGCCAAGTTACAAGTGCTGCGCCCTACATGTTCCTAACAAAAGCTGGTTTCTGTTATTTAACATGTATAGCTAGTAACTTAGGTTGCTAATTCTATTCGTTGGTCAGAAGCTTTGTGGAGTACACATGTTCTATTACCCCACTGTCTTAAGGTGTTCAGCTTGTAGGAACTTAATTTGACATATGTTTGTAGGTCATATAAGCTTAATGCCTCCAGTAGTTAGGGTTAACACCGGCAGCATTTATCATCTTCTGCATATATTTATATCAGTTTTTTATTCATTTTTTAATTTTTAAAGATGGTAATTGCTTGTTTTAATTTTTTTTTTTTTTGGATAGAATGATTATGTCCAATCAGATCAACAAGCTTTTTACTACATAGAGAAGGCTGTTGACCAGGTATGTTCACTGAAGCAAACACATATTGATGATGCTTTCAGAACATGTCTCAGTATCTTACGGATCTTATTATATTTTAGCTGCATCCAGGTGCTCTTTACCTTCTGGGTACTGTATATTTGACAGGGGATTGTGTGAAGAAAGATATTGCCTCAGCATTATGGTGCTTCCACAGGGCATCAGAGAAGGTAAAGTTTTCTTATTGCTTGACATGTTCAATTATTAGTTACCATTGACAGTACTTTTTGTGGCTGTTAATTATCTTTTAGAACCTTGTACTAGTTGACAAATTGGCTATCAGATTGTTTTTTTTTTTTATTTTTTTATGTCTATTTTTTGTAAATATCAAACAACTAGAGTTATAGATATCATAAAGGTCAAAAAATTATTAACGAATTATAATGGTTTCGAGAATGCTTAACGAGCATGTCAGCAACAATCTCACCTTCCAGTCTTCAATTATGTGCAGGGACATGCAGGTGCTGCTATAGCTTATGGATCTCTTCTTCTTAGAGGTTAGCAACTTGGCATGTTCCCACCTTCACATATATTGCTTAATATTTTTTTTGTGGATCCTTGAAATTTTTTGCATTGTCTATTGATTTATTACTATTTCATTAACTGTGTTTACATATTCTTGACTTAGACAAGCAGGAATCTTATCACCCAAAGGGAATGCATCTTTGAGTGAAACTAATGATTTATGTGCATACATCTTATAGATGCTCAACTAAATGCCTGATACATATAATGGATATGACTCCTGAGTAGTTGCGAGTTCCACCTGGAAAATTATTTAGCTAGACAGGGATAATTTTGGTGGTCTAGAAAGAATGTAAATAACATGTCTAGTTTTTACAGTTTGTGCTTCCCCCTTACTGATGCATGGGCATATCTTAGGTGCTCAAGTCCCAGAATGTTTAACAAAGTTGAATGCAAAGCGGGGTTCTGCAGCCAAGAAAGCAAGAGCAAACTTGGAAAGCAATTTGATGAATCCAGTTGAGAAGGCAAAGGAACAGTTTGAGGTTGCAGCACGAGCAGGATGTGATCTTGGATTAAGATGGTTGCATAGACTCGAAGAGGAAGAGAAACGACTACTGACTGAAAGTAGCTCCATGGAGACTCTAATAAAGCTGAAGTGAAGTGTAGCATATTATAGAACAAGCTCAAAGGACACTGGATCGAGTTAGTAGAGTGTAAAACATGCTATACCTCTTGTTGGAGCAACCATCATCAATTATCTGTGCAACAATCTACAATGGTCGTGTTTGAAGAAGTAATTATCTACAATGGTTGTGTTTGAAGAAGTAATTACTTTAAATGTAATTTGATGTACATCCTGTTTCAACAAAGTTAGCATAGATTATTGCAAAAATTCTTTTAAACAAAGTTAGCTGACTTTTGGTCCGATCAATATATTTTTATGTAAAGGCTTTCGAGGCTTGTTTTGGTTTTCCTTTTTTTTTTTTTTCTCACACTACTTATTTTATAGGAGAACTCAAGAGCAAGGAAATTGAAAATTTATCTCATGTGTTATTTATTTTAATGATATGTGATCAAGCTATTACGATAGGAAGATACTTTTATTCCATATTTGGTTGGAGGTCAAGAAGGGGGAGAGGAAAAGAATTTATTTTCCACTTTCCATTAATTTCATGCACTAAATTTAATAGAATCCAATTTTTATTAAATTTCAACTTTTTTATTAAATTTTAACTTCCATCAAGTTCACGAATTTATATTCCAATGGGTAAGAATTTTAAATTTCTTATCTATTGTATTGTAAAAATTTCAATATTGTCCTCTATATAAAATTATTTTAAAATAAGTTAAAGTGTAAATAGTTTATATTTATTTTCCTAAATTAATAGAATAAGATTATTTGAAAAAAGGCAAAGTAGTAAAGTGGATTGTTGCCAGATGTTCGCCGGACCATTGCTCGACGGGTCATCGAACTGTTGTCAAACCTTCGCTGAAGGTTCATCGGACTACTAATTTATTTTCTAGATTAATTTAATTCATAGTTTAATTATTTTTTATATTTACTCATGATATTAGCATTTTAACACTAAAGTCTAATATGTATACTTTTTTCAAATAAAAAATATGTAATTTTTTTTTCCTTTTAAACTTAATGTGAAACCAAACAATAAAAATAAATTTTTACACTCCTCTTCTCTCATCATCTATCCAATTCTCTTCTTTCTTTTTCTTTCCTCCCATTTCTTAAAACCAAACACCACATTAAGCTTACCAACTTTGACATTTGAAGATAAAAGTGACCTCATACTTACTTACACACATACAAGATGCTTGCCCAAAAACATTACAAGAGCTTGATATTGAGGCGTCATTTTGTGAATAACTGATTCACTTTACAACAATTTTTTTTGGGATGAATATAATAAGAGATAAAATGGTTTTGAAAATAAGAGAAAATAGTCACTATAGACGGTGGCTAGCAACAACTTTTTCACGGTCAAGTTAGGTAAGTGTTTAAGAGAAGAGAAACCCTAAAACAAGTGAAAGATTGAGATTTATGGTAAATAAGCTGAACTTTTTATGCTGAGACTAATATGATATTATGTAGAGAGTGCACCTGAGAGTATCTTAGTGTCTTTTTAGACATATGGTAAGTTATAATAAGCTATTCTCCTCCCTAGGTAGGGGTTTCTGAGTAATTTGATTATTTAATTTGAGTTATTTAGTATTTTTAAAGCTTGACACGTGTCAGTTATGATGAGACGACTCGCTCCGAACTCTATAATGAAAATCTTACTAAATCATGCTTCTGAACTTAAAATTCCTTTTACAAATAAATAAACATATAAAATTCTTAAATACAATTATTAAACTATAATAGAAGAATCTAAAATAAAAAATCTTGCGAAACCATCTATCGTCCTTAATCCAAGTCTTTCTCGTTACTCATCATGAATCAATCATGATTTCTGAAAACTGAATCACAATAAACTATAATGAGTATAAAACTCAGTAAGCAAATTAGTTTTTAATATACCAAAATACATACATAAAACTATATAATGCAAATAGATGACATGCTATGATCTGTTAAAAATATCGTAAAATAAATCATAAAAATCTATTTTTGTCATTGTCAAACTTTTACATTTTCTTTCAAATCTCTTTCTTGAGCTACCTTCATTTAATTACCGCTTAATAAGATTCTCATTGAACTTTCTAATATTTAGTCTTCATGTAAACGTCATTCACTCATTTTTATAAAATTTAGAGTTTCCTCACTAAGTGAGTAATGAATTTAAACATCTAAGCAAAACTAAAAAAAAAAAAAATTACTAAACTTGTTTTCATTCAACAAAATTTGTTGTTAAAATTCACTTTCTCATTTCATAAAAATCATAATACATTTTTGTATTTATGCTAATGAATTTTTCATATATACTGATGCTCATTAACATAATCATGCTAATAACATAATAACATATCACATAAATATATGGGTATCATACTATATACGTACATATCAAAATAAGCTTTTCAAACAACACAACAAAGAATATTGTTTATTGTAATTTGTTTTAAAAGTCTAGTTTATTTACCTCTCGGTATCCGCATGTAAAAAATATGTACTGTTATCATTGATTTAAAATCAATAACAAAACTATCATAAGATAAAATTAAATCATAATCATAAATTCTAATATCCTTAAATTTGTCATTTTAAGAGTAACTCAAATAATCTCAAATTAAAATTAAAATTACCAAAATACCCTCAAAATCATTAAATTAAATATCCTTAAAATCTTGGAATCATAAATTATCAAATTATCCTCCAATTCTAATATTATCAAAATATCCTCAATTTTAAAAATTACAAATTAACCCTTAAATTTAAAATTACCAAAATACCCTCACATCCATAAATTACTAAAATACTCTCGAAATCATCAACTATCAATTTATCCCTAAAATCACAAATTAACAATTCATTTTCAATTTTATAAATTACTAAAATATCCATAAAATTTTGAATTTACAAAATTACCCTCTTGGTAAAAAATTATTGAAATACCCTTGTCGGTCAACAATGACCAAAATTCATCCAACAGTGACAGAGAAGAAAGGGTTAGACACTTTTGATGGAGCTGAGTCCAATAATAGTAGTCGTGAGCTCTGATGCCCAACGACGACGGCGCCAGATATAGTTCGATAGCCGTGAGACGTTTAACGACTGGTCTGTGGCAAAACAGCGATCCCTTGATATGATTGAATTAAATGGCAAGATAAGGATGAGTTGCTATGATAAGTTTAATAAAGAGAAATAGATGGATTAGAGTTTGCTTTATGTAGGGATGTGCAATAAGGCTAGCTCTCCAATAATTTTTTATTTATTTGTATCTGTACATAGCAGAAGTGTGGAATAATTATTTTAGTATTTCAATTCTAATAAATAGGAATTTCCTATGGAAGTGGGAAACTAGCTTATTTTTCTTGTGTTTTTTTTTTCCAATTCTTATCATTGGTATTAGAGTAGGTTATCTTGCCCTGTGTGACAATGGAAATGGTTGATGGAACTAGGGCACAAGAAGCTAAACGCATAGATGAAGCTATTCGATAGTTAAAGGAAAAATTTTGATAGATAAGCCACTGATCTGAAAGAGCTTAAGAAGACAACTACTGACATCAAGGAACTGAAGTAAATGATAAGTGTTGTAATTACCAAGTATAAAGAACTTGCCTCATTCATGACAGAGGACAACTGAGGTGAATTTTCTGTCGGTTCTGCAAAATGAAATGGAGGACGTCAAGAATACATTTCAACAAAATATGCGAAATTGGATTTTCCTTGGTTTGATAGTGATGACCCAAGTGGGTGGATTTACAAATGTCAAAGATTATTTAATTTTTATGCCATAGAGAAAGATGATAAATTTCATGTGGCTTATATTTACATTGGTACTTGAAGATATGATCATCCAGTCTGTCAGCTCATAAAACTAAGGCAGATAGGCACAATACAACAATATCAAAACCAATTGGAGGCTTTGGTAGTCAAAACACCGAGCTTATCTAAAGATTTTTTTTGTAAGTTGTTTTGTCAGTGGATTACGTGAGGAATTACGAAAGAGGGAATTGTTATTTGAGCCTACAATGTTAACACAAACCATGAGTCTGGTGCGAATGTAGGAGGAGACTATGAATGCAATAATTGGTCGTGTGAGGCTTTCCAACTTAAATGCTACCATAAAAATGAATAACATATCAAATTAATTCTTTAAACCCATGATGGAAACTACCAAGCTAGAGTACGGTAGGGGCAGAGGGACTTTCTGGTAGAGCGGTGAAATGCATAAAGATGGAAAGAACACCAACGGCGAAAGCACTCTGCTGGGCCAACACTGACACTGAGAGACGAAAGCGAGGGGAGCGAATGGGATTAGATACCCCAGTAGTACTAGTCGTAAACGATGAAATCCAAGAGTTGGTCACGAATTTACAGTCACTAAGTAATGGTTCCAATTTTTCCTTAATTTTGGCTTTTGTGATTGAAAATGCACATTTCTTTTTTATTTTTCAATAGAAAAAAAGAAAGAGAAAAGAGGGGGATTAAGATGTTGTCTATAAAATAAGTTGAAGAACTGTAGCCGCTCCAAAAAAAGGACATATTTTTTTTAGGCAAGGAATTAAGAAAACTGAGATTTCAGATGGAAGTACAAAAAAAAAAAAATCCTTATAAACAGATATAGATGAACGGATGGCGAAAGGATTGTGCTACACTTGTGATAAAAAGTATTTTCCTAGCCATTGTTATAAAATGTTACAGTTATTTGTCATTGAAAGAGAGGAGTTTTTTTGGAGGTGAAGACAATGTTGAAGTACCATAGGAGTTAGAACCAAAACTTTCAACAGAAGTATCAACTAAACCCGTAATATCCTTTCATGCCTTGGTTGGTTCAAATTCTTACCAAACAATGTGCGTTAAGGGATACATTAGTCGAAAACTAGTGGTAATCCTTATTGACTTTGGTAATATACATAATTTCCTTGACCCGGTGGTTGCAAAGAGAGCTAGTTGCCTGGTGGAACAAACCAATCATTTTTTAATAACTCTTGTAGATTGTGTTTAAGTAACAGGCTCAATTATTTGCAAAAAAAATATAGTGTATAATATTTGAGATTGATATGAGGTTATTGCCTTTAAGTGGGTGTAACTTGGTGCTTGGTATGGAATGATTGGCTGAGTTAAGACCAATAATATGAGATTTTAAAAATTTTAAAATGGAGTTTACTACCAAAAGAAAGTAACATATGTTAAGGGGGCAACAACTGAGCCTCTTAATTGGTGGAGACAAGTCATTCCCCTTTTTAATTCATTTCTTTCATGTCTTCCGCCAAATATTTGACATATTCATCATATTTAGTATTCTGTTGATAACAGTTTGAGATCGCTTTTCGAATAAAGGAATCATTTATGATATAAGTAATAATCATAGATATATTACCAATTGGGTTTTCTAAGCGAGCTCGGATAACACATTTTATTGGTCCAGCCAAGACGACCATAAAATTGATTTATTGCTAATATTAATTTGGATGCTTCCTCACGAAATAGATCTAATTGCACTTCATTGCATTTCACGCTACAAATTTTTGATAATTAAATCAAGTTTTTGGGCAGTGAATCATTAATTACAGTAATCTAATTATAGGGCCACGACACGATTTGTTCTATTTATCTAAATTCAACATTAGGGACTATTAATTCAGAGGTATACCTTGAACCTGACTTGGTGAAATTACTAAGCTAATTTGACTTTGTTTTTTATTTTCAGAACTTAAAAGGATTATTGCCACCAAGTGCACAAGATCATAAAATTTCATTAAAACTAGGTTGTTTAGAAGTAAATGTACGACCCTATAAATGCCTATATTTTCAAAAAAAATAAAATTGAGAAGATTGCTTGAGAATGCTTGAAGTAGGAACCATTTGACCGAGTGTAGGTCTTTTTCTTCAGCAGTGCTTTTAGTTAAAAAAAAAAAAAAAGAGGGTACATATTGCATGTGTGTTGATTACAGAGCTCTCAATATAGAAACAATTAAAGATAAATTTCTAATTCTAGTAATTGATAAATTATGAAATGAATTCAATGAAGCCAAATACTTCTTCAAATTAGACAAACGGTTGAGATACCACCAAATTCACATGCACTCTAGTAACATTCATAAAACAACTTTTCGAATTCATAAGGCTACTATGAGTTTCTAGAAATACTTTTGGGTTAACAAATACGCTATCAACTTTTTAGAAAGTGATGAATGAGATATTTCATCCCTACCTACGCAAGTATATATTGATGTTTTTTTTTTTATAATATTTTGATGTATAATAAGGATTGAAAGAGTCATATAAATCACCTCTATACAGTTCTTTCATTATTACAATACTAACAATTTTTTGTTAATGAGTCAAAATGTATATTTGGACAGCAGCAGTTAGAGTACCTAGGCCATATAATTTCTGATGAAGGTGTTTCTGCTGATCTAGAAAACATTTTTGGTATGCAAGCTTGGCCTCAGCCTGCAACTTTAAATTCATTAAAAGATATTTTTTAAGGTTAATAGGATGCTACAAGAAGTTTATTAAAGATTACGATAAAATAAGTAAGCCTCTCATTGACTTGCTTAAATAAGACAATTCTATATGGACTACTGCAGTAATAGAATCATTTGAACAGCTAAAGCATGATATGATAACAACACTAGTTTTGGCTATGGCTGACTTCATTAAGATTTTTATGGTGGAATACGATGCATCCAGAAGCGGTATTGGTACAGTATTGATGCGAGAAAGAAAGCCAATTGCCTTTATTAGTAAGACTCTTTTTGACAAAAACCTTGACCTATCAACTTATGAAAATGAGTTATGGTCAGTAGTGTTTGCAATTACTAAACATAGACTTTACTTAGTGAAACACATTTCAAGGTAAAATCTGATCACTTTAGTTTGAAATATTTGCTTAAGCAAAGAATTACTACACTGGTGCAACAAAAATGGCTAACTAAATTGCTAGATTATGATTTTGAGATAACTTATCGAAGTGGTCAAGAAAATAAAATAGCAAATGTTTTATCTCGAAAATTTGAAGATCAAGTATTGGCATTAGCTGTTCAAGTCCTTAACTAGTTGAAGCAATTGAAGCATGAATGACAAGTTGATCAGCAAGCTATGGAGTTGATTAGAATAGTACATGTTGACCTAAAAGTAATACAAGGTTTCACTATAGATCAAGATCGAATCTTCCATAAAAGACGAACGTAGGTTAGGCCAAACTCTTCCATTCGGTAACAAATTTTATTTGTTGCACATAATGGCCCTTGTGGAGGTCATTATGGAGTTCAAAGACATTGCATTGAGTCAAAAGAAGCTTTTATTAGAAGAGACTTTGCTAAGATGTGTACAAATATGTTACCGAATGCGATACTTGTCAAAGAAACATGAATGAAACAGTGGCTGTGTTTGGCCTACTACAACCATTACCTATATAAGAGTATCTTTTGGATATTTCCATGGATTTTATAAAAAGACTTCCCTGTTCGCAAGGAAAATATGTCATACTTGTAGTAGTTGATCGACTCAGTAAGTACTCACATTTCATTCTACTCAAGTATTCTTTCACTATATTGGAAGTAACTCAAGTATTTATGGATAATGTTTTCAAGCTACATAAGCTTTTGAAGACAATAGTAAGTGATCATAATCCCATTTTCACTAGCTACTTTTGGCAGGGGCTTTTCAACATATATGGCACCAAACTTCTTATGAGTTCTATATACTATCCATAAACGGATGACTAAACTGAGGTAGTCAGATATTGTTTAGAGTAATATTTAAGGTGTATGACAATTGATAAGCATGAAGAATGGGTTCGTTGGTTATCTATGGCTGAATATTGGTTCAATACAACTTTTAATACTATTACTACACTCATATCATTTGAAGTGGTGTATGGAAGAGCTTCACTTTTATACTTAATGTAAACTCTTTGGATACTAGTTTGCAAGATTGTGACAAGATGGTACGGTTACTTAAAAAAAACCTAATTCAATCCCAACATCGAATGAGGTAGATTGCTGCTGTAAAACACACTGATCATAAGTTCAAAGTGGGTGATATGGTTTTCCTTCGCTTACAACCATTTCAACAAGCCTCTATTGCTTGTAAAGGCAATAGAAAGTTAGCTCCAAATTTCTATGGACCTTTTCCTGTTCAAGTTTGTGTCGGACAAGTGTTCAAAAGATAGTATAATCAGCAATTCACACAGTATTTTATGTTTCTTGCTTTTTTTAAAAAAGCTAGAAACCCAATCATCTTCATATCCACATATTCCTCCAGAGCTTTTTGTGCTCATTCAGAGCCTTAATGGTCATTTTTCAATGACAAGGATGGTAGGGGAGTAACGACCGACGCTCAAGATTTTATTCGATACCTTGCTCGACCAGATAGATGCCTGAAAAATTAAATGGCAATCAGGTCAAATCATAGGTCGAGTCAACGAGTCAAACCCATTTTTTACTTCTGTCTCTTGCACTCTCTCTTTCCCCCGGTTTCCCTCTTTTTTCCTTTTTCTTTCTTTTTCTTCTTTCTCTTTTCTCATTCTTTTCTTTTTTTTAAAATTAAAAAAAGGGCAATATAAAGTTTTAATAAAAAATAAAAGGATCACAGGTGTTACACCTAAGAGTGTCTCCATTAATAGCATGTTTTAATTGTAAGACATGTTTGTGTCCTAAAGTGGCCTATCTAATAGAGTTAATAATTATCATTAAATGTTAATGTTTTAATTTATTTAAATTTTTTATCCGTTATTATAGTTCTTATCATTATTATGCTTATTTAAATTTCAAAATTTTATTTATGAGCAATTTAAAGAGAAGTTATATTATAACTTCCACTACTCATAAATTCTCTCTATGTTATGGTGGTTAATAGAATTAAGGAATTATGACGATCTCTTTTTCTTGTATATACATTCTTCCAAATGCAAAAGGTCAAAACCGATGAGTAAGTCTTTGTTAGAAAGAATTGAACCAATGACCTTGGTTCAAATTACACAATTTGGAAAAAATTGTATCCCAATCAGTTTTTTTGTGATCAAAGTGGTCTGGAATAGTTCACCATTGGATAGCTCTCTGAGCTCTTTCAAGTCCATTTAAAACTGAGAACAAGATCTTAATTTAAAGGTTTGGGGATACAAATAGACAAAAGAGACAGGACAAGATCTCTGTCAACTTTACAAAATTCCATCTGAATTCATAGCCATTTGGAAGAGAAAAGGTTTCACCCACATTCACATGGGCGCAGTCCACCTAATCCTTACTTTTCATGGTCGGAAAGGCTTACCAGTAATTGCCAGACTAGCCTTACTTTACACCAGATTCAAAGAGTACCAACATGCTGTAATTGGTACTATTCTTACCACCTTCCAAGCAGGCAATGTACTTCTCACCTTTTACCCAAACTTCAACCTTTCACTCCATGATACAAATGTCCCAACAACCTGGAAAGTTCAGTATCCCCAATTCTTTAAATTGAAATCTTGTTCTTAGTTTTAAGGGAACTTCAAAGGGCTCAGAAAGCTATCTTAAGAAATAAAAGAAATCATTTCTCTATCTTCATGGCTTAATTTTTCTCTTCTCTTCTCTAGAATGATCTAGGTTTCCAAGAAAACTAATTTAGAAAATCAAAATTAATGGTCTTTGGTCTAATAAATTAAGTAGGTTTGTTCCATTTATTCATGAGAATAGTGGTGTTGGATAGACTGAAAAATTCTAGTAGGATTATAAAATACAACTTGATATCCAAGAGAATCTGATAGCTATAGCTAGAGGTAAGTTCTTGGGCTTCCGCATAATTTTATGAAATTAAATTTATATTACATATGATATTAGAGCATGTACTTTTAAGTTTGGCTGTCGATTCCTTTTAAATATGCTAGAAATGGTGTAATAATATCAGCGGCATGACTAATATTAAACATTAATATTACTTTTAATTTGTCTATGTTTGTGATGGATGCATATATTAGTGCTATTTGCATGTGATTGTATATATGCGAGTATCGCATATGCATGGATCTTATGAGTAATTATTAGGTCGCTAGAATATTAAATTAGCATGTTTCAATGAAATGTTAACTTGCATAATTTAATATTAAATCAGAATTTTGCATGAGTTAGAATGCATGCTGGAGTGATCCGTGTAAAGGAGAAGTTAGAATTAATGAATTCTATTTACGCACAATTTTAAAAAGAAGTTATATTAAATTAGAATATATTAATTCTGTTCAGTGATAAATTTTAATACGAAATTTAGACTCTGGATTCTGGAATATTATTTCATTTGTTTACCTTGCATTATTGGTAATTAATTTTTTATGTCAATCTTGAAGTTTATTACATTTGTGTAATTTTTGGATAGCCACAACACCTTCAAATTATTAAAATGGAATAATTAGGACACTTTAAATTTGATAACGTCAAATATTGTACTCAGACATTAGAATATTATAATATATCCCACATGAAAATTATAGTATTTGTGTTTAAGTTGAATAGGATAGCACTTATTTATTAGTTTATTTACAAAAAAAAAAGTCACCCATTGGCCAAATAAACTTTTGTAAAATAATAAGTAAGATGTTAGTCCCATTATACATAATTAATATATTGCGTGTTAGAACTTTTATTTTGAAATTATTTTCATGAGTAGATTTTCCATGTTTTTTACTTCAATTATAGTTTGTAAGTTTGTGATTTATTTGCTTTGTAGCTATTCAATCTTTATCTATTCCAAGTTATGATGCATCTCACATGTCTTTTCTAAGTGGTGATAATTTTAAGGAATGAAGGCAGAAAATTTTGCTTATATTAAGGTGCATAGACCTTGACTTAGCACTTCAAGTGGATGTATCACCAATGCTTATAAAATTCAGTACCTCAAAAGAGAAAGCATCATATGATCGTTGGGAACGGTCCAACCACTTAAGCATAATGCTTATCAAGGCTCATGTTAAGAAAAGCATTCGTGGTCCATTCCTGATTGTGCTAATGTGAAAAATTATATCAATGCCATTGAGCAACAGTTCGAGACATCTGATAAGGAATTAGTACGCATTTTAACGAGCAAATTGTCATCTATGAAGTTCAAAGGCACTAAAGCCGTGGATGAGCGTAGTATGGAAATGAGGGATATAACTGCTTAACTCAAGTATTTGGAAATTGATATTTTTTAGTCTTTTCTAGTTCACTTTATCCTCAATTCATTCTCTTTTGAATATAAACCCTTCAAAATCTCTTATAAAACATAAAGAAAAGTGGTCCATTAGTGAACTTTTGACTTTTTATGTGTAAGAGAAGGGGAGACTAAATCAAGAGAGGATAAAAATTGTTCATACATTGACTCATGGAAAGAAAAATGACAAGAAGGGGAAAGCAAAAGGAAAAACATCTATTAATCGAGTAATAAGGATGTTTTTAAGTGTTTTTTCTGCAAAAGAAAGGACACATGAATAAAGCTTGCCCCAAACACAATATTTGGCTTGAACAAAAAGATAATCTTATATTTATAGTGTGTTACGAATCTTATATGGTTCAAAGTTTCTTAAAATACTTGGTGAATTGACTCTAATTCTATAATCCATGTTGCTAATACCACGTATGGCTTTTTAAACTAAAGGAAACCGATGAAAAGTAAATGTGCAATCTATTCAAGGAATAAGATGCCTTCACATGTGGAAACTTTATATTCTATCATTTTCTGGAAACTTTATCTCTATTTGAAGATTTTTACCTCTTGATTTTAGTTTTAATTTCATTGGGACATCTTTTATTTAAAGACTTTGTTATTATTGGTGATGGAATTTTAGATGATGGTTTGTTTAAATCTTATTTTTAATTATAACCTTATGACTTTGCATGGTAATATTTGTGTAAAGAAATATATTTTAAATGAGAAATTCTTTATGTTATAACACAAGGGAATATATCGCATCTCCATTGAACGAATCAAAAGATTAATAAAAGATGATATCTTTGAGATTTTTGACTTTACTAATTTTGGTACTTGTATGGATTGCATTAAAGAAAAGCATAACAATAAGACCAAGAAAGGTGCTAAGAGGAGTTCTGGCATATTAAAAATCATACACACTGATATTCGTGGCCTACTTTTAGAAGTGTGCTTAAATGGTCAGAAATACTTCATATCTTTCATAGACGATTATTCACGATATATGTATCTCTATTTTCTTTATGATAAAAGTGAAATATTAGATGTTTTAAAATTTTATTAAGTTGAAGTAGAGAAATAATTAAGAAAATAAATTAAAATCGTCAGATCGAATAAAGGTGGAGAATATTATGGTCAGTACATAGGATCGAGACAAAGACCAAGCCTATTTGCTAGGTTTCAATAATAAGAAGGCATTGTTGCACAATACATAGTGCGAAACTTATCATATTAAAATAGTATAGCAGATAGAAGAAACCGAACATTAATGAATATGGTTTGGAGTATGATAAGTAACTATAGTCTCCTATTATTCTTGTGGAGTAAAACTCTAAAAACTAATGTATGTGTGTTAAATATAATCTAACGAAGGTTGTTCTTAAAACACCTTTTGAATTATAGAAATGTTGGAAACCTAGTTTAAGACACCTGCATGAATGAGGTTGTCCCGCTGAAGTTAGAGTGTACAATACATAAGAGAAAAAGTTAGACCTAAGAACAGTTAGTGATTTTTTCATTAATTGTGCGAAAAGGTCTAAGGGATATAGATTCTATTGCCCATCCCATAATTTTAAAATTATTGAAGCAAGAAATGCACGTTTTCTAGCGAATGATACAAACATTAGGAATAGTCAACCTCAAAACTTAGTTTTTGAGTAAGATCCAAGTTTAGAACCTACTTCTGAGTCTGCAAAAAAATTAGTTATAATTTAAGATAATCATCAAGATTTATAAGATTATTAATAGCTAATTCCTAAACAACCACATCATGTAGAAAACAATCCTAAAGATCCAATTATTCAAAATCCTTTTCAAGAGGATATTGATGTCGCATTAAGAAGATCTACAAGGATGAAAAAACTAGTAATTGCTTTTGATTATATTGTGTATCTACAAGAATCTGACATTAACATTGGTGCTACTAATGATCCTTTTATATTTTTATAGGTCATGAGTTGTAGTAAATTCATATTGTGGCATAATGCCATGAAGGATGAGATGGATTTAATGGCTAATAAATAAGTTCGGGATTTTGTAGAATTGCCTGAAGAAGCAAAAGTCATTGGCTGTAAATGGGTTTTTAAAAGCAAAAGAAATTCCTCACGCAATATTAAGAGATATAAAGCTGGACTTGTGGCTAAATGATTCACTCAACAAAAAAGAATTGATTATCACCAAACTTTCTCTATAGTCAAGAAGATAGATTCATTTAGGATAATCATGGCGTTAGTAGCCTATTATGATATGGAATTACATCAAATGGACGTGAAAGCTACTTTTCTTAATAAAGATTTAGATAAAGAGGTTAACATAAAACAACCAAAAAGGTTCATCTCAAATGAAAATAATCTCTTAGTTTGTCAGCTTAAGAAATTTATATATAGATTAAAACAAGCTTCCCGTCAGTAGTTTTTAAAGTTTCATGATGTAATTTATTCATTTGGTTTTATAGAGAATGTTATGAATCAATGTATATATCATAAAGTCAGTGAGAGCAAAATAATTTTCTTAGTCCTATATGTAGATGATATTTTGCTTGCTTTAAGCGATTTGAGCTTACTTTATAAGGTTAAATAATTTCTCTCACAACAATTTAATATGAAAGATAAGGGTAAAGCTTCTTATATTATTGGCATAAAAATTTAAAGAGACAAATCCCGATGAATATTGTGATTGTCTCAAGAAGTCTATATCAATAAAGTTCTTAAGAGATTTCATATGAATGGTTGTTTACCTAGTGTGGCACATATTATCAAAGGTGACAAATTTAATTTGAAACAATGCCTAGATAATAAACTTAAAAAGAAACAGATGACCAATATTCATTATGCTTCCACTGTTGGGAGCTTAATATATGTTCAGGTTTGCACAAGGTTTGTAGTATAAATGTTGTGAAGATATGAATCTAATTCAGGTTTAGAATATTGGAGAGCTGAAAAAAGGTGTTATTATATCTTCAAGGAACTACGGATTACATGCTTACTTACAAAAGATCTGATGAGTTGGAGATGATTGGATATTCTTGCTCTGATTTTATTGGCTGCTTTGACACTAAAAGGTAAACTTCAAAATATATCTTTTTACTAGTTGGAATGGCTATTTCCTAGAGAAGTGTCAAATAGTCATTAATTATTACCTCAATAGTAGAAGCAGAGTTTGTATCTTATTTTGAAGCATTGACACATGCTTAAGAGTTTCATTATTGGGTTGATAATTGTTGATTCTATTTCTAGACCACTAAGGATCTATTGTGATAATTCTGCTGCAGTGTTTGCAGGTAAGAATAACAAAAGTAAAAGTGGAAGAAAACATATTGACATTAAGTATTTAGCTCTTAGAGAACATGTTAGATCGCAAAAGGTGGTTATTAAACACATCAAAACCGAATTAATGATTGCAGATCCCTTAACGAGATAATTACCACTAAAGTTGTATAAGAAACATGTAGACCACATGAGACTCAGTTTTATTATGTAAATTTTATGTAATTAAGATTCCATGTTTTCCGTATCAGGGTATTCAATTGACTCCAAATTTTAAAATTATTAAATTGTTATCTCATATAGTTGTATACATATGGTTTAGAGAATGACAATATGCATAGATTTAAAAAAAAAAAGAAAGATGCAGAATAAGCATTTGGAAGCTTATTCATATGGTATATGCCACATAAAGTACTTATTATAAGACAAGACTGCCTTGTAATGCATGAGAGGCGATACTTGTTTTTAAAGGACTTGCCACTATGATTCATGATTTTCAATTTTTTAGTTTAAGTATAAGTTAAAACATTTAGAGAGAATTATAAATTATCATCTTATAATTAGATGGACCAAGTGGGAGAATGTAAGATACTTTGTGTCCTAAAGTGGCCTATATAATAGAGTTAATAATTATCATTAGAATTAATGTTTTAATTCATCTAAACTTCTTATCCTTTATTATAGTTCTTATCATATTATGCATATTTAAATTTCAAAATTTAACTTATGAGCAGTTTAAAGAGAAGTTATATTATAACTTCCACTACTCCTAAATTCTCTCTATATTATAATAGTTAACAGAATTAAGGGATTATGACTCATCTCTTTCCTTTGTATATATATTCTTTTTTATATGAGAATAAGAAAACTAATTTAGAAAAAATCAAAATTTAGGGTCCTTGGTCTAACAACTTAAATTTGTATATTCCATTTGTTCACGGGAATAGTGGTGTTGGATAGACTGAAAAATTATAGTATAATTATAAAACACAATTTGATATCCAGGAGAATTTGATAGCTATGGTTAGAGGTAAATTCTTGGACTTCCGCATAATTTTATGCATTAAATTAATATTACATTAATATGTAATTAGTTTATTTCAAATAAGTAAATTGAATCTTTAGAATAGATGACTCCAACATTGGTAGTTCTTTCACACACTTTTGGTATATGTGAACTTTGGTGAGTCGTTTTGAAAAAATTCATGTGAGAACTATATTATGATGACATGTAACAATTTTGGTGGCGGGGCTAAAATTGCTATAGTGGTCATCCATCAATAAATGATAATCTTAAAAGGAATTTAGATATTTTTTGCATTTTCTAGATTAATAGATGGCTAATTTATATATATATAGATTTTTCATTTTACCTCTACCCTTTTAAATTTTCTTTTCATACTTTGATAGTATATTAGACATAAAGCTATTTTACAAGTGCCACACTCAAATTATTATTGAATATTTAATCTAATATTGTTGGATCTTTAATCTAACATTGGGCTTATATGTGAATAATTATATATTGCGGGCTGTTATATAAAGTTAAGCCCAATTAAAAATGATCTAATTAAATTTTTGGTAATTTGAGTTTTAATGTATTTAATAGAGTGTGAGTCATTAATGTGTAGAGATCTAATGATATTCTAATTCTATGATGGACATAATAAAGAATACCTAGTGATAACAGGAAAGTTGTCTATATAAGTAGTTATGGTTCCCAAGTTACATATAGTATTCTATTCTTTCTAGTATCTTATTATTCGAAAGAGTAATTATAGAAACCAAATGGTTCTCTAGGATATACGTGTTGATCTGGAAGATAAATCACACTACTCCAGAGAGTAATTGAACCACATTACTCCAAAGAGTAATTCAACATTATGGATTTAGGTACGTTTCCGCATAATTTTATTATTAATTCTTTGTGATACAATAATAATGTTATAAGATTTTAGGTGATGGATTTCACTGTAGAAGTTAATTATTTCAACAATTACATCTAATTACATGAAATATATTTCACCACCAACATTGCAATTAAGGGTGGCCAACGGGCCGTGTCGGCATAAAATGCGATCCATCAAAATGCGTGTTGTGCTAGTGTTGCGCCCAAAAAAATCCACCACCTTTTTTTTTAGTGTGTTTTAAAAAGTTCACGTGCCTAGCATACTTTTTCAAGCTTGCGTGCTATTTCTTGAAGCCCATCAACTTATGTAATTATAAATTTACAAATAATAATAATAATAATAAAATTTTTATTAAGGAAACAATTAACATTTCATTAAGACATTAACACAGTTACACAACTATATTATTTAATTTTAACACAATTACACAATTATATTATCTAATTTTAACATAATTTTATTTTTTTATGTAAATGTGAAAAATATTTTATTCATAATTGAAATATATCTCATTTGACTAATTTATGATTTGATAAATGAAATATTAAAGTTGTAACAATTTAAATTTATGATTTATAAAATTATAATATTTATAATTTTATTTTTAAAATCATGAAATCATTTATTCATTTAATAAATTATAAATATAAAATATTAGAATATTTTTTTAAACTAAGACTAAATTAATTTTTAAAAAATTATACTAATAAAATATATTAAAAAATTTAATTTCAAGTCATTTGTAAAAGTATAATATTTTATGTTTATTTTTTATTAAAAGAAATTTTACAAATTTATTTTGACCCGCGGATTACATGTTGATCCACCAATATAATATGCTTATTACATGTCTTTTTATATTTTGATCAATCACTAATCGTACCATATTTTTAATGTCTATATATCTAAAATTCTAAAATCGATTCGACTCCCGTACGTGCTGTACCGTACCATAATTTTATTAAAATATATTTATTTTGTATTATATTGTATAAACACGTCTCATTTGACTCGTTGGCCATATTTAAGTGCAATTTCTTCGTCTGGTGTATAAGAATATCAAAAACGATCAAAGTGAAAGCCCCGAAAAGTGAAAAATGGCATCATCAAATCAAAAAGAGATTGATTATGTAAAATTTTGTTAACGTGATGGTGAAGTAACCCACACGTGACAGGAATGCCAGCTTCTGTTATAAGCCTATAATGCGTCCGCGGACGCTGTTTTGGAGAGTGGTGGAAGTAGTTCTGAAAATTACCAAACGAAAATGCAAACCAAATGACGATTAAACCGTTTTCTCCTATTAATATTACTAATAATGCCACTGAAACTCGTTAATGAGGATGAATGATAACGATGTTAATTAGTTGGAGATTAATGACTTCGTTGACTTCTTGATGTAAGAATCGATGTATGCATAAAGAAATACTAAAAAGAAACAGCAAATCAAACAATTAACCATCGTATTAATCAGTGAGGTGAGCCTCCTTGAGGGAGAGAGTCGAGGACGTTTGAGCTCCTCAACGCCACCAGCATGCCAGTCGCTTTTACTGCGCGTACGGAAACTACACAGTACGCCCTGACCCCACTTTAGTACGCAGATATTTTCACAGTCCTCAAAATCACCTGCAAACACTCTCATCCTACTCTTCGGATAACACCTATTAATCAATCTCCACCTCACCACAAGATAGAGACTGGAGTCCCCACCTTCAAGATCAAGGTTAAATTCGTCGCACACCCCCACACGTGCGTGCATGAATGGAACCCAGCGAAAATTCTCTCACTGCCCCAACACAGCACCCTGCACACTTCCTACTCTGGGAAATGCATTACATTTCTAGCGTCTGTTTCCCTTGTGGTTTCACGGCCATCATAATCCCCGGCACGGGAAAGGAGGAAAAATAAGCTCAGACCAGTCTCCTCTGAACCCTTGAGTTTTTTGTTTTCTTTTTTCTATTTTAGTACCCACCTCACCTCACCGCCTTTACATATTCTCATTTTCTGCTTTTGCTTTTTGAAGCTTATAGGGTCCGTAAAAGCTACTTACCGCTATTCATCTTTTTTGCAAACCATACCTTCTTCGTTACGCTTTCTTATCTTCCCGTACAGAAATCACTACTTGTCCTTGGCGTACGCTTCATTTTTCACCTGGCTAATCTCTTTGTTGTTGTTGTTGTTGTTGTTGTTGCAGCCACACCATTAATGATGAGTTGGCCTAACGAACCCATTGGGTCAACCCACCAAACTCGCCGGACTCTGCCAACCCCAACCTACCTTCCACCCCACAGGCGTCCCTCTTACAACGACAATGGCGCCTCACAAGCTCCGTCCTATAACCGTTTCAACTCAACCCAATTCGCTAGCTCTCCTCCCACTCCAGGCCGTGGACGACGCCATCGCTCTGGCCGTGGCCGTGGTCGGGGTCGCGGTCGCGACTCATTTCGAGCCCCGTCAATTTCTAACCAAAACTTAACTCCCTACAACAATACGATCAACAAGTTTGAGCAACTGGAGCTGAAACAAGATGATGATGACGATGCTGTTGATACTACTGGTAACAGTGAAGGTAAGGCTATCAACTTTGATGCGTACGAAGATATTCCGGTGGAGGTGACTGGGTCGGATGTTCCTCCACCGGTGGCGAGTTTTGCTGAGATTGATTTGGGGGAAGCGTTGAAACAAAACATCAAGAGGTGCAAGTACGTGAAGCCAACGCCCGTGCAGCGCCACGCGATGCCTATAGTAGTTGCTGGCCGTGACTTGATGGCGTGTGCGCAGACTGGGTCTGGCAAAACGGCTGCATTTTGCTTTCCGATCATTCGTGGGATTTTGAGCGGCCCGTTTAAGAGGGTGGGGTTGGGTCGTGGTGGTTGCAGGGTTGCGTATCCGACTGCACTTATTTTGTCCCCTACTCGCGAGTTGTCCCGTCAGGTTGATTTACTTTTTTCGTTTAGTCATGAGTTTCGTGCCTTTTTTTTTTTCCTTATTATTTATTTTTTAATTACCCTTATTTTTCCCCGATGGGTTGGGTTGCATAGATTCATGATGAGGCAAAGAAGTTTGCTCACAATACTGAGGTCAAGGTTGTGGTTGCATACGGAGGGGCACCCATAGTGGAACAGGTTCTTTTGTATATTTCATTATTATATTTTTTTCAAAAGAACATGTTCTTAGTATTTATTTATTTGTTTGTTTTTGTTGTCATGTTATCATTATCAAGGCGTAGATTTAAAATAACAAATAATGTACTGATTTTGTCTTGTCTTTTCTTGTGCTTTGCATCCAAAAAGGGTTAAAATGGTTGTTTCCAATCTCTCATTTATTAGATATATAAAGTACTCTTTATATATATATATATATATGAAAAATAGTCTAGGGGAGGGGGTGATTAGCAGCTTTTGGCTGTGGCCAAGGTGTTTCCTTTGTGTTGATGCTATCATATCATTAATATGGATTCATATTTACACTGATTCAATTCTGTTTAACCTAAGATTTTCTTTTCCACTTCCATAAATTAATGAGTTGTCTAATTTTGGTTCTTCCTTCCTGCTTTTTGCACTCTATTTAATACCTTTACATTTTTTTGAATGATCACATGAGTTCGAGTCTTACACTTCACTGGATAGAAAAATATTCTTTAGTCCCTTGAATTGAACTTTATCATAATGCAGTTTCGCAATTTGGAGAAAGGTGTGGACATCTTAGTTGCTACTCCTGGGCGCTTGGTGGATATGATTGACAGATCAAGAGTGTCTCTTAAAATGATAAAATATTTGGCCTTAGATGAGGCTGACAGAATGTTGGACATGGGATTTGAGCACCAGATTAGGAAGATTGTTGAGCAAATGGGCATGCCTCCCCCTGGATCCAGGCAGACTGTGCTCTTCAGTGCCACATTTCCAGATGAGATACAGGTTAATCATCTATTGCACATGCTGCAACTGTATTACAAATCATTCAATTTGCTGTTTTCTTTTCTTTTATTTGTTCTTTTTTATTTCCACATCATTTCCTTGGTGGTCCATTTTATTAGTTGGAGTCTTAGATGTAAATTTCACTTTCTGAGTTTAGTTAGATGTATGGTTAAGGCTGTTAAGCTCTGTCCTGATATTTGAGATGCTGTTGTTATTCGGGAAGCTCTATCTATTGAATATTATATGAATTGCAAAACTAAATGCTTCTCCACTCTGACAACATAAGTTAATAGTTCAGAACATTGTCACTACATACTGTTGTAATGAATCCCTACTTGTTGCCCACACATAATCTATCTTTTTTTTGCTTTGCAGAGACTTGCATCTGATTTTCTTTCAAATTACATATTTCTGACTGTTGGAAAAGTTGGTTCTAGCACTGATTTGATTTCCCAAAAAGTTGAACTAGTTGAAGAAATGGACAAACGAAGCCATCTCATGAATCTTCTTTGCACTCAAAAGCCCAACGGATTTCATGGCAAGGTATTTTTTCTCAGCTGCTTCTTCAAAAGACTCGGCCTTGTTCTGTGATAATTGTACGAGTGTTTGGGCTTTATTTGTGTTTTGTGCATAGTTATGATGTAGCCAAATTGTGGATAACAATTTTTGATATTTAAGTTTTATTAAATTGCTGAAATGCAGAGTGCTAACTAATTGTATATATTGCAGCCTGACTTAACTCTAATTTTTGTCGAAACAAAGAGAGGAGCAGATGCATTAGAACAGTGGTTGACCAGGAATGGTTTACCCGCAATAGCGATACACGGTGATAAAGTGCAGTGGGTTAGATCCTCTTCTTTGTTTGTCTAGTTTTTGGCATTTTGCTTTTCTATTACATAAAAGTTACATGAATGTGCCTTTACAATCTTGCTGTTAGATGACATCATATTGTTGATTGTGTTTTCCTGGTGTGCCTTGCTATATATGCTCTTATGTTTAAAGTTCCGCAATTGAAGAAGACTAAATTTAATAGGAGTATACAGAAAGGCGTTTCTTTTCAGTTGACGTCATCAATTTTATTCTTCTGCCTTTTTTTTTTTTTTTTGGCCATGAATACATCTCCACAATTAAATACCATACTGCTGGTAAGTATTATCATTATTGGATTAACAACAATAGTACTTTTCCCAATCCTTCTGTGGCTGTTTCGAAATATTTGCCTGTTTCTTCCTAATATGAACTCAATTTACTTGTTAAATATGAAGGAGAGGGAACATGCACTGAGGTCTTTCAAGAAAGGTATCACTCCAATCTTGGTGGCAACAGATGTTGCTTCACGAGGCCTGGACATTCCAAATGTTGCCCATGTCATCAACTTTGACATGCCTAAAGACA
This sequence comes from Murraya koenigii, assembly GCA_025617385.1. Taxonomy (NCBI): domain Eukaryota; kingdom Viridiplantae; phylum Streptophyta; class Magnoliopsida; order Sapindales; family Rutaceae; genus Murraya; species Murraya koenigii. The sequence continues at coordinate 4,836,685 of CM046817.1, read as the reverse complement.
TTGATGACTATGTTCATAGGATAGGGCGGACAGGCCGTGCTGGTAATTCTGGTCTGGCAACTGCATTCTTCAGTGATAAGAACCTACCATTAGCAAAGCCACTTGTTGATCTAATGCAGCATGCAAAACAGGAAGTTCCCTCATGGCTTAACCAGTATGCTGAGAATTCTTCTTTTGCTGGCAGTGGTAGGGCCAGCAGGTATGGCCATGGCAATTTTGGTGGCTCTGACTTTCGAACTGGTTCACAAGCTTGGGATGATAATTATTACCATTCAAGCACTAATGGTGATGCAAATTCTGTTGCGGATTCTTTCAATACTGCTTCTGGTGATGTTGTTTATGCTGCTCCAGCCAGCACTGACTATTATGTTTATCCTACTGCTAGTTCCGATGCTGCTCATTCTCCTGCTGATTTTTATGCTCCTGCTTATGAGGATTCTTTTGCTGCTGGGTCTCATGGATATGGGTCTATCGATGCTGGTGGTTGGGATTAAACACGCATCATTTCCTGATGGTGGTTTCTTTTACACTAAGGTGTAAATAAATATTTGGTTTACAAGAGTTCAAGATTGAAATAGCTGGTCAAGACTACCTACAAATTTGGCAGTAGATGGGAAAAGTACACCCTTTACAATTTTATTTTATTTTATTTTTTTTGGATGTAGGTTCAGCTTGGCTCTATGGGCTTTCTTTGCTTGGATCTTTTATACTCGTTTCAACGTAATTGGTTTTTGGCTCATACTAGTCAAGTGAATCTTATGCATTGAGGTTGAGGCAAGCAGAAGTTTATTTTGTTGACCCTGTTAATTCGCCTGCAAATGTTTGCAACATACTGAAAGCATCAACTAATGCAGCATAATATTACTTTTGCATTGTGGACCAAAGTCTCGGTGGTTATGAAATTTAGATGCCTTTTATTTGATTTCATTATTCTTATTTTCACATGGCAAAGTTCTATAATGATAACTGATTGTACTTGCCAAAACAAAGTCCATTGGTTCGTAGACTATTAAGTTGAGAGACGGTTAAAATAAAATAAATGGGACTTCAAATTGAAATGGTTCGTCACTTCATTGTTAAGAAATTTTCCTACATTACCAAAATAAGTCCAAGTGATGCGTAAATTTTTTTTTTCTTTTTTGAAAAAGAAATTATGCACATAATTATTTCAGTAATTACCACTAGCCATTATATGAGTATTTTATTTTAAGAATTTGTTGGAATAATTTATTTTTAAAAAATATAGATTTAATCTTAAAGACCGCCCTTGTAAGCAACTCATCCATTGTTGGTATTTTTTCATTAAACTTAAACTTATTAGTGAAACAAAAATGTAAAGATTAATAAAAGATGGAGAAGCAAATTTTTTGAATAATTAGAATATTATTGAATAAAGTTTGAATAACAAAATTAGGATTTGGAGATCCTTTCATATTAATCATAAATAATGCAGATTTATTAAAATCGGCAAATCTAAATTATTATTACATAATAAAATTCTACAAATTTATTGAAAGAAAATAAAATAAAAGGAACTCAAATTTGATGTATTTTAAAAAAAGATAAAAATCTGGAAAATAATAAGAAAAGTAACTAAAATTTGTAAATAACCCATGAAAGAAATGAAATTTCCAGTAAAACTATAGGGCAAATATAATATAATAATTTTGATTTAGATTCGTCTGATCGCAAGTTTTGAAAGAATTTATTATACAATCTAAACAGATTCTATAGCTTAAATTATGATTTTAAATAAGTACCCTACTCATCTTACACAATCATCCTACATCGCTTAAAATTAGACGAAAGACGAAAACTACAAAAGAGAAGAAAGACTAGTGGGTTGCTATCATAGTATCATTCAATATGCACAGTCATTTATCGCTACTGTGATCACCATTAATCTCAGTCGTTCATTCCATCTTAAAAGTTTATGGTCCAAATCATAATTTTGTAATATAAATATATCCATATCACTTTGATTTTGATTATTATAATTTTCTTTCATTATTAACAATGTTGCAAATAATGTCACATTCTTCATCTTAAGTTTTTCTATCGACCAATGTTTAAAATCTAACTATTAGCCTTAAGGTGTAGTAGCGATATGCCACGCATGTTCCCTTTAATTTTTAGTTGCCACCGTTATCTTCCTTTGTGAACAATGCATAAGTATTATAAACACTAATATTAAACTCATTAGCATCTAATCTATGTTATTTTGTTCATGTTCATTACAATTTTACGTTTTTAGCACAACACCACCACAAGTTCAACAAAAATAAGTCAATTTTTTTGGGCAACTCAACACCTGTTTTGGTCTAATTTTAGTTTAGCCCAAAATACTACGATAACTTCTCTCTTGCAAGTGGTTTTGGTTTTGTGGAGACTGAGGCGCCTAGAAATAATTTTATGGTGAAGGTTGCGGTTGAGATGAATTTGAAATCAAGGAAAACACCTGTTAGAGGCGACATTAATGGTAGTCGGTAATTATCCTTTAATGATCAAGTCAGGTGGAAATCGAAGAAGATGATGTTTTAGAGAATTTAGAGTGTTTATATAAGTAAGAGAACTTATTTTTTTACGTGATTGATTTGACTTTATAAAGTAAAGTTTTCCAAATATATATTTATATATTTTTAAAATATGTGGTGAGTCACTGTTGGTTATTTTTCTCCTTACCGTAAGGATCTAAAAATAATTTAATATTTTGTTGTGACTCTTGAGCTTGCTTCCGTTGGACAACTATCTTTTGGGGGATTATTTTTTTTAGCAATGTAACGAGTATTTTGAAGACAATTTAAGTAGGGACTGAACTATAATGACATGTTTTGGTACTATTGGTAAAGTTATCGTTGTTTTTGTGGTCTTATACTGACATGTGGAGGTTTGATATGTTGGACAATGTATTTTTATAATTCTCAAATGATTTAGGTGGTTAAAACTAAATTTTTAGAATCTTTTCATTTCGTCACTGTCCTTTAGACTCCTCGTTCATTCTTTTCAAGGGCTTAAAAGCCACGAGTAATATCACCGCACGAACAATTTTTGTTCAAATTTTACCACCAATGCCACCTTAAATTACATTTTTATCCAAATTATACTTAATATTTTCATTGGTAAAAGTCAGACATTCAATAGCTAAGCCTAGGGGGAGCAGCTAATGCCTGCTTGGGGCCACGATGACAGTTTGTCAAAATAGAAGGGGTTATCTAAGGTATATCACAATATTTTGGGAGTAGACAGAAATTAACCCTAAGAAATGGGCGAACAAGCAGCATTAAAAAGTAACACATAATCTCAATTCTCAAGCTTCAACTTCTTCGTATAAAAGAGTAACTAAAATAACAAAGTAACCTGCAGGTCTCTTCAGCTTTAAGCTTTGCTCATAATAATTTCACCAAAAGAGAGGAATTTAAGAATTAGGGTTTTGGGTAACAAGTTCTAAAATGGAAGAAATTGCAGAAGGAGTAAACAACATGAACTTGGCCGTAGAAGCAAACAAGAAGAATCGAATTCAGGTTTCTAATACCAAGAAGCCCTTGTTTTTCTACGTTAATCTCGCCAAGGTATGATTTTTTTATTTATTTGTAGATTTTTTTAATGTATTCGGATGCTCAGAAACTGCGAGAAACGAAAAATAATCAATTCTTCGCATTTTTGGCTTTTGGTTATTGTATCGAATTCGTTTGATTGGATTTGTTAAATAAGATTTTTTTCTCTCTCTCTCTTATTTTTGAAACATATTGAATACATATGTGTGGGTGAGTGGGTGGGTGGGTGTTACTAGGTTTCTGTTGAGACCCATTTGTAGTTTAGGGTTTTACTCTTTTGTTTATCTTCTTAGGATCTGGGTTTTATGTTCTTGATAATATGTGTGCATCTAATTTAGGTTTGAGTGCTATGCATTAGAAAATGTTAACATTTTATTCAGTTCACAATTCCTTTTGTTCTGTGTCATTTCTGGTTGCAGAGGTATATGCAGCAGCACAATGAGGTGGAGCTCTCTGCCCTTGGAATGGGTATTCCCTCGTCTATCCTGTGAACAGTTTTTATTGCTCTTGATTTCTTCAATATCATATGATGTCTTATCATTTTACATTTCCCAGTAAACATACTCATGCTCGAATTAGCTTTTGTTTGAATGCATTTTATTCCATCTAGTCCATGCCAATGCCATTAATGGGCTCAAACAAGTCTTTCTTACATTGTTCTTACGTAGTGTTTATAATGGCATGTCCTGTGCTTAAAGCTTCTTCTCTTTTCTCGTTATATACACAGCTATTGCCACAGTTGTCACTGTTGCAGAAATTCTGAAAAACAATGGTTTGGCTGTTGAGAAGAGTAAGATTTTCTATTTCCCAATTAAGACATCTTTCACCTCACCTATGAATTTTTGATTTGTTTAGTAATTAACATGTACTCTTGCAGAGATCATGACCTCAACAGTTGATATGAGGGATGAATCTCGAGGGCGACCTGTCCAGAAAGCCAAGGTAAATGATTGCTTTATCGTTTTGTGTTTTCTTTCGATTTCTGCATGGTTTACTAATATATCATACATTCAACATAAAAACCTACTGTGGATAGTCCTCTTCATATTCCTTCATTTACAGAAATTGCAAGAAATGGACCATACAGCTTTTTCTTTTAAATTTTCTGCTTTTTCGTCATTCTCCCAGTTTAGTCAAATTTTGTTAGTGATTTGGAGGAAATTTTTTTTTTAATTTAAAGCCAGTGATTTGGAGGAACTTAGTTCATCATATGTTTGGATAATTCTATATACATTATATTTGGTAGATGTGGTTTTGTCAGCAATGTTGATTTCCCTCTAGCATGATCTTATTGGAATATATGTTATACAGAGTTCTTTTTATAATATCGCATTTAGGAGTTGATTGTTGCTGTTGTAATTCTCCTTTTCAGATTGAAATATGGCTGGAGAAGACTGCAAACTTTGATGAACTAATGGCTGCTGCTGCTGAGGAGAGGGATGTTGGCGATGCTGAAGAACAGAGTTGAAATGAGTTTGCATATTAGTATGTGGTTTGGTTTGGTTTTTAATGCTCTTACCACTGGTGAATGCACTTATTTAGTCACTTTCTTTGGCTTTGCGTTCATGATTCTCCTAAATTTGTTTCGTAACTGTGAATTTTATGATAAGAGCATAGAAACACCATAGTTAGTATTCAAAATTTATTTACTGATTTTTTTTTTATTCTATCTTTTGTGTCCAATTTTTTAAGCACCTTCAATGTATGCGGTTTTTATTGGTATCTGCCATAGTGACTGAAAGACTGGCATAGTTTCAATCCGCAAATGTGCATTCTATTTACTCGGTATTGATTTGTCCTTCTTGGTTAATGTTTGATTTGGCATTAAGAACACGAGACTATCATCAGTGTTCTTTTCATTTTAGTCTTGCATGTGTCTTGATTTTTTATTTCATTTTAGTATTTTCCTCTTGTATCTTGATAAAGATCCATATCAGTGTTTTTACCAACTCTTAATGCCTGGCTTCAGGTGAACCAAATTATTTTCTTGCCTGTGCATTAGTATTTTTCCAGAGACTGGTTTGCTTGTAGATTCTGATTGCAGGTTTGTGCACTCAACTTGACATTATGAACGTTTCTAAATAGGTTGATAGTAGTGGAGAATCTTGGTAGCCTTGGATGTAGAAGAATTAAATTTAAGCAGCTGAGAAATAAAGCTGAACGGAAGAATGTAATGTAACGCTCAGGTGATTGATGGCTTTGGTATGACATTTGGTAAAGAATGTAAGAAGTTGTGGTAATTCAGTCATCATTGGCATTGGGCATCCAGTTAAAGCCCTTTAGTAATCATGCAGTTAAAATTTGCTGTTATAAAGTCTGCCATTTAAACGGGAATATTGTTTCTTTAAAACGAAAACCTACCAAGAACCTTCACATCTGAGTTATCGTACCTGACTGTAACTAAAAAACAGGGCAAAATGTAATATCTAAAATTCTAAATCAACATGTGCCACATCAAGCGATCATCTTTAACTTTGATCAAGGAAAAATCCAAAACTAATAAAATGAGTGCATTAGTAAAATTATTTTTGCTTTCCTTCTTCCAAGAAACTGAGAAGAACTTCAAAACTGTCCATTCTCAGTTAGAAACAAACCCCCTTCAGGGAATTAAACTCTCCTCTTCTTTCTCGATCAGTATCTTCTTGCATGCCTCGTAGCACATAAAAGAAATCCCAGCTGCAGGGACCAATTTCATGCAGCTGGGCCCCAGGCCTTTGTACAGACCTCGAAGACCTTCGTTCTCAAGGATGCTTGCAAGAGCATGAAGCATGTTATGGTATTGTCTTCCATTCAGAGCTCCCGCTTGCATGTGCTTCCGAGCCACCTCCAGGGGAAAAGTTGCAGTACTTGAGATTGCACCAGCTGCTGATCCAATTAGAAGAGTCGTGATATTTCCAATTTCCTCATTCTTGAAAGCGTTTTTGTAAGCTTTTCGCAGGGTGTCATAAGCAAAATAGTTGGCGGCAGCGTATGGAACTACTCCAATTAGACTGGGAGTGAGGCCTCTGTATAGCTCCGCAGGTCCCTCCTCCCGCACAATTGTTAAAAATGCATCTAAGAGATTCTTGTACACCCCTCTCTGCAATCAGATTGAAGTGCCGCAGGTATTTGAGATGAGGTTGGCTATATGATATAAGACGTGTTAATAAATTTAAGTTAATTAATCATATTAATGTCTTGAGTTTACCTGAACAGTTACTCGGGTTTTAAGTAGCTCAAGTGGGTACGTGCACAAGGTAGAGCTAAATCCAGCAACAGCACCTGCAATTGACGAAGCAGGAATAGGAAGCTTGGGCTCTTCCCCACGTTTAGGGGTCAAGTGCTTCTTAACCGTATCATAACCAAACAACTGCAGAGAGAACCACCAGAAAACATTTTTGCCCAAACATCAAGTGTAACTTAGCCAACACTTTTTAGATTGATCACAAATCAATAGGCTTACAAACACCAATGAAATAACAAAAGCAAACTACCAAAGGGAAATTATGTACAGGGTAAGTCAACAAGTCAGACAGAGAGAAACAAACAATCAATAATTTCAAGATCACTGAACCCCCTAGTCTTGAAGAAATGAAATAATGAGGAGGAGAGACAAAATCAACATCTCCCGGGATGTTGGGTTAGACAATACCAAAAGCAAAATATACTAGACCGAATTTCAGAGCAAGTAGAAAAAAAATGAGTTACAAGTCCTTTTTAATACACAAGCAAAAAAATAAAAAAATAAAATTCACGAATCATAGCAGTCTATCAATTAAACAGAATAAAGTATTCAGAAAACTGACACGAATATCAGAAAAATGTCGAAAGCAGATCACACACCTCAATAGCCTTGCTAGGCGCAACCCGGATGACATTAACGAAATTGCCTCTAAACAAGCCCTTCCAACCATCACTCTTGAGGATGGCATCAAACACTTCACCGGAAGAATTCCCACAACTCCCCACCATCAAATGTGTCCTTATAGTCTCGAATGGAGCAACAGCAGTGCGAGACACAGCACCTGCTACCGCTCCACTTATCAGCTTCCTTAGCGATGGATTTCCAATCTTAATTCTCATTTTAAAGCCACGCTTCTTCTTCACAACCTTCTCTCCAGCCTCTAATACCTCACCCAATACCAATTGTGGGATCCTATCGATCCTAAAGCTCGGTTCAAGCAGAGACATATGTTTGGAAAGAAAATTAATAAATGGAAGTTGTGTACTATTCTCCAAAGAATTTGCAGCGTTTCCAATACTTGCAAAGATGCTTTTGGAACCAATACTCTTTTGAGAACTGCATTGAAGCTTAATGGCAGAACTAGAAAACACAACATCTTTGTTACTATACTGAGCAACTTGTAAACTTGTTTTCCCCATTATTAGCTGAAAGCCTGAAACACTTGTTTTTTCTTCTAGTTAAAGAAATAAACAGAACCACTAGTCTCTATAAAAACTGTATAGTTTGATGTTTGATGCCAAAAAGAACAAATTTTGGTTGATGGGTATGGAACAAATTGACAAAAGAACGAATATGAGCCAAGGTGGCAGCAACAAGTTTGAAAATAGAGAATAAAAGTATGAGATATAGCCCGTAATCAGAGTTGCAAGATGGCTTCAATGAACACAATAAAGAAAGATTCTTCTCTCTTTCTCTGCTCACTACAGTTAAGCAGAGAAAAGAGCAAAGTATGATGTGCTTGCTTCACTCTCCCAAAGGCGCCCCTTCGCTGGAGAGAACTCACAATTTCGCTTTTGCTTTGGATACTGTGACTTTCTTTTAACCCTACTAGAAAAATACAAAACCAAATATAATAAAAACAGACACACTAATAGTAAAATACTAAAAACCCGCCAGAATTAACTATACTTTATACGAACTACAATTTAAACCCAATACCGACAGTCCAGAGTTCAAAACAAATCAACTACCGGCAGCCTAATGTTGCTTTTACAAAGTTGGTTTTTATTACATTAAGGAAAAAAATTTTTGCCTTGTTTCCGATGAAAGATTCAAATCACCCATTCTTTTTGTCACTATTTGAGTCCGACCCTCTCAATGAGAGAATAATGTTGCAGCTGATAGATACCACAAGGTTCGGATAGAATCAATATTTCTCATTTTGAAAGGTAGTATTAGATTGCCCAGAAGCAGATTGTATCATTTACGGCCACGTGCAAATCTGTGAACTGAAGCTCGTTTAGCAAATTCTTAAGAAAAGAGAAAATAGTGCAGCTAATAAACACTAATTGAAGTTAATTAGGTGATAAATAATGAGGATAATGAGCTCCGCCTAAAAATACATGATATACTTCATCCTGTTCCAAATTGATACACTTGTAGAATGTAATCAAAAACTCTACAAGCTTACAACAGTGATCGCTATCGATTAACTTCATTTTGCCTTGCCTTTCTTAAAAGATCCCTTCTTTGCAGACTTCTTGTTCAGTTGCTTCTTTGGTTTCAACTTATTTGAAGCCAATGAAGACTTTTCTTCATTCTTATTGTGTTTCAGCCTCTGTTTTTTCTCTCGCTTTACGTTGTAAGCAGTAACAGCCTATATCCAAGTCAACACGTGTTCAAACCGTGAGCAAATTTCCCAAAATGAGTCTTTAAATACCAGTCCAGATAAAAAACCAGAGGAACATTACAAAATGGCTCCAACATACCTTTTCAACGTTAAGAATCTCATGTGAATGCTTAGAGAATAGCTTGTTCAAAACTTTATCAGTCTGCTCCTTCTCTCGAGAGCCTATCCCTGACCCTTCCACAACTGGTAGGAACTGAATGAAAGCAAAACAGAACAATTGAATAATTCAAGCTTTGCTTTGTGACATTTCAAAGAGGGATCACTTTCTTGAAGCAATTGCAGAAAAGGGGTAGGTGTACAAACCTTGCGATGCTTTCCTTGGTGTTTACGAGCCTTTTCTCCAGGTACTTTCTTGTCAAATTTACCACCACTAGCTGTTGAAGTTGCAGCAATTCCAGCCACATCCCCTAGCTCATGCTTGGTAAACTTCTTAGGTGCAGCCTGGGATCCTGTTATGGGCAAAGCTGTGGCAGCTAGTTGAACATGGCTGCAGAGAACAGTTTACTCAAATTTTTGTTTACAATACCAGTAACATGTACAAGTGCAGCACTGGGAACAAGCCTAAAAATTATCCATTTTTTCCATTGCATTCAGAAAGCAAAAGGAAAAGAACACAAAAGAATAGAAGAAATGTAACAAAATGGCCCAAAAGCATGGAATCACTGCCAATGATGCAAAAGCCCAAGGACAGGAACTCAACTTTTGAGAAGATCACCAAATCAAAACACTCAATTCACAACCCACTAGTTCATTTAACTCAAAGATGACTCATCCTATCTAAACCATCTGTCCATCTCAATCCCAAGACCTCCGCAAGATCCCAGTTTGGTAAAGATATGTTGCCCGTAGATACATTAGGATAATACCGAATTTTGATTCAAGGTAATCGCTTAACAATGGTTATCTACTAGACTTAATAGAAAGTAAAGCAGCTACAAATCCACCATGTCCCATGATACAAAATGCAATTGAAGGGCTAATCCATTTGAGAAAGTTCAGAAGAATGTGGGTTGAGACTAGAAAGGCCACAACTAAAAAATATGTGTCAAGAAGCTATTGAGTCTATAGGGGTAAGGGCTTATCAGCATAGCAACAGAAGCTTGGAGATGATAAATCTTCATGGAATCATGGTTTTCATGTTAAACCTAGTCACTAACTCCTATGAATACCAGTAGGTTCACATTTGAATAAACAACGTAAAACCAATTCGAAAATCCAGTTTCTTTAATTAAAATTGACAAGAAAAATCTTCTGCGGATGAAAGCCGCAATGGGCTTGATGCATTGCAATACAAGAAAAATGTGTACGTATTTTTATAACAAGAAACCTTGAAAAGAAATGGAAGAGCAAAACCTTGGCAAAGCACCAACTTTGGCAGCTTGTTTCAAGTTCTGCAACCGATTCTTCTCTTGCTTAGCAACTCGTTCTTTCTTTTCTCCCTGTCTCTTCGCAAAAGGATCCTCTCCTGGGTCTGAAGGTAAATGTTCAATACAAGCCTTTTCACGACAGGATAAATTGGTGTGATATGATACAAATTTCCAATTTCAAAAGCAAAAGCATTTACATTTCAGTTGCAACCGTATCTTGGTACCTTTACTTCATATATAAATTGCAAAATGTTTAACTACTTACCATCGGTCATCTTGGCCTCGATGATGGGTACATCTCTATCATCATTAACACGATCATAACCAAAGCGACGTTTCCAAGTACCAGTTTGTTCATCCCAAATAACCTTGTCTTTCTTACGCTTCTTGATTCCTGCAAAATATCTCAAAAACCTTTTCATCAGTTATTGCACCTTTAAAAACAATTAAAATATCAAACATAAATAGGAGAAATCAAAATCACCCAAAAAATAAAACCAATTAGATTAATTATCCAGGACCCCAATCCTCATATCGCTTAATTTACTTTGTCATAACCAGTTAAAACATTCAGGAAAAAAAAGGCCATATATGCTGAAGATGATTACATGTAACCGACCTTTCTTCTCAGCGAACAATTCCCATTTTGTTGGAGGTTTAAGCTTTGGTAGCTGAAAAAGAAATAATAAAAAAATTTACACAGTGGGCATAAGGAAATAGAAGACATCATCTCAGAAAGTCTGCATTACAAAGCTTTAGATGGATGAATACACTAGCAAAGTAGCAATGACCACAAATGTACTAATCCAGATGATATCACCATGGCAAAAAAGCACTGCGCTTTCATCAACCATTTAATTTAATAATAAAACACATGGACGAAAAAAAATATTCACCATATCATTGACATTGAAAAATAGTTGAAAAACCTAATGTTAGCCTTTGAAGCATCAGATTGATGGTCAGCAGGGATAATTAAACAGTTCTACATTCTGGCACCAGATTATTTAAACCAATGGCAGATATGTGTTTCAAAGTAGGCAGCAAGCAGCACCACAAAATGGCCCTCTGTGCAGGAAAACTTACTATAACAATTTTTTAGTGGATTACTGCATTTTAAAAGTGCATTGTTGATTGAGCGGACAAGCAACCTGTCAGATGAGTTCTTCAAACAATGGCATAAAAGCTAAACAGCACCCCAAGCAATTAAGGGTCAAACCTTAAAATCATTTTCATGCAAAAGCAGGCCTGAGTTCTACACTTCTAATTTCTGCAACCTTTGTTCCCACTTAATCATGCAAATGCTTTTTAGACGAACCCATATCAGCAAAAGTTTGTAGTACATGAGAACTAAATAAGCATCATATCATACTTCATGTCGATGAGCCAAAAATGAAAAGAAAAGAAAAACAAATGCAAAATCAGTAATTTTCAGCAAAAGAAATTAATATAGACACATGCCTTGGAATTACTAATTATAAGTATCTGTTGCACAGAACGAACAGAAAGGATAGCTTACATGCTTCGATCTAGGCAATTTAGTTGTAGGTGGAGGCAATGTGACAATAGGGCCATCGACATCTTCAGTTGAAGGTAAGTTAAAAAGATGATCTGCAATTGCTTGAACCAACTTCGTTCCCTCCTCTAGACATTCCTTTACTAGTTCCTCCCTAAGCAAATCAAGATTTTTACATAAAATACAAAATCAACCTCCTAAAACCAAAAATACAACAAAATCACAAAACAAAAATATCAAACAGTTACATGATAATAAACTTTAACTAGCTGATATACTTGGAAAACTTGCACACAATATATATGAAAAAAATTAATAACAGAAAAACGGCCGCACACACTATCGACAAATCATAGACAATGGAAACTTGCAATTATGTGAATATAATAAAACAAAAAGAAAATAAATTAAAAAAAAAGAAGAAAGAAAAAGACGGATAAAGAAGCCAAACCTTGAAGAGGGGAGCGATGGGAAGTGGTGACAATGGTTGAAAGCCAAGAGATTACCGAGGTCGACTTCGTACTGATTTTGGGACTCCATCGCTTAGCAGCTTCAAGCTCTCAGGGTTTACGTACGAGGGCGGCTAAATAAACAACAGCTAACTCACGACGTCGTTTTTAGGAAAAGCCGTGGATCTCATCTGGTGTGCCCTTTAAATTGTAATTGGGATAATAGCATTAAAATCCTTTAACCCTTAAAATATCTCAAAAATGGATTCATTTGTTTCATGGTTTTGACACTAATCCCATCGGAACGGCCTATAAGTTTTTCTCACAGAGAGTATAGAAATAATTTTATCTTTTATTTAGAAAGGAACAAAAATTGAGTGAAATTAGAGATGTCAACAGAATGGGTCTAATTCGGAATGCCAATACACACACCTATTCTTGTAAAATATCAAATTTTTTTTTTTATCTTTATTTATAGTAGGTCTAAATAAATATGAACTGAAAATTTTTTGTAAATTATACAAATCTTCTATTCTTTGTATTCCCCTTATTATTTTAATATCCTGCACATACTCTTTAAAAATTATAATTTTAAATTCAAAGACAATACAATACCTCTATTTTAATATCTTAAAAATTGAAAAAAATCAATTTCTAGTTTAGGTAATAATATATATTTATATATAACAAAATCATAAATTATAATAAAACATTAGGATGCAAATGTTATTATATACATATTATTTATTAAAAGACTAAAATTAAAATCCAGATTATCTTTCATAATAATTATTTTTAAATTATCTCTTTTATTTTTAAAAAATTTAAATTATTTAGGTGCATGGATGATTTTTTTTTTTTTTTGGGACCTTTTTAACAGAAGCTAGAGGGTAATTTGAGATTTGAAAGAGTAACGGGTTAACTAAATATCTATGGAAATTAACCCTTACCAAAATATATATGGAAGACAATGTTTGGTTACTCCGTACGTAAGGTTGACTGCCCTAATATTTGAAGAGAAAGTAGGAAACATCGACTATCCAAACACAACCTTAAAACTGAGCTTACGTACTTTACAAAGGCGATATAATTCCGTCGACCCTGTGTCTCCTTCTCCTCTTTCCCCTCAACTTACAAAACCAACTCTCAATCCTTCAACCCCTCAAATTCAAACTCTGATGTCAGATCCGTTATATTAACACTATTATGATTCGCAATCGGCAATAAAGTAGGATTAGGGTTTGTAATATTTTTATATATATTATTATTTGTTTTTGTGTGGTTTTTCAATTTTCATCATGGATGGGAATAAAGACGACGCCTTGAAATGTTTCAAAATCGGCAAAGACGCGCTAGAATCAGGCGATCGAGCGCGTGCGATCAAATTCCTATCCAAAGCTCGACGCCTGGATCCTTCTCTTCCCGTTGGCGACGTCATCTCATCCATCGAATCCGAACCCAGCACAAACAACCATAACGCCCCGTCCGCGGAGCCTAATTCAAAGCCGTCCGATCAATCAACGATCCGACACCGGGGCCCCTCAACTGGCGCGTCTTCGTCAGCTTCTTCTTCTTCGTCCTCTGCGGCGTACACTGAAGAGCAAATCACGATCGTGAGACAGATTAAGAAAAAGAAAGATTATTACGAAATTCTAGGGGTTGAAAAATCTTGTACCGTGGAAGATGTACGGAAGGCTTATAGAAAATTATCGCTGAAGGTCCACCCCGATAAGAACAAAGCTCCCGGCGCCGAAGAAGCCTTTAAAGCGGTATCAAAGGCGTTTCAGTGTTTGAGCAACAACGAGAGTCGGAAAAAATACGATGTTGTTGGGTCAGATGAGCCCGTTTATCAGCCACGGACTCATTCTCGGGCCGCCCATGGGTTTAACGGGTTTTATGATGCGGATATTGATGCTGAGGAGATTTTTAGGAACTTTTTCTTTGGGGGAATGCCGCCAGCCAGAACTCAGTTTAGGCATTTTAATTTCGGGCAGGGAGGAACGGCTGATCGTAATGGCTCTGATGGGTTTAATTTACGTGCCTTGATTCAGTTGTTGCCTGTGATTTTGATAATTCTCTTGCAGTTTTTGCCTTCTTCTGATCCAATTTATGCCTTGTCGAGGTCTTACCCTTATGAGTACAAGTTTACGACGGAAAGAGGGGTGAATTTTTATGTGAAGTCTAGCAAATTTGAGCAGGACTATCCGGTGAGTAGTGTTGAGAGACAGAGGCTGGAAAAGCAAGTTGAGAAGGATTATTTTACTATCCTAGCTCAGAATTGTCGTTTAGAGATTCAGCGGCAGCAGTGGGGTTTTATAAAGGAGACTCCTCATTGTGACATGTGGCAGAAGTTTCAGTATTCACCAGCTTGATGAGTAAAATCAAGGTATGATGCTACTGAATTTACATGATGTAAAACTTTGTTTTGTATTGTGAATGTTAGTTAAAGTTATTTTATTCGTTTGAACAATTGAATTGAATGTATCTTTCACTTTGAAGTAGTTGGTTTTTCGGATATATGTCTCTTTGTATTCCCTCTTTCTGTGCTTGTGTGCTTGTAGCTTGAGAATTGAAATGCTCAGCATTTTGTTTAATCTGACAATAATTCTGTAGTCATCTGCATAAAGGTTAGCTTAATTCTGCTGCTATGGCATTCATTACCCAAATAAGAGTAGAAATCATGTTACTGAAATCTGGTTCACTGAAACAAGCTGAAGCAAAACTAAAGTAATTTCCTCCCACTGTCAATTAATGCATCTTCAAATCTTTCGTAAAGGTGATCTTAGGGAAATGGGACATTGTTCTTGCGTAATGAAGTTTTAAGCATTGTTGTGTAGGGTTTGTGTCTGATTAATTATTCATTTTAATGCCATAACTTGTGTACTGATTGATATTTGAAGCAATTTCGAGTGCAATTCACTGACTCTAGGGTCTGTTGTTGCCCATGATGCAACAACAGCTGGTTGTCTGGTTATGCATTATGAACCTTAACTATCAGTTTCTAGAGCTGGTGTTCAACTAGCTGTTGGATGATGTTTTAGGCTGTCTTATTTTGGCTCTTGTTAGAATATAGCAGAATATCTAATTCTGTTTAAAATCATATATTTTAAATTTTATTCTTTTGCAGATTGCGTATCTGGTCTACTTGTTCAACATTTTCCATTTTGAAGATCACGTGTAGCATTTGGAATCCATAAAAGAGGAAGGATAATACTAGTGATTTTTAGAGTTATCTGTCTCAAATCTGGCTCTCATCTATACCTTTTGCACCTTTAGTTAGTAATTTTTCAGCTTCAAACTATTGGTGTCATATAAATGCACCAGCACTTTTTCATAGAAATACTTGTAACTCTGGCCTTGATGGAGATGAGTGTGGCTGCATCCTGTGGAAGTCTCAAAATTGATATTTACATTACATATTATTGATTCTGTAGAAATTTTATTTTGGGTATACTCTGTTTTTATGTATATGAACCAATCAATGTTTGTGGTTTACTCGGCGCACAATAATTTATTTATATTAATATGCTCATGTTGGTCTTAATACTCTTATTAGCACCTTCACAGTTGTTGTGAGGCTTGTTATCCCAAAGCTTTGAGATGATTTGGGTATTCACATGGTGCCAACTTGATTTAGGCTCGCTGACTAAGAATATTATCATTTGTCATGTGAATTCTTCTGACCTAAGTCTTGGTACTTACATTAAGTTTGTTGGCAAGGATTTTAGGTTTTGTAATTCATTCTATTTCTATCTGTCAAAATGGAGACACACTAGTACGTATTCTATGAGTATCGATGAAATGAAGAAGTGCTAGTGGAGATGGCATGTGGGCTAGTTAGGCAGAAAGCACTCTTTCAAAATTTTTTTTTTTTTATCATTCTCTGATTGTATTTTCAATCGATTTTAGAATTAGCTTTTGACTTCACAAATTTGGCTTTGGTGACAGCTGAATCTTTCTCTGAAATTGTGGGATGTGATTATCTATGAATTGGTTCTTTATTATATGGATCGGATCCTTCATGGTGGATGCAGTATGATAGATTATAGGTTAGTGATACACCGTTTTGCACCTAACATCAAATAATCAACAGCTCTGAAAGTTTCCATGCATCCACAGGACCACAAATGGTAAAAGTTAACTGCAACTCCATTGTGGTAGAATGGACAGCATGTGATTATAATTAATTAATCCTCGATGGCTAGACTGATAACTAAAGCTGCCTAATTGGTAATTATAATCACCTGAAACATGTTTCAATGATTATTGTAACTGGGTAGATACCTCGATGCCCCGCCGAAGTGGCAGAGAAGTTGTAACTAAAGCGGCAGAAAAGTTGCTTGGTTGAACTTGAGAAAACTATCGACAAGTTTTTCTGAGGGCCTTATTTGGAAAGGTCAGAAGGATCAACTTTGTATTGACGAATTGCTCAAATTGCCTTGGTCAACTTGTGGATAATACTCCTTGAATGACTTTTTCAATCGATCAATTAGCCTACAAGCTTCAAAGCTAGGGGAATGAATTACAATTAGCTTAGCAGGCTATCTTGGTGGTCTATCATGAAGCTCTACGCCAAAGGCCATGACCTTGAAAAGAAAACATCTTGCAGCACAGGGTTGATATTACCAAAAGCAGCAAATCTATCAATAAACAGCAACATATCACCATTGTAGATGCTAATTTTTTTCACATTCATGCTAAAAGCTAGTTCACGCAATGGTACACGATGCCCAATCTCTAACTAGCAAGCATTTGTACATCTTTTTATCTATTTCAAAAATCAAGTTTAATGGCGTTTAAAGTATGTGTTGAGACTTGAAGAAATGTATTGGATCTCTAATCCTTTGACGTTATGACCAGCAACCCCAGCGCCCCTATTAATATGTACTGCAAGAGATGAAAAAAATAACATAATATTCAGTATGAGAGGGAGAAGTTCTGCCTTTTTCCTTGTCAGAAGACTTGCTAAAATGTTTGTAATAACATTTTATTACAAAAATGTAGGATTCGAAGTAATATTCTGAGGTTGCAACTTCTTTATAAAAAGAACCTATTTGTCATTGTAAGTGCTCTAAAAAGTCCAACAAAACCAAACCTTGATAATAGGCTTTTCAGACATGATGATCGTCGCCCAACCAACGTAAGGAAGGAACCTGCAGAGGGAAGGCATAATTAAACCTCAAGAAAATCAATTTTTTTCAGAATAGAGGGGATCCATTAGAAAGAATGGTCTCTTGAAAGAAACAAGCTGGGAGGCAAATTGTAATGTTTAAAATTGACATAAAAGGAAAATAGGTAAGGATGATAAAATGTCAACAAACAATCTTGTTTATACTGACATTTATTCAAGGAGTGACAACTTTTGCTATCTAAAATTGAATAATTCAGTTAAGAAAAATGAATATATCGATTATTAATACAGCAAACATTAAACTACACATAGGATCCAGATTACGTTATCAGGGCCGAAAAGTAAATAAAAGCTATATCTACAAGTTAATATGTAATGTGTCATAAAAACTAACCTAATAAATGTATATATTGGTTCAATAGGTTAAATACAGTATGCGTATAAATAATGAGTTTCTTAATGGGTGTCAAATTTACCCAACAGCTCTCCCCATGATATGTTCTCGTTTCAACCAAAATTGGCCTTGAGCATACAACATCCTATCATCAACATCGTTGTTGTCTCCTGATAAAAGTATCCAATCAAGAGATTAGAAAATTAGCTATTGAATGAATAATTAATTCATACATACATAAAAAAGCAAAAGAACATATAAAATATCTGGGAACATTTCCTGCAACGGTTTATGAAACTTCATGATGACTGCACATTATGTTTGCTTTCCATAAATATCAAATTTACTGATATGAATAAAAGAGTCATGTTCAGAAAAAGATTTTAGTGCTTGGCAAGACAAGAATGTTGGAATGAAATTCGATTAACACCATATTGTCAACAAGTAACTACCTTTTTTTTTTATTTATTTACATGAACTATTGCTCAGAATTACAACTCATATGACATGAGACTGCTACTGATATATACAATTAGACAATTACTGAGACTAGTTTCCATTGATCTTATAAAATATTGCCTAGATTTTAACCCTTAGTAATATTCGAGGGGCGCCTACTCCACTCACATTTTGTAAGGGAGAAGATTACCTCCACTCAATTATATCATAATTAAAGAACGACATAAAACCTCCATACTTACTTTTCTAGAGACTCGAACCCTTGCTCTCACACATTGTAAGAGCAAGGGCTCTCCCACTAGGCCAAAAGGCCCATTGATAACAAGAAGTAACTACCTAGACATGAGAAATATTGTACCTTTTGTAAGTATATCAACTTCATCAGTCTGTCGCTGCTCATGAACCTATAAATGTGCACATAAGATACAATTTTTTTTGTTAAAAAGAACATCAGAGAATACAGTGGTAGGAGCCAAATGTAATCCAATGTTAGAATTTTAAGAAACAAAACGCTATCAGAAGCATAAGTAGCCGTAAGCTGGTGCCTCTTCCACACCCCCCACCAAAAAAAAAAAATCCAACCATGGGGCATTAAAGCTATCAATGGTAAAAATCAAAGAGAGTAGAAGCACAAAGATATGTGAATCAGAATATTCTGAAATCTGAATAAGATTTTCATGGTAGACAGCCAATAATTTCCTAAATCCCTCTCCCCCTTCATTTGTTAGAAGTGAGACAGCTGAAAAAATATGAAGCATCCGTTATTCTTACCTCAATTACTCGATGGACAATTGGAATATCACGTCCCTGAAAAGTATGGAAAACATATGTAAGCAAAACATATAGCTGAAGGACAAATGCTCAATACACTTAAACAAGTAGCAAAAACAAACTAGATGGAAAGGAACTAAAGAAACATGCATCAATGCAAATTAAAGCGGAACCTACTAAGTAAATTGAAGTAGCTACTGTTAAATGTTGTATGACTACTCTCAAATCTTTTTTCCTTAAAGATATAAAGAAAAAAAAAAAAAAGAAGAAGAAGGACAGTGCTAATGAAGCTTAAGTATTTTGTTAATCAAAAGGATTAAGATTAATCCTTACAAGTGACAGTTAATGCTCCAGAAATAATGCTAAAGTCAGATGGTCCAAGCAAGATTAAAATTGAATCTCCATTAACAAAATTTTCATAATATTCATGCTATAGTTGATGGGGATAAATAACATACATGTATATTAAATACAACAATTTCTCCTGTACGAATGGGATCCTTGCTCATTTGCAGAAACAGAATGTCACCCTGCATGAGAAATGAGAATCAAAAGGTTCAGCTTCTGTGACCAATGCATCAGATGCAAACATGACTATTTAGAAAACAGTTATTGTTAGCACACACTGGTCTATGTACATACCCATACACAAAAGAAAGAGAAAGAATGGCATCAAATGAACTGCCAAAAATTGCTAACAGTTTGGTCTGAACCGAGATCCATTAAGTTGCGACAACAATTGTCAAAAGAGTCACCCATTGATGCTCTTTCAACAATTGTTGTTCAGATAAATAGGTAATAAAACTCACCCGCTGGAAGCCAGGTTCCATACTTTCGGAAAGCACAACTACAACAGGTGATTCACTTCCAGTTATACACATTAACCCTTTCCATATTATCAATGCCGATGAGACAATCATGCCTGCATAAAGACAGTGTAAACCAAACAAGCCCCTCGTGGGATTAAGCACCTAATACATCTGGAACTATGTACCAGGAAAATTGTATATGAAAAGATCTCAGCAATGCTATCTATTATTTTATGTAAAATTCGATGAGGGTTAACACATCAAGCAGCTAAATCAACGAAGACTGTTTGGAGATTATCAAATTTTACACTTGCTAGCATCAAACTTCTATCTACAACAACTGATGGTGCTAGAGAAGGAGACAAACCGAGAGTTATAAACTGAGAGAGAGAATCTCTGATCTTCATCGATTTGACGGATTCGATGCTCTCTCCAATCCAACCCATTTTCCTTTTGATTTGATTAAATCTCCGAATTCTAAACCAAAGCTCAGCTCCGACTGTGGATTGCACCAGCTGCAAATTTTAGTGAGGTTTTGTCAAAATCAGGGGCTTGTGTTTTGACAATTTGTACCCCCTATAACGTGGCCCGTCAATAGTCTTGTGCCATGTGTACTTGTCTCGTTTTTTTTTTTTTTTGTTTTTTTTCATTGGATTGGAAAATAGCTGAGATTATTTGAATTTATTAAATTTATTTTTAAAAATAATTTTTAATTATTAAAGTATTTTTAAATTAAATTATAATTATGAATATTAAAATATAACTAAAAATATAAAATTTTATTTTTTAAATGTATCTTTATATTTAACGTTACATTTTTCTTAAATTTTAAATTGATATTCTTTATTTTTTATTAATCTATTGAAATATAGTTATAAATTTTGAAAAATAGAACTAGATAGTTGGGTTCATCTTTCTTTTAGATCCAGTTTTAAAGACAAAAAGAAGTGGTCAATCATCCATCAAAATTGATACTTCTGCTTATTATGACTTATTGACTTTTAAGTTAGTATTATTTAATTAAAAAAATTATTCACTTAATAATAGTCGAAGAGTAATTCGATTACATTTATTAAATCAAAAGTTGAAGTTAAACTTACAGAGAGACAGAAAATGATAGGTAATATAAATCTGCTTTTTATTTAATTTTTTTTTAATATATATAACACTTGTATTTGTAGGTTACCAAGAGCATGCCAATAATAATGCCATTTGGTGGAGCTAAATGACTAATGCTAAAAACTTTTAAAATATTTTATATCTATTCTTGTTAATTTTTGTTTACTTTATAATATTTTTTTCTTGAAAAATTTTTGTTTACTTTTTTAATGCTATCTTTTTACCAAATCTAAGTCAGTTGCATAGTATCGTGTGGCTTTTGTAAAAGAAGCATGCACGTTAATTCCTAACCCTTCATGGATTTGTACATGTTGTACTGCTAATCTACATGTACATACATATTACATATACGCGAAGTAAAATAAGTTGTGTGAACGAAAGAAAAAATAAATTCATAAAAACTGTATCCTTATGCGTTTATAAGTTTTAAATCAGTTAGTGAGCGATTAAAAATGAATTTAATGAGTAAAAATAATATTTTTATAGAGTTTAGTAACAATATATTAGATATTTAGTGAGTTTGTTGAGTAAAATTTTTTAAATTTGAATGCGAGTTTGTTTAGTACATGAATTTAGTAAGTAGTTTAATGGATTTAAATAGTTCCACCTTAGAAAATTTATAACTTTGTGTTGTTTACTAATTTTCTATTATTTGTTTTAGTTTTAAATTTATAATTTAGATGAGTAATAGAAATTTGAGTTAAATTGTCAATAATAGAGAATATATAACTCACAACTGAGAGAGATTTGATTTTTACCTCTTACTTTTCCAGTGATTTGATTTCGATGGCAAGCCTTATAAGGGGTAATTTTTTTTTAATATGTATTACTTAGAAATTTACACGTAATACACTATACACAGTACATAATTAATTGAGTTCACTTTGCTAATTAGGGAATATAATCAGTGTAATCAAAACTTATATTATATTACTTTTGTTATGAAGAGCTTACACCAACGTATCTATAAATGACTAAACCCATTAAAAGGCCCAACCTAGATGCTTAATGCTTATGGCCGAAGGCAATGTCACACTCTTTAACGCCTTCACATGGATCATACTATCAAAGGAGCTCTAATCCCTTGCCCGGATTAGGTTGGTCCAATTGTCCCTACACTTAAACCAATATATATATTATCATAAAAACTCAATTTAATCGAAATTATTGAGCAACTCAAACCAATTAAAATCCGTTTGGTCTAATTTGGAGCTCAAAATTTAATTTAATTTTGAAGTTTAGCTAATTACTAACTTGCACATGATATGTGCAAAAATTATTTGTGATAAATTATATTCTCAAAGTATAATTTAGATTTGAGACCATATAATTATCAAGAAAAGACTTAAAAGTAAGGTCTCATTAACTTAACCACTAAGCAGCACTATCTCTGAAGAAAGAGCCAGCGTTGACACAAAAATATATAAATAATAATAACTGGTTTAAGCCTGACCAATCTGGAATAATGTTTTTGTTTTGGGGAGAACAAAACGCTGCGTATTGGTTTTTTCGAGTTGAGTTGAGCCTGACGCTCTCCCTATAAATAGTCTCCTTCGGTACTTCATGCGCCTCTTCTTTCGCTTAAACCCTGCGACTTTTTGTACCCTTCATTAGCTGCCACAAAAACCCTAGCCTCAGTTTCCGCCACCGCGAAAATGGTACTGTCCCTCACAGGCACAGCCTGTCTTTGATTGTTCAATTAATTCATTTCTAATACGATCTATGAAGTGATTACGTTTACTGATTGTCGTGTTTTTAATTGGATTTACAGACTGGAGAAGCAGTGAACCCTAAAGCTTACCCGCTGGCAGATTCTAATCTCACAATCACGATACTGGATCTCGTTCAGCAAGCTGCCAATTACAAGCAGCTCAAAAGGGCGCCAATGAAGGTTTCCTTGCTTTCTCTCTTTCTTTAATCATTTTCTTCTCTTTTTTTTTTTCAATTACTTGTACGGAAGTATCAGTGTCTGGTTGTATAATACGGTGTCGTTTTGGTTGATTGTTGCTATTTCAGCTACTAAGACTCTTAACAGAGGTATCTCCGAGTTTATTGTGATGGCTGCCGACACCGAGCCTCTGGAGATTCTTCTCCATCTTCCATTGCTTGCTGAAGACAAGGTAGTTTTACTGTTTTATTTTTAATTTATTTGGATTTTATGTTTTGTGTTCAGGAGTTATGGCAAAGTTTTGAATTTTATTTTGTGTTTGGTGAAAATTACTCATACATTGTCTTTATCATTTTTTACATTTATGATTTGCATATGATCAGCTTGGTGTTTCATGTTTGCACGACTAGGATTTTTCTAAGGAGATCCTAATCTCTATAAAGTAAATTGTGCGAGTTGAAGGTTATAATGGTAAATTGAATGGTCATGTCGTAATTGGTGTGCTTGAGCACTTATTTGAGTTCCACCTGTCTCCTGTATTAATGCTTAATTTCAGTAAGTGGCATCGCTAAAATCACAGAGTTAAGTTGGGCTTAAGGGTCATTTTTTTGCCCAGACATTTGAATTTTAGATCTATAAACTGAGCTATGCCCATGAAAACATCTATGGATTACTTTGAAAAGTCGGAAGATTGATTCCTTTGTTTCAAAAAGGGCTGTTATGTCTACTGTTTATAATCCTGTGGAGAAAGAATTAGCATATACAGTAGGACAAGTTATATCTGGTTCATGGTAACAGGTTTGAAAATACTTCTGGCTATTGCTTGCTGGATTTTTATATTATCAGCTACACAAATACACAACACCTATTCTGTTCTGCGGAATTTAGTGTACAAACTAATACAATAAAATCATTGTAGGAGTTATATTGGTATTTGTTCAATATAATGTTTTCCAGCTGGAGAAGATTTTAAGGGGATGATTCTTTTGAGGTAAACAATAACCAGCTAAATGCCATGATTCTTTTGGAACCCTTTCTAGATTAGAAAGAGTTAAGTTTTCACATTTTATAATTGACTTCACGTTTGCTTTTCATGTGTTTGGGTTTACTATTAGCATAAAACTAAATGAACTTCACATTTGAATTTGGCAGAACGTTCCCTATGTTTTTGTCCCTTCAAAGCAGGCCCTTGGCAGGGCATGTGGGGTCACAAGACCTGTCATTGCTTGCTCTGTGACCTCAAATGAGGCGAGTCAGTTGAAGACTCAAATTCAACAGCTCAAGGTACTCTATTTTTAAATTTGGTGTTATCAAGAGTCGTTGTTGTTAGCCTCTTCTATTTTTTGTTTTGATCTTGCATTCTGAATTTTTCTTTTCTGGCATCATAATGCAGGATGCTATTGAGAAGCTCTTGATATGATATAATGGAATTCATATTCGGTGTGATGGGCCTCTTGGATGGTGGTCACTCCTTTAGAGGCTTTGACTGATGGTGTAGTTGTGCCACTAGGAAATCCTTCATTATTAAGCTTTGTATTTTTATCTTTTATGTTTTCTTGTCATGCATTGTGAGAGAGCATTTTGGTATCATATTTATCAGAACTTGGGATGAATGAATGATGCTACAAACTATGGTTATAACTTTGTTTAATGTGTTGTGTTTTTTGGTTAGATATTGTCATAAAGATAATTGTCTAATGTATTAAATGAACTTGAGCGGATCTCTTGTATACTTTGCACCGTGAAATTGAGAAACCAATTTGGTCTTTTGTCCATGGAGGACTTGTTCCAAGACCAAGAGCTTTCCTCAACATGACGTTGTAGTGGTAAGAACAGTGTTATCAAGTGGGTTGATAGTAGTCTCTGTAATTTACAGTTGGAAGTTGCTTGTTTTAGCATGACATTCACCTCGACTATGTTATGTTTGTTAACTGTTGAGGTTAATTTTTCTTTTTCAATTTGTTGGAAATCAATGGATCATCAAGGAAGCGAATGATGCAATTGACATTAATGTTCACCTCACCAAGCACAAGAAGGAAACGCAACGGGTAAAATAAAATAGCACTCACATGCAAGTGAAGAGAATCTGTGCGGATCCTCTTTGGTATGTAGTCGGCGTGCCAGGGTGGCTATCGGGCATGACTAGAAATCATGTGCTTTGCCCGCGCGGGTTCGATTCCTGCCGCTCACGTTTACTAGCCTGTGATCTTGTAGTGTGTGGTATATTGAGCACCAAACAAACAGACTGATCATCTTTTGTGATTAGAATGTGTATTGGTGATTACTTCACCATACAGGAGTAAGAGGACCAAAACCAATGCCTATGCTGCTGGTATTTCCAACTGATGGGAGCCCTAAATAAATAGCGCAAAATATATAACTAATTAACTAAACACAAAAATGAAGAAACAAGCTCTTTTCTATGCTCTGTTCCAAGTTCCAACAGACTAACTAGCACATCAAACTCTTAATCTGCACAGCTTGATTCCTTTTCTTCTGCGCTCTCTCTTTAAAGAGCTTCTAATTGACCCACCAAACTCCCAAATTAATCATTGTAGTATAGCGACCAAAATCAACGGAATTATCAGTCATTTAAATTATGAGGTTCTGTATTAAGAATCAACATGCATTAACTGGATTGTTTCTAAATTCACGTGGGCTACCTCTAGAAATGATAAGGCATGAATTATCTTTAATCCCATTTGATATTTGTTTGAGAAATCAATTGAAATTAAAAAATTGTACTTGCAGAACACCGATTTTGAAGTGTTCTGATCCTCAATGGATGGTAAATTATCAATCAAGTATCAACCCACATATATTTGTGTATAAATTTTTAGAAATCTTGAAGCGTTCTATTTTGGAGAGGACGCCGATGGAGTATAAACGGGGACGGGCACTGGAGAGGAAAATCCAGATGGATACGTGTACGTGGGTTGTACGATCAAAGGAGGATGTTTTTTGAGTACGAACAAATTAAACAAACACATGCATGAGAAATTGAGAATTGTTACGAAGTGGAGTTTGAGATATGGACATGGGATGGGACTTCGTGGGATCATTTTTAGTGAGAATTAGCATTACTCTTGTCTTCCTCAACTTTTTAGTGCTTTACAAATTATTTCATTACCGACTCTTAAATCCTGCTACACCATATAAGACACGTAAAATGTTTGACGGGGTTAATTATAAAAATTTAAAAAAAAGGGCCTAATTACAAATTTAGAGTTTTCAACATGAAGTTGAAATTCAAATGAAAAATTAAAGATTTTGAGAGGTCAGTGTATTCGGTTGATCGATGGGATCGTAATATAAAGATTATAAACTTAAGAGGATTATAATAGAAAGATAATAAAATAAAGAGGGTTAAATATAGGACGGTTGGCCTTATGGAAGCCAGTAACTGGCAGTAGGACTACGGAGGAATGAAATTAAATGGTTTGATATCTATTTTTTAAGCATCAATTAGTTTTAAGAGAAATATGATAATTTTTATTTCAAAATTTTAAAGTTAAGCATACAAAAACTTGACCAATACAATGATAAGTAATCTAGTAATACAAATAGTCTTACCCTCATATATATATATATATATATATATATATCTTAAAACTAATATGATAACTTTTATTTCAAAATTTCAAAGTTAAGCATACAAAAACTTGACCAATACGATGATAAGTGATCTCGTAATACAAATAGTCTTACCTTCATATATATATATATATATATATATATATATATATATATATATATATGTATGTATGTATGTATATGAGGGTGAGATGTATGTATGTATATGAGGATGAGACTATTTGTACTTTAAAAACTGCTCTAAATACTCTATTAATATTCTGATATATATTCACTAAATTAAAAAAATAAGTTTTACTTTCTATATTATTTAAAATGTAAAAAAAAATCCTTACTTAAATTAATTAATTAATTTACTCAAAATATTAATCAAACTATTTAGCATATCTAAAATGAATTAATAACAATTTGGTATATCAAATATTAGAATCAAATTATATTCTAAACAAATTTATCAACATAAGTTTTAATTATTAGTTTTTATCTATTAAAGAATATGTTAAATAATAATTTTTACTCCCAAATTTTTTAATCTAACAATTTAAAAACAATGGTCATGTGGCAAAAAAAAAAAAGTACAGAAGAAGAAGACAAAGACGAAAAGGCGAAGATTTTTTTTTAAAAAAATAAAAAATAATTTAAATTTTTATAATACATATAAAGATATATATAAAATTTTCATATGCATTTTGGATAAATAATTTATGCAAACATATAATCAATGCAAATGGACAACATTAACATAGGCTTGAGTTGTGAAGAGTTGACTTGAGTTGACGAGTTGACTCGATGGGACCCGTACTCTACTTTGCTCAATTATTTTGATGGGCCAAGTCTCCCTCGCGCGAATATGTATGACAATAATTAATGCAAATAAAGTTAAGATCCTCCGTCTCGAGATATTTCCAAATCTATTTATTTGAAGTTTGTATGCATTTTCAAAAAATCAATAAATTTATTAATCACACGCCATTCAGAGCACCGCACCCCCCAATCACGAAGAAAGTGCGCCTCACCATGTCAATAACATGGCCACAAGTATAAAGTGTCCGTCTGCCACACCACTTCCTTCTTCCCTTGTGGCCGCTTTTTATGTGATTAATCCAATCCCGTGACGTATTTACTATTCATACATTATATTTTACTCAACCAAATTAATTATTGCACACAAGTTTTAACAACTTTATGTAGTATGATTGTAGATGAATAATTTTATTAATTATAAAATTTATTATTTATAAATAAATAATTTATAATATTAAGATTTAAATATTAAATTTTTTAATATTATTATCAATTATTAATCTACTGTTTTCAAAACACATTAACTTCGCACCTTGCATCATCTTTTAAATCTACTGCCCACCAAGTCTAGCCAAATATTTTCTCAAATTTTTTTAGCTGAAAAAAAAAAACCATACATATATATGAAATTACCCACAATGCCCACTCAATTAATTCCTCTGGGTCCAATCACAACCAGCCAGCTCATGTTATTAATGTTTTTAAACGAAAATCACTTTATGCTTTGATCTTTATCTCCACAAAGTCATAGAATCATAAATGGTTTCCACTTTGTTGGACTCCAATTACACCCACACCCACCACCGTCATCATCATCATCATCAAAACTAAAAAGCACTTTGATTCCCATTTTCCTTTAATAAAATGTCCTTTTGATCCTCGCCCTCCATCGCTTCATTGGCAAAAGAGAAAAAAATGGACAACATTAACAGCAGCAAGCAGCAGCCACAGCAGAAGAAGCAAAAATGGTTCTTTTCACTCGTGTTTTCACTTTTGCTTTCAACTATTCTCATCGTCATCAGTGTCTCTATGTCTTCAAGCTCCACAAGATTCTACAACAGGGCTTACGTTCAAACCCCACGTCCCAAATTCGTCGAACAAGCGCTGCAAGTGGTGTCCACGTCATCTGAGAAGATCCCAAGGCTGGCTTACTTGATTTCCGGTTCAATGGGAGACGGGGAGAGCTTGAAGAGGACGTTAAAGGCATTGTACCACCCAAGGAATCAGTACGCGGTTCATTTGGATTTAGAGGCGTCTGTTGAGGAGAGATTGGAGCTTGCGAGGTTTGTTGAGAGTGAGCCCCTGTTTGTGCATGTGGGTAATGTGAGGATGGTTTCGAAGGCTAATTTGGTTACTTATAGAGGGCCTACTATGGTTACTAACACGCTTCATGCTGCGGCTATTTTGTTTAAGGAAGGCGGGGATTGGGATTGGTTTATTAACTTAAGTGCTTCTGATTATCCTTTGGTCACTCAAGATGGTAAGTCAATAGATTAATCGGGATGCGATTTAATTTGTGTTTGATTTTATTTTGAGTTTTGGAATCTTAGCTTTTTGATCTCATTAAATACACCATTTATAGTTTTAGTAGCTTATCAATTATTTATCACCCACTTGATTGTTGCTAATTTTGTCTAGGGGCTTGGCCGATTGGAGCTTTAAACTAATCTCAGCCCTCTGATTTAATCAACAATGTTTTGGATGTTAGTGTATAATGACATTATTGATGGGGTTGATTTGTTGGTTTCTATTCTGAGTATAAAACAAGAGCAAATGTTATGTTACTGGTTGTGTATTCAATCCTGGGCACAAATTAGGCCAATGTATTTTGGGGAAGAAGCATTGGTTGACTGTTTATGCTCCAAGTGACTTTCAGAAGTCTCTGATTGTTGTTTTTTTGTGCAACAGATTTACTCCATGTATTGTCAACTATTCCAAGAAACCTTAATTTTTTGGAGCATACCAGTGACATTGGTTGGAAGGAGTACGTGTTTTGTTCTGCTTTGTTGGTTTTTCTTTGTAATTAATATGACATGGAAGTTGAAAGAGACATCTGCAATAATATGCGTAAGCCGCTTAAGAAATGTTTTCTCCGAAATTCTGCAGGTACCAGAGAGCCAAGCCTGTTATAATTGATCCGGGGCTTTATACTGTGCAAAAATCTGATGTGTTTTGGGTGCCAGAGAAAAGGAACGTTCCAACTGCATATAAGCTATTTACAGGTGAGTACTTTTGTTTCTTCTGCTTCTCATTTTAGGAAATGGAGTACGTGTATGTTTTCACCAGTTTTCCTTTAGTGTTACTGCAAACATATTTTGCTTTAATTGATGTTGCGATACCTCTGAAAATATCTTAGTTTGTAGTTTTTCTTGTTTCTCTGGAGATATTAGCCTGCTGCCTCCCTGAAGCAATTTTCCTATGTTTTACCATGCCTCATTTCTCTTGGCTATAAAACATATATTGTGTTTGCTTTCAAGGCTGTTTAGGATCCCAAGTTTTCATCGACCCTTCCTGATTGTGTTGTATTTGACTAAAAGATTAAAAAAACAAAAATATGTATGGCCAACTGTTTATGCCTTTAACTCGTCTATATTTTTCTCACTTTATCAGAAGAATTTTAGGTTCTGGTGATTTGAAGCATGATTTTACCATACTTTACTTTTATTGACCAATTAATTTCATGCTGACTTCTTCAGGCTCTGCTTGGATGATGCTCTCTCGCCCTTTCATAGAATTTTGTTTATGGGGATGGGACAACCTCCCGAGGATAGTACTTATGTATTATGCCAACTTTTTATCTTCACCAGAAGGATATTTTCATACTGTTATCTGCAATGCTGAGGAGTTCCGCAATACTACTGTAAATCATGACCTCCATTTCATATCTTGGGACAATCCTCCAAAACAACACCCACATTTCCTCAATGTTGATGACTACCAGAGGATGGTTGACAGCAATGCCCCCTTTGCAAGGAAATTTGGCAGAAATGAACCAGTTCTTGATAAGATTGACTCAGAGCTGCTAGGTCGCATTCCTGATGGATTTGTTCTCGGTGGATGGTTCAACGACAAAAGAAATTCAAACTTAACTGCTCTACATCATGCAGTGGCAAACACCAGTGAGCTGAAGCCTGGTCCGGGTGCTGAAAGGATCAAACGGCTTATCACTGGTTTAATATCAGCTGAAGATTTTCATGCAAAGCACTGCATTTGACACCTGAAGTTTGAAGTGTGGCAAAACAACTTTGCTGGAAGTTAACCGTCTTTTACATAGTGTTTGGTGAGAAAATTAACACTTCAAATCTTCCGTCAGTTATAGAGGTAGACTGTCAATGGGATGGATAATAGCCCTTTAGGAACTAAAGGGGAAAAGAAGACAGTTCCCACGCAAGAGCATATGCTATACCTTACAGTGGTTGAAGCGGACATTTTGAAATGACAGCATCGAAAATAGATTTATATATATACACGGTCACGGTTATCCTGGACTGCGTTCCGGAAAAAGAACCAAAAAGAAATGCTGATGCTTAGTTAGAAGTATTGTTCAGTCTTATAATGAAGAAATTTCGAGTGATGATACTTCATTAATTCGTTTGATGCATCGTGCCTTTGATTCCCATTAATAGTGCGGTAAACATCATTAAGATTCATATTTTAGTCAAAAAACTGGAGCGGAAACCTTGCTGATTATCCCATCAAAGCAATGCTCTTCTTCCTATTTTTACTGTCCAGATGATCAAACTGCACCAGAGTAGAAGCAATTCGAAGAAAGTAGAAAAGAGCTAGCATTTTCAAAATGCCTTTGAAAGAACGCAACAGCACATAAAAAAGCCGGGTAGCTTAGAGCATTATAATTTCATATAAATTATTTCTCTGAGGACGGAAAATGAAAAAACAAGTCAGCATGAAAACTTCGGTAAAGAAAAAAGAGGTATATTTCACAAAACTTCCACCAAATTTGACATTTGAAAAAAAGAGTCAATCACCCTGTATATTTCTCCTGCCTGCGGGTGATGGTCATCACCTGCTAGGAACTCTTCAACTACACCATTCACCTCTATCACACTGCAACCAGGTTTTTTCTTCATTCCAGTCTCCGAGATCAATTTTCTGACTTTATTAGCCTCCATATCCCAGCCAGCTTCCTTGTAGATATTATAGGAAAGCACATGAGTACCACAATCAGTTATTCCCATTTCAGCTAGTTTTCTCCAGACTCTGTTTCCAACTTCAATCTTCCCATAAATCCTACAAGCACTCAATAATGCCCCCCACACATTAGCATCACCTCCTCCTAGTCCCCCAATTTTTTCCTCTATAAACTTCTCAGCTTCCTCTACCATACCTGCTCTAGCCAAAAGGTCGACAACACATGCATAATGCTCAAGCTGGGGTTGAACCCCATAGACAGCACTCATATTTTCAAACAAATTAAGACCCTCTTTAACCATCTTGGCATGTGTACAAGTCGTGAGAACTGCAACAAACGTTGTCTCTGTGGGTTGTGTCCTACTTTTAACCATTCTACCAAATAGTTCAAGTGATTTTTTGGCATTTCCATTCATGGCAACACCTGAAATCATAGCATTCCATGCTCCAGCATCCTTATTAGAAATGCCCTCAAACACTGACAAAGCTGAATCCACACGACCACACTTTGAATACATATCAACTACTGCAGTGGCCAATATCACGTTTTTATCAAGATGGTACCGCTTAGCATACGAGTGAACCCACAGACCTTGAGTAATCGCACCCAAATGAGCACAAGCTGTGAGAACACTCACAAGACCCGACTCATTAGGCTTCATGCCAACTTCTTGCATCTGTCTAAATAAAGAAAGAACCTCTTTGAAGTCACTAATCCTGGAATAAGCCGCCATGATTGCACTCCACGATACAGAATTTCTCTCAGGCATTTTCTCAAACAAAACTCTCGCATTCTCAACATCCCTCATTTTACCATACCCATCAATCATCGTCGTCCACGTAACCACATCTCTCTCTGGACTTTTATCAAACAACACTCGTGCAGTTTCCATTTTATGAGCCAACGAGTAAAACTCAACTAACGAGCTAACAACAAAAGGGTCTTCGCCGAATCCAAACTTAACAACATGGGCATGAACAAACATCCCAAACTTTTCCAGAGGACCAAGAATTACACAAGCTTTGATCAATGGCGGGAAAGTATAATTATTAGGCTCAAACCCCATATTCAACATATCTAAGTAGCAAAAAACGGAGAGATAGGGAAAATTAGCTTGCATATAACCTCTAATCATAGTATTGTACATAAAGGTGTTTCTGTGACTAGAATGATTGAAAATCAAGCGAGCGTAAGAGAAAAAAGATGGGATTTTGGAGATTGCCACGACAGAGAGTAGAGGTCCGATGGCGAGTGGGCTTTCGAATAGGAAGGTTTTGAGAAGGTGGGCATGGATTTGCTTGAGTTGGTTTAGGGTTTTGCATTTTTGTGCCAGGGAAATTAGGGCTTTGGTTTTGTTTTCAGTAACGGTTTTTTGAATCATTTGAATCGGCGGGACCTTTGTAAATGTTTCGTTAAATACTAGGCCGCTTATTTACAGTTGGGAATTTGGAATTTGGATAGTCAAATAAATTATGTTTTTTTCTAATTATTATTATAAGAGAATTGCGCTACTTGTTTATTACTCATTTCTTTATGCACGTACAACTACAGTAAAATTTTATAATACCGTAATAAAAATTATAATATTAATATCATAATAAATATAAATATTATAAATTATATATAAAATTATTAAATATAAAATAAAATCAATAAATTCATACAAGATTATTAATTATTTAAAAAATTATTAAATTTTTATATAATTTTAGTGTGAATTTTTTATTCATTCACAAAAAATATTTTCTTTAATTAAATAAAGAAAAAATTTACTTATTAATTAAATAAAAAATTATCTTAAAAAAGTGGAATAAGTTTTATTAAATTGATTTAACTATAAATTCTATATTTATTCTGACTTTTCTATACTTTGTTTTCTCATTTTCTATAATAATATCTATTTACTACACAAATTAATTAAGTGCAATTAGTTATCTTGATGTGGATCAACTAAAAAAAATATATATTCTTATATTATTAGATACAATATAATACATCAATAAAATTATATCTTATTTTGAGTCTTATACACACTTCATATAGTTTCAAACTTTTCATTTATATTTAGAGATCATTTAGGGTTATTGTTCAGAAAGCGTAGAAAAATGCAAAATAACTTTATGTTATAATATCTATGAACGATATCAAAATTATTATTTTTTTATATCTGATTTTGATAATTTTTTTTTAATAAAACATCACATATATTAAATAAAACACAAAACTAACATTATTCAATTTAAATAAAAATAATAATAAATATATTTATTAATAAATATTCTAATAACTTTTTAATTTACAATTATGAAATTTTTTTCAATAATTCTTATATTAATTAATTCATTTTAATTTTTATCCATAAGTTTTAGACATAAACTAGAAAAATTATAATTTAATTTTTGTATTGATTTACTTGTTTTATGTTATATTTATAAATTTTTATTTTATTTACCAGTAATACATCAATTTATCAGTTTTATAATAATTTATTTATTTTACCTTCTTTTTATAAGTCTTATGTTTCATTTCTAAAAATTATGTTTTATTTTATAGTTAGTGTTGATCTGCTATTTTCATGTTATATTTATAAGTTTTTGTTTTGTTTACCAATAATATATTAATTTAATTGTTTTATCTTTTATTTACAAGTCTCATGTTCCATTTCTAAAATTTATGTTTTATTTTATACTTAATGTTGGTTTACTAGTTTTATATTATATTTGTAAATTTTTATTTTATTTACTAGTAATACATTAATTTACTAATTTTATAGTAATTTACTTGTTTACCTTCTATTTACAAGTTTTTTGTTTTATTTCCAAATTTTATATTTTATTTTTCAGTTAATTTTGATTTACTAGTTTTAAGTTTTGTTTACAAGTTTTTGTTTTATTTATTAGTAATACATCAATTTACTAGTTTTATATTAATTTACTTGTTTTATCTTCTTTTTACAATCTTACGCTTAATTTCTAAAATTTATGTTTTATTTTGCACGTAATATTGATTTACGAGTTTTATATTATATATACAAGTTTTTGTTTTATTTAACAATAATAATACATCAATTTATTAGTTTTATAGTAATTTAATCATTTTACCTTCTATTTACAAGACTTATGTTTAATTTGTAAAACTTATGTTTTATTTTACAGTTAATATTGATTTACAAGTTTTATGGTAAATTTATAAATTTTATATTTCGTTTATATAATTTATATTGAATTACGATATTGATGCAATAATTTTAATCACAACATCATAGAATGACTCATATATATAATATTAATATGGTCCAGGATCTTAAA
Organism: Murraya koenigii; assembly: GCA_025617385.1. Lineage (NCBI taxonomy): Eukaryota > Viridiplantae > Streptophyta > Magnoliopsida > Sapindales > Rutaceae > Murraya > Murraya koenigii. Next base: position 4,801,799 of record CM046817.1, on the reverse strand, counting down.
TTTTATTAAAATTTTAAAAATTTATCAATTCGTGTTATTTAATAATATAATGTCATTACACTATTAAATTACATACTTTAATAATTTTCCTAAACTTAAAATTTAGGACTTTGTATTAGAACATACACACATGTATATAAAATCAATATCTCAATATGAATTTGTATCTTGCCGTATTTTTCCCTTTTTTCTAAAGCAGAGGGGTGCCTCTAGCTCTAATTGGGTAAAGCCAAATATTCTTAACCATTATCTTCCCCAGAATTTGAACTCAAATATAATAATAATAATAAATATTTTATTGGCTAATAACAATCTAATCCAAACTTGAAATATTCAAAAAAAAATTATTAACTATTACTACTACACAAAAAATGATGTTATACCTAAAGGTCCACTCTAGCCCATAAAATATGTATTTCATAGGGGACCCAAACCACTATATTGAGATAACTACTATTTGTTGCATTTTAAAAGATACCGATACACTAAAACGAGGCTCAATTCACATTGAACCCTTCACTAAACCCATTTAGGAGGAGTTAAAGAAATATTTTGTGAAACAAGCTAGTGAAAAACTAATTCGAATTTAAACACATGCAGTGAGGCTCAACTTAAACACTCACATGCGTTGTTGAATCACATGTATTGACTATTTATTTTATAATTAAAAATTAATGAGATAATAACTAAAATGACTCACTTTGGTGAGGATGCATCAAAGTTAAGAGTAATGCTATACATCTTAAATTTTTTTTATTTAAAATAATTATTTTAAATAATGTAACATTCATCAATTAGTTGATAAAATTAAAGTTAATTAATTATATTATCTTATCAAACAATTGATGAATGCTACATCATTTGATATGATTATTTAAGATAAAAAATTTAGAATGTATAGTATTATTGTAAAGTTAAATGTATATTGTTGAATTTTATGTGAAATGCATGTGCCACCTTCAAATTGAATGCGTGGAAACTTGAGATGCATTCACCACCTTTGGATTAATTGCGTGAGAACTTGAGATACATGCACCACCTTTGGATTAATTGCAAAGAGAAAGCATACATAATATTAAATATTGACAATATTGATTTGATTAATGGAAACTTGTGGTCAATAAGCATAGCTAACAATTAATATAATATTATGAAATTGTCAAAAAAAATAGCTAAGCATGCATGAAATTAAACGTAAGATTTTTCCAAAGGCCCAGTCCAATCAATAAGGTACGTATTTTATTGTTAACCCAAATAATTATACTTGGACAATTACTATGAGCTATGGTTTAAATGTAGTTTGATAAAAGTACCTATGTTTAAGATTTTGATCATAAGGGATATCGTATGACTTGAGAAAAATAAAATAATTTGAAGTGGATAGTAATATCTATGTATAAAATTAGAATGTAAAATAGATCCATGAAATAATTAAATCAATGAGATATATACAAAAATTGAGATCTCATATGGTTAGCCCTCACGAAGAGAGCTGTACAGCGTTTTCTCTAAAGAAAAGAGTTGAGCAGATTCTCTTCACGTGGGCTGGCCAGATGAAATCTCGCTCATTGTTCACTTGATCAGCCCTCCCTAAGTCCATATATACAAGAGAGAATATTTGTAACAAATAGAATACAAGTAATTGTTAAAAAGTAAAGATTTATTTCATAATTATTTAATAAGTGTATACATGACATATTTGTCACATATATAATAAAATGTAAGTATTTTATTCTTAAAAAGGTATCAATTATACATACTTAACTTATAACGAAATGTCAAATATGTATACTTGCTACTTCTTAAAACTTATAGAAAATGTCGAGTATTCCTCTTTATTTTCTTGTAGTGTTCACCCATCTACAATTTAAACAATCTTCATTCCAATATTATCACCACGAAAGAGTCCTATAAAAGTCGAAGGGATACTTTCAACACCAATAAAGATGTCCTCAAGTGGCTGAATTTTGCCAACACGAAGGGCATCACAAGTCGTAGAAAATGATCCGAAAATAAGACCCTTGGATTTTGATTCTCTTGTACACAATATTGATCATATTCGGTGCAGCTCGCTTGCTAGTATCTGTGCCCTCAAAGATCGCTTCGCAAGTAACTACCCTTCCGAATAAGGTTATGTTTGAGAGTGAAGTATTGTAATTTTTAAGGTGTTACAGCTGTTGTCAAGTAAAAATTATAGTTGTGGAGTAGAAGCTGGTGCTGTTTAGTAAATGTGTTTAGCTTTTAAGCTGTGGAAATTGATGGTGTTTGATAATATTATTTTTAGTTGTTAATTAATCAAATTATTTTTCATACTTTGAATTATTATATAACTTACAATTATGTTTATTACTTTGACAAATTAAATTAATAAAATTTATTTTTTTGTACAAATTGTAATAAATAATTTTTAAAAAATAATTTAAAAATAAAAATATATAAATTCTAATATTTACACATTGATTGAAGAAATAAAGTTCCAAAAATAAATTTAAAATATGATTAATTTAGTAATTTCACATACAACTGGGGGATAAAAGCTATAGAGCTGCTAAAGCCTAGCTACAAAGGCGTAACCAAACACCTTGGTAGTTGGCTTTGGCAGCCCGACGGCCACACAGTACTCCCAAACATAGCCTAAATTCATGTTAGCAACTGCTATCTTTAGCATTTCCACTTCCACATTGTCAAAATACACATAAATCCCATCATGAAAGTACCTGCATATGTACATGTATATGGTGAGTTAGTGCAACATATGTATATTATTGTAATCTATTTTTTTTTAAGTTAATTGATATTTTAATTACCTATTTAGAGTTGCTTTTAAGTCTGTTTCTTATTTGTAGCTAAATGCATTATTAAAACATAGCTTCTCCTTTAGCAAAACTACATGTAATTTTAAGTTGATTAAAGTTTTTAAATGCAAGCATATTGTTGTAGATATTAGCTATACTTTACAGCTGATGTTGACTATTTTTTAGATAACAGTATTTTATAGTTATGTATTGAATTTAGGACATGTAGTTCTTAATTTTCAGGGATTTTAGTTTGAATATCCTAACTGCATTTTTCATTTTTTTTCTAAGGTATAATATATAAATAGGTATTTTTTATTGTATTGTAACAAGATTAATATAGAAAAATCTAATTTTGCACATGGTATTAGAGCAGCTCTTTTGATCTAAGCCTCTAATTTTTTTTCCATTTCCACTCTAAAGCCTTAATCATTCTAATGGAAAAAACAACAAACTTTGCACAAGAATATAAGATTTCCTCCAGTTTTATCACAGAGCAGGACATCTCCTCAATCTCCTTAGATACCGAAAATCCATCTTTGTAAATAACTTTGCATAAGTTAAATGGTAGAAATTTTTTGCAATAGTCTCAATCTGTCACCTTATTTCTTCGTGGCAAAGACCGATTAGGGTATATTATAGGGGAAACTAAAGCCCTTGATGTCTCGAACCCTGGTTATCTAAAGTAGGATGTTGAAAATTCGGTTGTGCAAGCATGATTGATCAACTTGATGAACGTGGAGATTGGTAGGACTTATCTCTTTTTACCAACCGCAAAGGGGCTTTGGGAAACTATGACAGAAAATTTCTCTAACTGTGGGAATGCAGCTCAACTCTTTGAAATCAAATCACTTTTATGTGAACAAAAGTAAAGGAGTCTATTGGTAACTCAATATTTCAACTTCCTGCACAATATATGGTGGGAACCTAACCTCTACTATGATATATGAAAAATTATCATGACTCTCTTTCAACTTTTTTCACACCGCACTTTAGAAAAAACTTCTCTGATGGATGAAAAATTATTCTTTTATAATATTCTACCATGAACTTCATCAAGTTCTCTATTGAGTTCATAAAGGAAATCAAAGAGGCATTTGTTATTTAATATCCTCTTACATTTGATGGCATCTTCGGAACATGGAGAGATCAACGCTCAAATATAGAAATCACTGTTGATAACCAAAAAGATAGATCAGCCAAGGGATAAAAAGATAAAAACATTGAGAACATCCCTACTATGACTATTACCATAATAAAGGGTAAACCTGAGACTTATGCTGGAAGCTTCATGGAAAGGCAGCAGATTGGAAACTAAAGTGCCAATAAAAAGCAATGGGAATGGTGACAGAGAAAAATAATCAGTTTTCCCTCACAAAATATTAATTTGAGATGTTGTAGCAGCTCCTTATACAAAATCAGTAAACAAAATAGAATAACATGTTCTCCTTTACCTATAATATAGCCCATACAAGTAAATCAACAGCCTTTAACATCCACCCTTCAAAAAGAGTCATTGGGTTATTGATTTAGGGGCCTCAAACCATATGAAAAAGTCTTTTTAATTTTTTTTCTAGTTACACTATATGTCCAGGTAATTATAAAGTGAGGATTACTGATTGATCATTATCTAATATTACTAGAAAAAGAATAGTAAAACTATCAGAGTGAGATTCATTTTTATATGTCCCAAATCTTAAGTACAATCTTCATTTAGTTAGTAGACTTACCAAGGACACAAATTGTATAGCTAAATTATGTGGTTCTAAATGTCTATTTCAGGATCCAATCATAGGAGGATGATTATGAATGTGAAAGAATGTAAGGGGTTGTACTAGATTAGGTCACCCTAGCTTTCCATATCTAAAAACCTTATGTCTTTACTTATTCAATAATAAAGATTTAAGTTTATTACATTATGATTTTTGTCAAATGGCTAAACAAACACGTGTTCTATTTCTTTATTCATCCTTATAAACCATCCCAACCTTTTTTCTTTAATTTATAGTAATATTTGGGTCTCTTAAGGGTTAATAACTTGTCAAAAACTAAATAGTTCATTATATTCATAGATGACTACTCTATGACAACTTGGGCATATCTTTTAAGGGAAAAAATCTAAAGCTGGACAAACCTTTAAATAGTTTTATGCCATGGTAAAAATTCAATTTTAAACTGACATTCGTATCCTCTACACGGATAATGAAATTGAATATTTCAATTCTATTTTAGGAAGTTACATATCATAATAAGAAATTGTCGACTAAAGTTCTTGTATTGGAACTCTACAACAAAATAAGGTTACGGAACAAAAAAAAAAAGACACTATTTAAAGGTTGATAGGGCCATTATGTTTACAACCAATGTACCAAATATATTGTATAGAGGTCATTCTTATAACAACTTATCTTATAAATAGTATGCCTTCCCGAGGTCTTAAATTCAAGACACCTATTTTTATTTTTCTTGAAAGCTACCCACAAAATTACCTTGTTACATTTAATCTTACACTCAAAACCTTCAGTTGTATAGCCTTTATATATATCTTTTAAGTCTTCAAAGAATAAAGTTGTCTCCTAAAGCCATCAATTGTCTATTTCTAAGAATTCTCATGCTAAGAAAGGTTACAAGTGCTATAATCCTCAAATAAAGAAACTATTTGTCACTATAAATGTTAAATTATTTAAAAATCAACATTTTTACCCAAATAATTCTCTTCATAGGAGAATTTGTAGAAGATAATTCTTGGGATCTTCTTGAAATCTTAGAACTTAATCTACCTCGTAATTATAATCTATAACACAATTTGCCCAATCTGATTAGTAATTTTAGCTTAAAACCTAATATGCCGAACATGCTTAGTAATTCTAGCTTAAAACCCAATGTGGCAAATGATTTTATACTTGTTTCATATCTGCAAAGTCCTTCATCTTAGTCTACTTCAATCAATAACATCACCAATGAATGAAGAGGGAGAAGTAAATTTATGTTTAGAGGAACTAATAGTGAGTTTCATGTTTATTCATGAAAAAATAATAAAACTCAAGAGGTATAGCCACTTATAGACCGAGCAAAACCAATATCTGAACCAATAAAGGATCAAAACTCATATATTGAGCATGCTGAGATAGAAGCTCAGAAGTCCACAAATTTGCCTATTGCCATAAAGAAAAGAGTGAGAATTTGTGCCAAACGTCCTATCTATAAGTTCATGTCATATGCAAATATGTCCAAGTAGTATAGGAGTTTTATAGCTAATATATCTAATACCACTGTTCCAAGAAATATCCATAAATCCCTTGAGTTAAATGAGTGAAAGAAAGCTGTTCAATATAAAATAACAGCCTTAATAAAGAATAATACATAGTACCTTATACCAAGACTTAAAGACAAGAGGAATGTAAGGTGCAAATAGGTATTTATAATCAAATGTATGGCTAATGGAAGTGTAGACATGTATAAAGCAAGACTGGTAGTGAATGGTTTCACACAAACTTATGAGGTAGACTACATAGAGACTTTTGCCCCAGTGGCAAAGCTTAATACTATTAGAATTCTTCTTTCTCTTTCTGTAAATTTATATTGGTCTCTCAACCAACTTGATATTAAGAATGCTTTCTTGAATGGAGAATTGGATGAGAAAGTTTATGTGAATATACTGCCTAGTTCCAAAGAAAAAAAATTACTAGAAGACTTTATCAGTTAAAAAGTCTCTCTATGTCCTTAAATAGTCTCCTACAACTTGGTTTGATAGATTTGAGAAAGTCTTTAAGTTCTATAAAAGCTCTCAAGGGCAAGCTGATCACACTATATTATACAAACAGTCTATAAAAGAGACGTTAGCTATTTTGATCATGTATGTTGGAGACATTATACTTACAGGGGATGACAAAGATAAGCTAGAAGTATTAAAGAAAAAATTGGCTTGTGAATTTAAAATTAAGGATCTTTGATCGTTACATTATTTTTTGAGAATAGATGTGGCTAGAACAGCTAAAAGAATTCTAATTACATTGTGAAAATGAACCTTAGATTTGCTAAAGAAAACTGGCATGATTGCTGTAAACCTACTGCCACACTAATTGCACCAAATAGCAAGTTGGATCTTGAAGAAAATAGTGCACCTGTAGAGAAGAGAAGATATCAAAGACTAGTAGGAAGATTAATATACTTTTCCCATACCAGACCTGATATTGCTTTTACATTTAGCTTAGTGAGCCAGTTCATGTACTCTCTAAGAGAAGTTCACTTAGTGGCAATAGACTGGATACTTCAATACTTGAAGTCAACACTAGAAAAGAGACTTTATTTTGAGAATGGAGAAAAAAAAAATGTAAAAGTGATTGTTGATGCGGATTGGGCTGGGAATGTCATGAATAATAAGTTTACAACAAGTTATTGTACTAAAGTGTGAGTAAACCTTGTGACTTAGAGAAACAAGAAGCAAATTGTAATGGCACAAAGCAGTGGAAAAGCAAAGTTTTGAACACCAGCACATACAGTATGTGAGCTTACGAAGATAAAATGTGTTGTCATTGAACTACAACTAATTAAAGACAATTTTATGCAACTTTATTGTGACAATAAGGCAATAATTAATATTGCTCATAATCATGTCCATCATGACAGGACAAAAAATGTGGAGGTAGACCAAAATGAAGTTATTTGTTTGATTTATATTCCTATAAGACAACAAACTGCAGATATGTTGACAAAATGAGTACCTGGACATAATTTTGAAGAGTTTGTATACAAACTGGACATAAAGAACATCTATGCTCTAGCTTGAGGGGAGTATTACAGGTATTAGTTGTAATTTACAGCCGATGTTGACTATTTTTTATGATAGATGTATTTTACAGCCATGTGTTGAATTTAGGAGATTTAGTTCCTAATTTTCAAAGATACTTGTTTGAATATTCTAGCTGTATTTTTTGTTTTTTCCTAAGGTCTAATATATATAAATAAGTATTCTTTCTTATTGTATTATAACAAGATTAATATAGAAAAATATGATTTTACACACATATAATATTTGAGAATATACATGCATCTTATATATATAAATAGCAACATTTTAGAAATAAAAACATTTTCGTTAGTACCAACGCTGCTAACAACATAGCAACCACAGAGTTTTACATATTGTCCGACAAAGTGTCCAATGGATGCACATGCATTAGAAACAAAAAATTTCTCCCTTTTTTTGGGCTTACATATTTTATAAACTCTTAAGTAGGCTGTAAATCCGCTTGTTCCTAAACAAACACATGGGAGCTACGCATGGATTAATTTGTCACATACATACATGCATGAGCATATTACTTTGTATATTGCATTAATAATATAATTTTAAAAATAAGTACTAGTGCCACAAACGTTAAAAAAAATAAAAAAGGCAAAGTAGATACAAGTACTGTACACCTGTGAACACTTTTGCTCATGGGTGCACATTAAGCTTGTTGGCTTATTTAATAAAAGAAATAAAAAAAAAATGAGAAATAAGAATAGAGAAAGAATAGAGAGAAGAGAGAATGAATGAGAAAGTAAATGAAGAAAAAAAAAATTCCATTGAATTAATAAAGAGAGAGATGAGTTAAATTTTGATTGGAGAATTATATTGAGACTTCTATATTTTTAGATTTATAAGTTAGTGTTGATTCTGATGTGAAGCATTTTAATCTAATTTCTTCCTCGTAAGATTTTTTGTTTGTTTGTTAAATTTATTTATCTACATATTATAGGAGGAACATCAACTGCTGATCATCCTGCGGAACCTACAGCAATTCAGAATTGATCAGGAAATATCTGTGAGTGGGTTATTTTTCAAATATATGAGTATGTGTGTGTTATTTAATGTTTATATATATTTTTTAAATTAGCATATTGAAATGATTATCTAGTTATTTATATGAAACCATAAAAGATAGAAGCTATGATGTAGTTGGAACAACCAAGAAATGTGACAAAAGTTAGAAGTTTTCGAGGCTTAGCTGGATATTATCAGAGGTTTGTAGAGGCTTCCAAAGTAGTTGCTTTGTTGATGTAATTGATTTTGGAAGAATGTAAAGTTTGAGTGGATAAATAAATGTGAGAAGAGCTTTAAAGACCTTAAATCACTCCTAATGCCAGTTAATGTACTTGTATTTCCATTTACTGATTAAGGGTTTTTTATATACAATAATGCATTTAGACAAGGTTTAAGCTATGTACTAATGCAACATGGGAAGGTAATATCTTATGCTTTATGAAAACTTAAGAAGCACAAACTAAATTATCCAACTCCTGATTTAAAGCTTACTGTAATGGTACTTGCATTCAAAACTTGGAGGCATTACTTATATAAAGAAAAATGTCAGATTTTCACAAATCACAAAATTTTAAAGTATGTATTTACATATAAATAGTTGAACCTTAAGTAGAGGAGATGGATGAAATTAATCAATGATTTTGATTACACAATCAATTACCATATAGGGAAGGCTACTGAGTAGAAAGTCTTCGAGCTATTTAGCTTGTATGAAGATGACTTATCTACCTCTATTAATTTAGTTGAGATCTATGGTTGAATTGTCAATTAGAAATTTAGGTGCACTATTTGCTAATTTCTATGTAAGGCTTACTTTAATTGATTAAATTCATAAAATGAAAATACAAGACTACCAACTTGCCAAAATATCAAAAGAAGTGAGTAATAGAAGTGAGTAATGGCTTGAAAATTGAATTTGCTCTGAGAGTAGATAGAGTTTTAGTTATGGGTAGAAGGTTATGTATACTAGATGATGCAGAGTTAAAGAAGAAGATTTTAGATTAATGGTATAAATGCCATTAGTGTAGTGTTAATGTGCAAGTATACACAACAAGTAATACAATAATGAGTGTCAAGACCGTCTCCACATAGATTGATATTATAGGACTTGCTACAATAATCTTATCAATGCACTTAATAAACTAAATAAGATAAAATAAACGATGAGATTAATAATCTATTGAAATTAAAAATGCAATAAAGAAAATCTAAAATCAAACATAAAGATATACTCAATGGTAAAGTGATAGTTAGATTTTAAACTCACGTAATGGCTATTAACTATCCTTTAATTGAGGCTCAGTTGCTACAATATCTACTATAGTACTGGGCAGAATCTCAAGTGCATTCTCAGTTGTCGTAGATTGAATATCTTATATTTATATGTAATCTAACAATGACTAGTTGTTGGACAAACATTAGACATAGTATTATAAGTTTTAGACTCTAATTGTCCTACAAGGTGAATCCTTATGTTTAGTTATTTATTAATCTTAGATTAAGCATAGTCTTATTTAAATCAAGATTAACTCAACTTAGAAAAGTTAATTTAAAATTATGCATTATCTTAATTTATTCCACTAATTTAAACATTTTTTTATGTCAATTCTTAGCTAGTACTAAATAGGTAGTTAACTGAAATAAAGAGTTGCAATAAGTAAAATTAAAACAAAATGTTATAGCAGGTTCTTAGCAATATACATATGTAAGTCACATAACCATTAAGCTTATTTAAAATCCAACTACATTAAGATTTTGCTTATGATGAGTTTTAAAACGTTAACAAAACAATTGTTTGCCATTAAATATATTATCAAAGAAAGAATAAAATAAGCAAATACAAGAATAAAGTTAAGATACAAAAGAATCAAAATGTCACATTATCTTCAGTATCTCTCATTCTTCTACACAAAATTTCCTCTGTTGTAGCTTTGAAATCTCTCTCTATTTCTCTTTTTATGCACGGCTATAGGTGATGTGTTTTCTTAAAATATGCTCTTTTATATCTTAGGATTAGGGCAATCAAAAAATATGAGGACACTTGTCTATTTTTGGTATTCTAAGACCACATATTTTTTTGTACTGGTTGCCACTGTTTTGTTTGCACATAACAATGATAGTGCAGCAATGGTTGCAGCAAACTTTGTCTGTTAGTTCGTAAACAATCTGGAAAATTTTTATTTGTTCTGCTCTTGGATTACTACAGCAATTGCTACAACATTCTCTTTAGTTCAGGCTTATTTTTATTTATATGCAACCAATTCTTTTGTCATTTTCTGCAGGCTTGTTACTATATTAATGTAGTCCTTCTTCTGCAACATCCATCAATAAAGCATGGCTTTTTAGTCACCTACAATAGTGCACTTAATCATAGTATAAAATAATCTAAAATACATTAAATTATTATACTAAATTTAAATTTGTACTTATGTAAAATGTAAACAAAAATAGGATGAAAATTTATTATTTACTCTCTAAGTAATATCATTTAAAGTCTAGAAATGCTATGATAACTCTCATTTTATAGAATTATCAAAGTACATTATCCAACTTATGCTATACATTCAGGGTGTACAAAAATGTATTGTACACTGATTGACTATGATTGGTGGCAATGCATGAAAAAATAGATTGCAGAATATATGCCTTGGTGTTTAATCTGTCAGTATGTTAAGGTTGAGAACCAAATACCACTGCTAAAAATACCCAAATGGAAGTGGGAACGTATTTTCATGGATTTTGTTGTGGGATTACCTCACATACAGGGGGGTCATGATGGAATATGGGTGATTGTTGATCGACTTATCAAATCCTAATATTTTATGTCTTTCAAAAAGACTTTTTCATTTGATAAGGGATGAGACATTGCAACTTCATAATTGTCAGTATTTATATTGTCAAGTAGAGAACCTTGATTTACTTTCAGATTTTAAGCTAGTTTGCAAGGAGTTATGGGCACACAGCTGAACTTTAGTATAACTTTTCACCCTCAAACAGATGGCCAATCAGAATGCATTATTTAGACATTGAAGAAGATGCTTCGATCCTATATAATGGAATTTAAGGGCAATTGGGATACTTATTTTCCACTGATGCAGTTTACCTATAACAATAGCTATCAAACATGTATTGACATAGTTCCATACAAGGCATTGTATGGAAAGAAGTGCAGAACGTAAATTTATTGGTATGAGGTAGGTGAGAGGAAGTTAATTGGCCCAAAAATTGTAGAATATATTAACGAAAAGATTTTGTTAATTAAAAGAAAGCTAAAGACTGTACAAGACATACTTAAAAGTTATGCAGATAAGTGTAGGAGAGATCTGTAATTTGAAGTGGGTGATAAGGTCATTTTAAAAATTTCACCATAAAAGGGTGTTTTACCATTTGTTCGATGTATTTCATCTAGTGTATTCATGTAATTACTTATCTCTTATCCCTAACACTAGAACTGCCAAGAATTCTTGATGTATTTCATGTTTCTATGTTACATAAGTACATTAATTATCCAAGTCATATATTAAGACAACAATCAACGCATTTAAGAGAGAATTTATCTTATGAAGAAGACGCAATTAAGTTTCTTGATCGTAAATAGTAAGTACTTTACACCGAAATAATTCCTTTAGTGAATGTGTTATAGCGTAGTCATGTAGCAGAAGAAGAAACATGGAAACGAGAAGATCTTTTACAGATGCAATACCCACATATATTTTTATTAGTTAATTTAAATTATGAGAACGAAATTATAATAAAATGATATGGACCTTTTAGGTAACCAGCTATAAGAACCCTTTAATCAATAGATTATGAACACTTCAATTGTCTATGAACAAATTGTAAATGATCATATTAGAACCTAAAGGAAACTAAGTTCTTAAAACCCTAATCTAGAGACACCACAAAGATTTATCACTTCCTTAATGAGTCAAATTCATGCATTCAATCAAGAACACAAGAAGGCAAAGCAAAGTTTTTCTGAATAATAAAAAAATATCCTCCTTTCTCCTTTAAAAAAATAAACCACTGTCTTTATATATTAATAAAAAACTCTAAAAAGGAATATAATATAATATTGTGGTACAAGTTTGTAGTTGTTTGTTTTGGCTGTCAAAATTTAGCCTCAAAATTGGTTGTTGGCGTGGCCAATCACCATCCATTAAATATTTATTATGTATTACAAAAGCATTAGCTATCACCTATCATGAAGTCGATTTTATATGCACATTTTCGAATTATAGTACTTTCAATATATAATTTTTTTTTCTTTGTATACTAAATGGAACAATACAAACACGTAGCATCCATATAGGAAAATTTTTAAAATATATCAGATGTAATATAATTATTTAATATATGTATATATATTTATTTATTTATCGACTTGTACTGAGCATTCAAGATCTTCAAAAAGAAATAAAAGAAATTAACTTGAGATAAAAGAACTAAAAGAAAAACAAATGAGTGACTCTGATACTATCCAACTTCTATTGCAGAAACAATTGAAAATTAATTCAAATAAAGAATCAGAATCTGAACATAATGACAATGAAGACATTATACCAGAAAACCATAGCATTGACAATATAGAATCATTGCCTTATTATTTTCTTTTTGTCCTAAAGCAAATCACAACAAGAAAGTATTTGATAAAAATAACATTAAAGTTTTTCAAAGATTTTGAAATTGGCACCATTGCTCTTTTCGACACTGGTGCTGATTAAATTATATTAAAGAAGATATTGTGCCAAAAAGGTTTCATGAAAAAACTAATGAAAGACTTTCTATAGCAAATAATTCAAAATTAAAGATCACATCTAAAGCTGATGCTTCTATTTTTAATGATGGTTTTGAATTCAGAACATCATTTTTATTGACAAATGATCTACATCATGTTGTCATATTAGGAACTCCTTTCATAAACCTCATTACCCCTTATACTGTCAATTATGATGGTATATCTTTTAAATTCAAAAATAAAAAGCTTAAATTTCCTTTTATTAAAAAGCCTAAAACTCGAAATCTAAATATTGTAAAAGCCTGTTCTGTCTACCAGAATCAAGTTAATGTTTTATTAAAAATAAAATAAAATGACTTACTTCATCTACAAAAAGATTTGAGCTTACAAAGGATCGAAAACCAATTGCAAACTTCTGTTATAAAAAGAAAAATTTCTTATTTCCAAGGTTTAATTGAAAAAGAAATATGTGCTGATTTAGCATCATATTGTGAATGTTATGGTTTTCTGGTATGATGTCTTCAATGTCATTATGTTCAGGTTCTGATTCTTTATCTGAATTACTTTCAATTGTTTCTGCAATAAAAGTTGGATAGTATCAGAGTCATTCTTCTGTTTTTCTTTTAGTTCTTTTATCTCAAGTTTGATTTCTTTTATTTCTTTTAAAGATCTTGAATGCTCAGTGCATTTTTCTTACTCTTTTTTTTACCAAGAATTTCAGTAAGATCATATGCATTTTTCTTTAAAACAAAGGTTTTGGAAGATTATTTGATAAAGAGTTTTTAAAGTCTATCAAGATATTCTTTTTGTAAAACAGGATTAGAAATATGTTTAACTACTTTAAAAAAAGATTCATATTCCTTAGTTAAAACATTGATTTTCTTTAGAAGAAAGGATTTTAAATCAAAACTATCATTGCTTGAATCAGAAGTATCAGAGTTTATTAACTTATCAACTTGTAAAGACTCACTGTCTTCTGTCATAGAAAACTCAGAATCAGAAGATTCAACTAAAAGAAAAGTAACTTTAGAAAATATATCATCATCAAGGCTAAGCTCATGGAGCTTCTTATGCATTCTGCAAAATTTTACAGTATAACCTTTTTTTTTCACACTTAAAACATCTTGCTTCTTTATAGTTGAAAGAAGCTTTAGAAGATGCTTTAGGTTCTTTTCTTTTTAAGGATAAGATTTCTTATAAGGTTTTGAAGGTTTCTTATAAGAAGATTCTCTGGACTCAAGTAAGAATTTTATTATATATTTTTTATTTGTAATGTTTTTTGTGAGGTTTTGAAGAACACTTACCATTATAATCTTTAGAAGTTTTAAAAGGTCATAATTGAATTGCTTACAGAAACTTCCTAATTCTTGCTTAGACTTTCTAAGCTCCCATTTTAGGCATTTTTGTAGTTTCAGATCTTGACAAATCTTTAATCATTTTTTATTGACAAAACTGACTAATTCACCATAAGTGAGTTCATTATAAGGAATACAATTGTCATAAAGAGCTTTAATGGAATTTCTAACTTTTTTCTCCCAAGAGAGTAGGTAAACCATTAAGAAATTTTTCTTTCCAAGTAATATGGATTGCATCATCTCGTAGAAAAAGTCTAGTAAAGAAAGTGGTTTTATAACTTTAAAAATCACTAAGTTTTCTACACCTTAAGTTGTGTAGTATCTCAGCATTTTTATCTCTGAGATAAGTAGAGTCACCTATAAAATATAGAGAAATAGTGAGCATTAGACCAACCTTTTAGTTAACCTGTTAAACCAACGATGAGAATTTCTGCAATGGATTTGTCAGAAGTTCCCGACTGTGTTTTATAGACATTAGCTGCCATGATTATCTGTTGCAACAATTCTAAGATGTTATATTCAAACATACCATCAATGTTCCATTCATAGACAGAGGAAGCATTAAATTGATATCGATTTAATGCACTTGGTTTATTTTCTATGGTTAGGTTAGGTGGAGAAATAACAGTATGAAGGGCTAACTCCCAATGAATTTTGTTGGCTTTAGGAATAGAATCATCTTTAAAACCTTCTATATCTTCATAAGATATAGAAATTTGATCATTATGATCTAGTACCCCAATGGTTCTGGATTGGGCAGTATATGAGACAATTTGAACTATACTAGATGAAGAAGAGGCTTCTATTCTGTCTAGTTGTTCTGTAATAGCTTTAGCAAAATCTGATTTTGACTCATTGACGAGCTTCTGACTAGTTTTCGAAACCTGGAAGGGCTCGAAAATAGGTTTTTTAAACTTTTTTGTCAATATTAGACTTTGTTGGCTTTGAAGAAGAAACAGGATAAACAATTACAATTGACTGTTGGAATTTGCTTTCTATTCTAGTCAACTGTTTTTCTATTGTATTTATATTCGCATTATAGAAATTATTCTGTTGGATAATGCTATTTAAATTCTTTTCTGGATCATTAGATTTATGGATTTTATAAGGTGAGGCTTTAATTTGGATATAAGGATTACTATGTTCAATGGTTACACTTCTAAGAGGTGGATGCTCTGATTCAATGGTTCTATCATTATCTGATAGATTCCATTCAGTGATCTTTTTTCTCACAGTAATGAGCTTTGAAGCTTTAAAATGATATGAAATGTTGTTTTGAGAAGCATACATTTCAAACCAATCAAAAAATAATATATGAATTTTGCGCATATTTATAAAATCATAATAAACTTCTTGTATTTCTTTCCTTTGGTTTAGAAAATTTTTGAAAAACCAAAGACTTTTTTCTTTATTACTTTCAAAATAAAAATCTTTATGCAGAAGAGTTCTCTCAAGTTCAAATTCCTTTTCTAAAACATTGAGCATATTCTCTGAAACAGCAGAGAATGTGAGAAAAGTTGGAAGAGAAGGTTCATTCTCTTCTTGTTTTTGTTCATGTTGGCTACTAGTATAAATTAGATGAGGAACACTAGTGGTATAATCAATAGAATGTATGGATGAGCTAGGTATATCCGATGTAGAGAACTTAAGTTGACTTTGAAAAGGAAGATTTATAACAGAAAGAATTTTTAAAAACTTTCTTTCAAGCGAAGGAATGTTTGTGCTAGAATATTTATCGGAGAATCTAGAAGATATAGATATCCTAAAAGACAATTTGACTTTACTATCAGAATATTGAGGTATATTTTGTAACTATGTATTAAGCTCAAGTTGTTTTGGAATCATTGGTTCAGTGGCTTGTTTTGGAATCATTGGTTCAGTGGCTCATTCAAGAATCCATTCCTCAGGGAGATTGACATCTTTTCATTAGATGAGCTTTGGAATAATAGTGTTTACTTTAGATAAGTCAGTCTACAAGAGAAGAGTTTCATCTTTTTTTTTTTTTACTGGAATTCATACTGAGTGTTGAATGTATAAATCATGGCTTTGTAAGAGATTTTAAAAATTAATGCAACTGGAATGAATTTTTCATCCAAGTGGTAATTATGGGTTTTTATTTGAAGAATCATGTTTTTTAAAATATTCTTATCTATTAAAGAAACTGTTATATTTGGATAGCAGCTAAAGGATATTGGATCTTTACAGAGACTAGATACAATACTACTGAGTAAGGAATCATCAAAGGAGATGAATCTTCCATCTCTAAGGACTGCTAAAATAGAAGTATTTAATCATTCTTTAGTCAATGGTTTATACTAACTTGAATTAGGCCAATGGACATAATTAAAATTCTTTTCTTTCTGTTCTCTTTAAAGAATGTTCTGAAAACAAATGAATTGTTTCAAAAGGCTTTGAAAAGGTTATGTCCCGTTCTTCAGTTTTAATGACAAAATCAGACTTTAAAAAATCAATTTTTTTTATTTTATAAATCATGTCTTTGGAAACCTTTGGTAATTCCCAATTATCAATTGCTTTATTAAAATATTCAATTATCAATTCTTCTGAATTTACAACATTCTTTGAATCACTAGTCCTCCTAGATGAAGAGTTAGAGAAGGAAGATGCTTTATAGAATAGAGAATCCATGGGTAAAACCAATTCATTGGTTTTAGTTTTACTGTAGCTTTAAACTATAGTGAAGCTGTAGCTTTAAACTGTAGCGAAATTGTAGCTTCACAACTGTAGTGAAATTGTAGCTTCACAACTGTAGTGAAATTGTAGCTTCACAAAGAAAATAAAGGAAAATAGACGGAAAGGATAAAATTACAAGGAAATATATCTATAAGAAATATATAAAATTAATTACTCTTTTTTTTTTTACATACAAATACAGATAAGTATAAAGTCCTTAAGGACGCTTTATTGGAGAAAGGATCCCAAAGTAATCATCCTCCTTATCATCTCTAAGGGAAATGAACGACTCTTCATTGTCTTGATCAGAAGAATCTACAATAGATGGCTCAGATCGAGAGGTAAGAGGAGTTGTTCCATGATTTTAAAATGTTCATCTTCAGTCTTAGCACTGGCTTGAAGGGATTGGGCCCGAGACCATTGTGCTAAGAATGTGGTTTGAGCATTAACATCTTCAATGTTGGACGTGAGGAGGCTATTTGTAGAAATCCAATTTTGTACAGTGGCTTCAGACAATTTTGTCTTTTCATCAAACTTGGACCACCAATTGATTTTAAAAATTCTTTGAAGGACTAATTGGTTTTCTTGAGTATGATATTGAAAGTTCCACATCTAAACCCAAGTAAGAAAGAAATTAGTACAAAAACAGAGAAAATGAGGAAACATTTTCTCAAGTACAGAAGGAACATAATGGGTCTTAAACAATTCAAACAGTTTATGGTATTAGGGATAAGGATATCAGGGCTAGACCCAAAATAGTTCCACCATTGTTGGAACCAGTTGGGCAGGCTTTGCACAATTATTTTCGAATTGAAGAAAAATAACCATGAATGGGTTCTTTTTGGGTTTTGGATAAAAAAAATGTGTTAAACCAGACCTGTTGATAGTCCCAATAAGAAAGGACAGACAATAGTTTAGATGCATTTGAAAATTGGCGAAAAAAATTTTAGGTTTGTGGAGTTAGTCACCTCATGTTTTTGGTGATGGTCGTCGTAGAACAGACAGACTCAGTATGGGTTTCACTAAGAAATAAGTGTTTAAACTTGAGTAACTCATTAATTTCAAGAATGTCTTGATAATAATGCTGGGGTTTTGATAAATCCCATGATTTGAAAAACCTGCCTTTGGGAAAAATCTTTGAAATTGCTTGAAAAGGATTAGGTTGATAAAACCCATCTTTTATAGTTAAAACATTTTGATGATAAGTTTTATTAATCCAATCCGACTTTTGTGAAAGCTTTTGTTGTGAAATAACAATATGTGAAGATGAGCTTTCACCAAAAACAAGAGCTTTAGGAGAAGAAGTTTTTGTAATTTCTTTAAAAATAGATTTTTCTTTCTCAGGAACTTGAGAAAGAGTTTTAGTTTGAAAAATACCTTGTAAGGCGAGCATAAGCTTTAGGGATTTAGAAATGGATTATATCCATTCATTTACCTGATTAACAAAGGTGGAGTCTTTAGACTGAGCTTCTTGTTCCTCAACCATGTCAATCCAAGATTTGATTGGTATTGCTGAAGAAAGCAATTTGTCTTTAGGAGGGGTTGTCTTTAATTCTGAATCTTTAAGAGGGGCTTTGGCCTTTGTCTTTGTTCTTCTTTAGAGACATTATCTGTTTTGCAAAATTTCTCTGGTTATAAAATCAGGGATAGAATTTGTATTACCTTTAATTAATTCAATATTAAAATAAAAAACACTTCAAATAGCTTGCCATCTTGTAAAAATATATTTTGATGTAATGTTTTGAACATCTTTTTCTAAAACATGTTTTGCAGCTTTGCAATCAATTCTAAGTAAAAATTTTTTATTTAGTAAATCACTTTGAAATTTAAAGATGCATAAAACAATAGAGATGATTTCTTTTTTTATAGTAGAATAATTTTTCTGACATTCATTCCAATATGTAGAAACAAATAAATTGTTTGGTATATATATTTCCCTATTAGGGTGGTGAGTGTTACCTTTGTGTGCCTTGGTAGTTTTTGATCGTAAGTCCCGATTTGGTTGAAGGGCAGTAAAACCAATTCTTAGCCTTGGATTGTAGCCGTATCTGTAAAACTAAAACCAATTCATAGGTTTTACCCATGGATTCTCTACTCTATAAACCATCTTCCTTTTCTAGCTCTTCCTCTGGGAGAATTAGTGATTCAAAGAATGTTGTAAATTCAGAAGAATTTATAATTGAAGATTTTAATAAAGCAATTGATAATTGGAAATTACTATATATATATTACATAATGATTTTTTAAAATAATTGCACACATATTATAATTTGTTTGTTGTATGGCTGATGAGTAAAAATTTGTTTAGTCTATATATTTTTATATTAGTATATGTTTAATTTCTATAATTTTAAAAATACCTTAAATATCTTTGTCGTTAAACTATTGACACCCCTACCATTACTTTTATTTTTTATTTTTTACTTACTTTTACAATATTATTCTCTTACAATAATGTTTCTTTTTTGGGATATTATTAAAAAAATTAAATTATAAATAAAATAAAAATAATACATATTAACTTTTATGGAAGCTCAAAAGAATTAATATATTAATTGCTCCATAAAAATTAATATATATAATTTATTTTTTGGAATAAATTAGTAATTTAATTTTTATGGAACACCTTGCTGAGTAGTTCATATATTTTTTTATTAATTGTCCTAAAAAATTGGTAATTTAAATTTTTTACAATATAAATTTTTTGGAGCTTCCACAAAAATTTATATATATTCTTTTTTATTTTATTTTTAAGGTTAAATTAGTAATTTACTTTTTCTTTTATTAATGTCCAAAAATGAAATATTATTATAAAAATATAATATTATAAAATTAAACAAAAAGAACAAAAGGTAATGGTAAAAATATCAATAATTTAAAGGTAAAAATATTTAAAATTTTTTTTTTAAAAAAAAAAACTAAACGACCACTAATATAAAAATATAAGAACTAATCATACTTTTACCTTATCGCTACCATGGTGGTCTGTCTATTTTAGAATATCCCCAAAATCCACATCTTATTTCAAGGGCTCCACCTATAATAACAACATCATTTTTACCCCTTTTTTTCAGCTCAATTTTATCTTTGCTATGGATTCCTCAAACTTAAAGCCAACAGCACTGCAGCAGAAGTAGCCTAGGACATGCCTCCCATGTCAAAAATATACAAAGACAGCATAGTGAAGAGGCTTATAGGCAACGAGATAGTTCCCCATCCATCAATCCAAAAACAAATATTGATTCCAAAGATATTGTGTATTCACACGAAAATAATCTATCCGCTCGACTTTACATCCTTAAAAACACAAATTATCCGAACCATAAACTCCCACTAGTGGTTTATATCTACGGCGGAGGCTTTTGCATCTATTCTACCTTTCATTCTACTTACTATAATTATGTCAATACTTTGGTCTCTGAAGCTAAGGTTATTGCAGTCTTTGTTGACCATAGACGAGCTCATGAGAATCATGTCCTTTATGCTCATAAAGATTCACGGGCTGCACCAAATGTGTTTGATGGAGCGATGTAGCGGAAGTGGAATTAATAGAATAAGAAAAATTAGATATTATTCTAGAATTGGACCAAGCTAACGTGATTAGTTTACTCTCTAATCAAAGCGTGATTAGATCCGTTCTAATCCAAATATTCAATGAGATTTTTAATAATGCATAAAGCAAGATTAGATGGCGCTCTAATCAAAATGACTCTACAATAGAGATTTTTATAGATAATCCCAGAGAAATTATAAAAGAAAGATTTTATTAAATAATTGAAGTTGAAGTTGTGAAAATAATAATAAAACCTCTTTATTTATAATAGAGTAAACTTACTTCACTAAGTTAACTTAAAAAAGAAAATTAAATCACAATTAAAATAGAAATAAAAGACTTCCTTAACTAACTTTAATTAAAATAAAAATAATAATAAAATTATAGAATCCTAAAATACTAAAATAATATCTTACATCAGTCTTCCCCTTTTAAAAGAAATTTGTTTTTGAGTTTGAATACAGTCTGAAGGATGAGTGTATGAGCAAATCATCTTCTAATTCAAACTTGTTATCTTTGTCATCAATCTTTCTCGAAATTTTGAAGAATCCATGCTTCAACAATTTCCTTCGTATACATTCTTCTAGGCAATGAAGACTTCCAAGAATGAACAACAATCAAATAATTCTTGTCTTTCTCTAATTGTCGCTCGATGCCCTCTCCAACAAATTTCACATTCTCAATTAAATTTTCTTTAAGCACAACCTTCGTGTCTTCAATGTGAATAGGGAGAACCATTTCGATTGTTTCAGCTTCTTCAACTGGATTTTGCTCATCATCTTTAACACTTGTCTTGTTCTCCAAATCATGCACATACTCACATGAATTGTGAGATTAAAACTTTAAATAAATAATAAATTATACATTTTCTTCTGACATCTCACACGAGTCTTTTTCAATTATTTTCTCGCGATCACCTCTTTGCTTCTATTTTTCCTTGATGATATTATTTACGAAAAGTATAAGATCCTCGATTATTTGCTCCATTGGTGCCAATCTCGGGTTACAACTTTTCTCAAATACTTGTAAGACTGCTTCTCTGACTATTTTCCTTATAGCCTCTGCAGACATTCCCTGCATCCCTTAATCATTTTATTCGGGACAGTTGTATATAGATAAGTCTAGCATGTGAGAATTTAGTGGGTATGGACGGTAGTTTACCATTTATTGCAAAGTTTCCACACAATGGTAAAACAGTAAATAATGTTCAACTCTCAGGTTTAGTGTAGAAGGTAGTCGGTGGCTGTGATTTAGTGTGGGGTTGGTCGAATATGAAATATTTGGCAATAATGAACACAATAGTGGCTATACTTTGGCCAGACTAGAAAACTGACTTAAATTGGCATCGGTTTATGGTTTGTGGAGGAGATAATAGTGGCTAATCGGATCTGGTGGCGGTTGGGATTTGACTTGTGGCAAGAGGGGAATCTAATGATGGGTGTGGTCAACGGTGATAAGGAGACTGATGGCGGTGATTGCGTGGTGTAGCTTGCAGGTTTGTGGTGGTTTTTGTGGCGGTTATGCGCGGCCTAGAAAGGCAATGATAGCTGGGGCTTGGTCAGCAGTGGCTAGCGAGCTAGGTCGTAGCTAGCATGAGTGGAGATGATGGTCTGGATCATGGCAATTGTGGTAGTTGGAGTGGCGACTAGGGGTCAAATTTGGGAATTTTTTTTTAATGATGAAATTAGTATAGATGGATGTGGTAGGCAAGAAAGCTGTGCAATTGACAGAGAACCTCTCTGATACCAATTGATGGAGCGACGTACCGAAAACGAAATTAATAAGATAAAAAAAAAACTATATATTATTTTAGAATTGAACCAAGTCAAATGTAATTAGCTTATGCTCTATTCTAAGCGTGCTTAGATCTGTTCTAATCTAAACGATTTAATGAGATGTTTAATAACACATAAAATGAGATTAGGTGATACTCTAATAGATAATCTAAGAGGAATTATAAAAGATAGATTTTATTGAATAATTGAAGTTGAAGTTATGAAAATAAAAACAAGACATCTCTATTTATAATATAGCAAACTTACTTTTTTAAATTAACTTAAAAAAATAAATCATAATTAAAATAAAAATAAAAAACTAAAATATATTCCTTAATTAACTCTAATTAAAAATAAAAATAAAATTTTAAAATCCTAAAATATCTAAAATTACATCCTCCATCAATTTTTTTTCTCATGCTAATGGACAAGGCCCTGAAGATCGGCTTAACCATTATGCTGATTTTGAGCGAGCGTTTATTTATGGGAACAGCGCTGGAGGTAATATAGCTCAGCACATGGGGCTGAGACTCCGTCGAGAAATTCTTGACGGTTTTAATGTTGTTGGTATTCTTTTAGCCCATGCGTAATTTTGGGCAAAGAACCTGTTGGTGATGGGACAATTGATGCCGAAGCAAGAGCCTCCATCGAGAAGATGTGGCGAGCTGCTTGTACTGGTACAAGTGGGTACGATGATCTGCTAATTAATCCGTTCGTGGGTTCGAGTCTAGCGAGCCTCTGGTGCAAAAGGGCCCAGGTTCATGTTGGAGAGAAGGACGTGATGAGAGATAGAGGACGGTTTTATTATGAGAAGTTGTAGGAAAGTGGGTAGGGAGGTGAAGCGGAGATCGTTGAGTCTAAAGGAGAGCCGCATATCTTCTATTTGCTCAATCCCACTTGTGGCTATGAGGAAGAAGACTGCTTCCTTCTTCAACAAGGTTTATACCTGAATTTATTATATGGATTGCTAAAATAAGCTAACGCATGCAATTGATCTGCTGGAAATTAAAGCACTTGCAAAGTTATAGCTTTACTCTTTCATTTTTTCTCCCTAAATCCCTGATGGGTATTCCCTAAATTCATAACTATGATAAATATCTCACACCTAGGCTTTGATTTGGTGTGTGTATGGCATGGTTGTCTTCTAGTTTTGCAGATTCAAATCTAAAAACCTGGAAGATTAATTTCATACTGTAACAAATCCGACATTGTTTCAAAAACGCTATTTATTAAATAAATGCTGCTTTTGGTATTGCTTTTACAAAAAAAAAAAAAAAGGAAAAATTATGTTAGATGGATTCATGGGTTTATAAATGGCAACCGTCAGGGCAAAGCAGTGTGAGACTTTCTTGCCTAGTTGAGAACTTGAGATTCTAGTAATGCAAATATTCTTTTAATTTAGGGAATCAACTATAGTTCAACGAACACCAACGGGCAAACAGCCCAAGGTAAAGAAAATGACAAACACTATAAAACATAAATTGCACTCCAAATATTTCTGTTAGCACTCATCACTGCCACAACTTTATAGTGCTTAATTGTCGCTGGAGATATCAACTTCAAAATAATTTTTTGGCTCATTTTTTGTTTTGATAAGGAAGACGAGCCTAGCAAAAGCTAAGGCTTAACAACACAAGAGAATGCCGTCCCTAAACTGTCATTACTTTTCTGTAATTCGAACAACCTTCTTTCCAATGTTACCACCCTGAAACAGTCCAATGAAAGCAGAGGGGATGCTCTCGATACCATCTGAAATGTCTTCAAGTGGGTAAATTACGCCGGTTCGAAGGTGATCACAAGTTGTTGAAATAAAATCTTGGTACACGTTCATGTGATCAGCTGCCAGGAAACCTTGAATCTTGATTCTCTTGTAAATAACATCTAGCATTTCTGGAGCAGCTCGCTTTTTGGGATCTGTATATTCTGAAATTACTCCACAAACGGCTACTCTTCCATAAGTGTTCATGTTAGCAATTGCGGCTTCTTGCATTTCTGCCCCCACATTGTCAAAATATATGTCAATTCCATCAGGGAAGTACCTATAAAAGCAAATTTCCAATCAGATTGTAAAATTCATTTCAAATGTATGTACTTCATAAATTTGTTTTTATTGCTTTGAATAGAAATTGTTACCTTTTCAGAGCTGCCTTCAAGTCTCTTTCTTCTTTGTAGTTGAACGCATCATCAAAGCCAAGCTTGTCTTTTAGCAATGTTACCTATTATTGAATTGTGTAGATAATAAGAACTTTTTTATTAATGAAGATCATAATTAATATCTCTCTAGCAGGATTCATATCTAGTCCCTATAGGGTATGTTTGGGATCTAAGATTAAGTGTAGGATTGAATTACTTTTAGGATTGATTATTTTATCTTATGTTTG
The DNA here is from genome assembly GCA_025617385.1 of Murraya koenigii. Classification (NCBI taxonomy): domain Eukaryota; kingdom Viridiplantae; phylum Streptophyta; class Magnoliopsida; order Sapindales; family Rutaceae; genus Murraya; species Murraya koenigii. Next base: position 4,776,702 of record CM046817.1, on the reverse strand, counting down.
GCAAGCTTTATTTTGGATTAGATTATGAGATTAAATTTGAATTTAGTCCTAAGATGATGGGATTAGCAATTCCAATTGAAACATAGGTTTAGTTAGGATTAATTTTGACAAAATTGTCTATTTAATTAATTATTACTTGAATATCTAATGTAGTATTTAATTCAATAATCACTATATAAAAATTAATTACGAAAATTAATAATACAAGTAATTGGTTGCTTTTATTTTATTTGCTAACTTTTTGATAAAAATAGTACCTATGGGATAGGGATAGAGAAAGAGGAAAAAACTGAAGATTTCACATAGTACTTTTGATCGAAAAATCAATTTGATCTATTTCGTACCCTTCGCTCAACGAGAAAATTGATCAGATTCTATAGAATCAAACCTATGAGACTTAAGGAATGATGGAAGGAAATAAAATAAAAAAAGAAAAGGGAGGAAAAAAATAAAATAATAAAGAAATAAGTAAATAAAAATGAAGTAGAAGAACCCTGATTCCAAATGAACAAATTGAAACTTGAAAAGGATCTTTTTGATTCTCGAAAAATGAGGGGCAAGAGGATTGATCAAGAAATAATATAAATTAGATTAGTTTAAATTAACTTAAAAATTATTTAAATATTTAATAACAATTTATATTTGTTTATTATAATTGTGATTACCTAATAATTAATTATATATATATATATATTTAATTTTAATTAATTTCCTTTTAAATTAGTATTAATAATTACTTATTATTAAATACACATAAATAGCTCATATTTATATTTAAATGTCAACTTAAATATTGTTTAATTTCATTCAAATATAATTTAATATAGTCTAATCTAATATTATACTAAACATAAGACAATATTATATAATATAATTTAATCTAATTAAATATAATTTAATTTAATCTTAATAATTAGTCTAATTCAATTCTGCGAGCCAAACTTAACTTATGTGCATCAGTGAAGTTTGGTTTCAGTAAAGTTATCATCATAAATATCAGTAAATTCGTAAGGTAATAAAAAAAAAAAAAAAAACAGATTACCTTTTCTTTACTACCGGTACAGCCAACAACATAGCAACCAAAGAGTTTTGCATATTGTCCAACCAAATGTCCAACAGATCCTGAAGCAGCAGATACAAACACTTTCTCCCCCTTCTTGGGCTTACCTATTTCAAATAATCCGGCGTAGGCTGTCAAGCCACTAAATCCTGCAAGAACAAATAGAAAATCAGAATTGTGATAAAAGATTTTTCTGAAGGTCAGTTGATATTGGCTTGAGCCCAAATGCCCAAAGAGATGATTATTACGAATTGATTACCTAGAATTCCAACCTGGTAAGACAATGGAAATCCCATGGGATCAAATTTCCTTAACATTCCACCAGGTTTTACAACAGTGTAATCTCCCCAGGTGAGAAGCCCCACAACCAGGTCACCGTTTTCAAATTCAGGATTCCCCGAAGCAACAACTTTGGCCACACCATAAGCATCGATTGTCTGTCAACAAAGAAGCATCATGTATACACGATATAACATCAATTAAAGAATTATGCAATTTCTGTTTCAGAAGAGTGCTAAGACGACTTACGTCGCCGGGGATGATTCGAACTGCAAAACTCGATGCACTTTGTGAGGAGCTGCGACTCTTTATGCGGTTAATTTGGTATGGATCAATGGATACATAAAGATTTTTCACAATAATGTCTTTGGTACCAGGCTCGAGTTTTAGAGAAAGAGCTTCGGCCTTGGTCTCAAAATCACACTCTTTTGGTGCTCCATCTACAGGATTCTTTATTGTTACGAACCTATTCATCACTTCCATTGTAAATTTCTGCCTTGTGCTGTAGAAACTCTGAGGTCATAAACTATAATATAATTTGCAAAGAAGAGGTGCTGGGAATTTTGATGTAGAAAAAAAAAAGATAAAATATAAAGATTATGATTTTTTTAATTTTTAATCATTTATTATATATATTTATTTATTTATTAAAAAATTAATTTAATTATCACAACCGCTCATTAAAAAATAAAAAAAAATTATTGTCGAAGAAAAGATAAACATAAACAGAAAGAAAACGGAAGCAAGCCGACATAACAAAATATCATACTAGCCCCTTAGTAAAACATTAATTTAGAATATTAATATAATTTGTAAAGAAGAGGTGACGGGGATTTTGATGAATAATTAAATTTTCTTGGCTGCCATTATTTATAGACAAATCTAAAATTGACATCTGGAGTTTTAGGGTATGTTTGGAATTGAGGTTAAGTAGCTGTAACTTTTAAGTTACAGTACTAAAGTGTTTGGTAAACACTAATTGCTGTAGCTTTTAAGCTATATTAGTTATGTTAATAAATTTTTTCACTTGTAAGATATAAAATTTATTATGTTTTTAATAATTTTGTTAAAATTATTATTTAAAAATTATATTTATTACATATTATTAACTTTTATTTTATAATTACAATTTTTTTTTTACAGCAACTGTAACTTAAAAACTACAGCACCTCAATCCCAAATATACCCTTAGTTAATGGTTAGGATTTTGAGTGCAGAGAAAAAGACAAGCGATAGGACACTGTCGCTGACAAAAGCTGTGAAAGAATACGTTTTCACAAGACGGCAACATGACAAGAATGGAATCACGAGTCTGTGCAGATTCTTATAATTAATGATCCCACGACAATTCTCTTGCTAGAGAATTGCAAAACACAAAGGCTACGGACAAATTATTAAAAAACATGCATGATCATTGTTGTTGCCGTCCTGGTGACTGATTTTGATCTTGGAAACGTCTGTATCAATCCGGTTCGCTACTTTGCTGGGACGATGTTATTAGAGATTTAATTCGAAATCCATGAGTTGTAACCCAATCATGGCCTGACACGTGACTGCATTCATCTGTTGAGTATGAATTAAAGGGCACATCATTTCCTGAGCGGTAGTATTAATATACTTATCTACAATTCTCAGCAAATTTCATATGTGTTGATTGCATTTACTTATTGAAAAAAGAGTGATTAAATTATGCATCTACATTATGGCAATTTTTCTTTTCAAGAATCAACAAGACAGCGTAATTTTTATTTTTCAAATATCAAACTTAGCAGAAGCAGAACGTCACCGTATGTTATCATCGATGTGATGTAAATTAGTGAAATACCTACACACATGTACATACGGACTTGGCCCATTTCTTAGCCACTTATGTAAATAAATATATTAATAATTTTAAAGTCACAATTAGTTACTTGAATTGATTGAAATTGGTCAAGACTCTTATCCACTAAAATAAAACAGTAGCTTGATATTTGCTTTGCAGTTGTTGGGTATCAGTTTTGAAAATCAAATTCAAGCACGGATTTTGAGCAAAAATAAAGGGATGTGGCAGGGTAATTCAAAGCTATAAAAAGCCAACTATTGTGATTGATTGAGATAGAATGGAATATAATATATATATATATATATATATATATATATATATATATATATATATATATATATATATTTTTTTTTCTTTCTTCCTCTTCATCTCCATCAAACTTGTTTCACTTTACCAAAAAATAAAACTAGCTATTTGGAGTAGTTGTAGTTTGAAGTGTGCCATTATAGTTGCAACGCCATTGAATCTTGGAAGAGCAGATTGTCTTAATTCCTTTTACACACTCGAAATCATCCAAGAAATAACAGAATCTATTTTTTAAGGACATTGTTCTTAGACACATCTTAGCTTCCTAATTTATTCACCTTGTGTGCTTTGTGTCTATCAATATAATTGTTTTGCAACACTTGGGCTTATCAATTGCTTTTATTGGAGTAAAATTGAAGAAGTATAGCTACTGGATTTTAAGAGCAAAATTGACTTGCTGCTGTGAACTATATTAAATTTGTTACTTGGAATTTGAATTCTATTTAGTTTGTTGAAACTTTTATTGGTGAGCCTGTGTTATAGCCATCATTACTATTTTTTTTTTTTGTTGCTGCCTTGGAAGAAGTTTTACTTTGCTAGAAGATTTTACTTGCTGGAAATTTTAAAAGGAGCAGAATTCATTATTCCTTTTTACTGTCAATCTTAAAGAACAGAGTCACATTAGGATGAGTTCTGACACTATTCCAGCTCCAACACCAACTTCGGTTGGGGCTTCCTCTTCCTCTTTAATTACTGCTACACTTACTACTACTAAGAATTTGCCAGACATGTAAAAAATAGAGCCCTTTAATTGAGAGCATTTCAAGCGTTGGCAAGAAAAAATTCATGACATTCTCGATGTGCACAACTTGGCTGATTACCTGAAATTATCCTCCCCAGAACAAGGTTGTGAAGATTACGAGAACAATAAGATGGCGTAATTTTTATTTTTCAAATATCAAACTTAGCAGAAGCAAAACGTCACCATACGTTATCATCAATGTCATTGGGGGCACTTCGTTGTGGAGATGAGAGTCAACTCGTTTTGTGTGTTCTAGAATGGTAGATAATAAGCATGTTACAGACCAAATCTATGATTATCATCTGCTAGTCAATAACCTTAAGAGTGAGGGTATAGAGCTTTCTGAAAGATTCTTGGTTAGCTTTCTGAAAGATTTTTTGTTAGTTTTTTAATTGATAAGCTTCCTGAATCATGGAGCGATTATATCAAAACCTCAAAGCATAAGAAGAAACTTGTAAGCCTTAAAGATGTCATTATGCATATTACGATTGAAGAGCATAATAGGCTTAGAGATATGGTTAGAAATTTTCAATTTAATATAAATGTAATTGAGACTGAGCCTCAACAAACTCACAGACAGAATAATTCCAACAAAAAATATCTGAATAAAAGTAAAAATCTCATTGCTAAAAAGAAAAGTCATTGTTATATCTGTGGAAAAATTAGATATTATACCTACCAGTGTAGAAATAAAGCTCAGAGAAAAAGAGACAACAAAAATCCTCTTAAAGCCAACTTAGCTGAAGGTGATGAAATTATTACTGTTGTGGTTGTCTTTGAAGTGAACATAGTTTCTGGAAATAATGATTGGATGATTGATTCTGGAGCCACTAAACATATATGTGGTGACAGAAACTCATTTTTTGATTACACTCCAGTGAGGGAATGAGAAGAATTTGTTTTCCTTGGTGATTTCCGGTCTACACCAGTCTTGGGCAAGGGAAAAGTTCTTCTCAAACATACTTTTCGGAAAAAATCCTCTCACTAAGTAATGTTCTCTATGTTTTAGAAATTCAGTACAACTTAATCTTTGTTTTTGTACTGGGCAAAGCTAGGGTTAAAGTGTCTTTTGAGAGTGACAAAATTGTAATGACTAAGAATGGAGTATTTGTTGTGAAAGGTTACTGTTCTGAGGAACTTTTCAAGCTCAATGTATTAAATGTGATTATTAATGAAAATGGTTCTTCTTTTGCTTATATTTATTCTTCTGCTAATGTTGTTGACTCTATTAATTTATGGCATGGAAGACTTGGCCATGTGAATTTTTTTTGTATTAAGAAAATGAAAGAACTTGGTTTACTGTCTAAATTGAACTTGTCAAATGATAAATGTGATGTATGTGTGGAATCTAAATCCACAAAGAATACATGTAAACTAGTTCAAAATAGAGAAACTGAGCTTCTCGGTTTAATTCACACTGACCTTGGTGATTTGAAACAGACCATGACCAGAGAGGGTAAAAGGTACTACATTACCTTTATTGATGATTTCTCAATATATACAAAAGTATATTTATTGAGAAATAAAGATGAAGCAGATGAAAAGTTCCTAATCTATAAGAGTAAAGTTGAAAATCAACTTAATAAGAAAATAAAAAGATTAAGAACTGATAGAGGAGGTGAATATGATTCAAGCATGTTAAATGCTTATTATGAGAGTCATGGTATCATCTATGAAATGACACCTCCCTATTCACCCGAATCTAATGGTGTGGCTGAAATGAAAAATATAACATTAAAGGACATAATAAATACTATGTTAATAAGTTCTGGAGCATCGTTGAATTTGTGGGGGGAAGCCATGTTATCAGCTTGCCACATTCAAAATAGAATACCCTATAAGAAAATAGGAAAGACACCATATGTGTTATAGAAGGGGTATAAGCCAAATTTATCATATCTCAAAGTGTGGGGGTGCCTAGCGAAGGTTCTCAAACCTATTCCCAAAAGAACTAGGTTGGAACTTAAAACTATTGACTGTTTATTTATAAGGTATGCTCAAAACAGTGTTGCTTATAGATTTTTAGTACACAGAAATAAGGGATATTCATTTGAGGCGGATACCATCATTGAGTCTAAAAATGTTGAGTTCTTTGGATCTATTTTCCTTAAAAAGGCTAATATTAGTCATTTACCCATAAAGAGCCAATTAGTGAGTCTCCTAAGAGTTTGGATATTAAATCAAAGAGAAGTAAAAAAGAATGAGAACGGCTACTTATTTTGGTAGAGATTATTATTATGTTCTTCTTACTGAGAATGATCCTCAGACTTTTACAGAACCAATGACTTCTCATGATGCACCTCTGTAGAGAGAGGCAATTAACAATAAGTTAGATTTCATCATGAGTAATCATGTATAGGGGCTAGTTGATTTGCCTCCAGGTACTAAATCTATAGGGTGCAAATGGATTTTCAAAAAAAAATTGAAAGCTGATGGATAAATTGATAAGTATAAGACAAGATTAGTTGTCAAAAGTTTCTTGCAAAATAAAGACATAGATTATTTTGATATATATGCTCCTGTGACGCGGATTACATCCACTAGAGTTTTGATTGCATTTCCTGCAATTCATAACTTATATATTCATCAAAAGGATGTTAAAACTGTTTTTTTCTAAATGGAGACCTGGATGAAGAAATCTACATGAGTCAACATGAGGGTTGTGTAGTACCAAGTGCTGAGCATAAGGTATATAAATTGGTTAAGTCATTATATGGCTTAAAACAAGCACCAAAACAATGGTATAAAAAATTTTGATCAAGTATCAGTGTTAAATGGATATTCAGATAAACGTATCTACTTTATGTGATCATTTGTCTTTATGTTAATGACATGCTTATCCTAAGTCCTAACCTAAGAATAATAAATGAGACTAAGAGAATGCTTGCTTCTAACTTTGATATGAAAGATATGGGAGAAGCAGATTTATATTAGGCATCAAAATCATTAAAACTAGTAACAGTCTTAGATTATCACAAGAACACTATGTTGAGACAATATTGAGAAGGTTTGAGTATTATAAAGAAAAATTTGTCTCTACACTATATGATGCAAATACCCACCTTAGGAAAAATCTAAAGCATAGTGTTGATCAATTGAGATATGTCTAAATCATTGGTCGCCTAATGTACTTAATGAATAGTACAAGGCCTGACATTGCATATGTTGTAGACATACTAAGTAGATATACTTAAAATCCAAATAAAGATTATTGGGCTGCTATTGATAGACTTGCAAGGTATTTGAGAGGCACTATTGATTATGGACTTAGCTATAGTAGTACTCTACCAGTGCTAGAAAGGTATAACGATGCAAATTAGATTTCTAATTTCGATGAAATCAAATCCACTAGTGGTTATATATTTACTCTTCTTAGAGTAAATATATGTCTTGAAAATCCTTCAAGCAAATATGTATAGCTTGTTCTACCATGGAGTCTGAGTTAATTGTCTTAAAAAAAGCATGTATTGAGGCTAAGTGGTTAAGAAAACTCTTGGCAGATTTTCCAATTTCTGCTCACCCTCCTACTTCAATGCTAGTATACTGTGATTGTCAGGCCGCTATTGCTAGGGCAAAAAGTAAAATTTATAACGGGAAAAGTAGACATATTTATCTAAGACATAATATTATAAAACAGCTGTTAAAATCTGGGGTAGTGAGCCTAGATTTTGTGAGGTCAGAATCAAATTTGGCCGATCCTCTGACAAAACCACTGAATAGGAGGTTAGTGGTAAATATGTTGAGGGGGATGAGATTTATGTCTAGAACATAAGATAAAGGTAATAGAAATCCTACTTATGTGATTGGAGAACCCATGAAGTAGGTTCACAAGGGTAATAATAAGTCACTTGTTGTTTTGTAGCACTATCGATTTATAAATTTGAGTCCTTTCTATGGCTAGGTAGTTGCTAATTGTAGTGATTTAGGTTAGGCTATTATGCTCTTAATGAAATAATCACTATAATTAAAATATAAAATAATAATTATGACAATCTTTCATTAAGTATTTTTCAGTAATTTGTTATAATCTAACTCATTCTGATTTTAATTTCAAGACAAAGTAAACATATTAATGACAATTTAACTCATTTCGATTCCGATTTTGATTCCTACAATTTAAGTAAATAAATTATTTTGATCTCACTCCCCATTCATATTTCTGTTTATTATGATTTCAATATATTTTAATTCCAGTTTAATAAATACACCATAAGTGTGAAACTAACTGAGTTATCCCTATAGAAACAAATCATTAGGCCAGGTTTGGGCTTTGTCATGCTCGGTCGGAACCTTATAGGAACGACCTCACAATTAATGTTGTTTTCTCTCTTTTTTTTTTTTTGAAAAAAAAGTTGTTGGAATAAGGCCTAAGGGCTCAATCTCCAAGTCATTAGTCTAACAAAAAAATGGCTAGCTGACTAATACTAACATAAGCTTTGCGGAATCCAACCTAGAATTTTTTTTTACCCAATTAATTATGAGGTCAACATAATTAGGGGTCGGCATTGGTCATATTTGGATGAATCCGAATGGTCTCGATTCAAATAGAGCATGACATCTAATCGAATGGTATTTGAGCAATATGATTGGATTGGAATTGAATTAGAGTGGATTAAATCAATTCGACTGATTGCAATAAAAAATTGAAAAGGATTAATTTTGGTCTATTATTGTGAAGTGACAATTTTTAAATTATCTCTCTTACTATTGAAAATATCAAGTTATTCTCAGAACTCATTATCTTTATGTTATTTCTATATGTTGATTGTGTGAATGAAAAGGATGACATGTGATTTAAATTAATAACATTTAAATATATTGAAGAAGTTGATATAAGAAGGAGTCGTGAAATATTAAAGAAGATGATATATATAAAAGGCACTCAGAGTTCGATACCCAAAAAAGGAACTTGGTCGCCTAAGTTTGATTGTGTTCGGATGTTTAGAAAATGAATTCCAAAGGGTGGCTTTTGGTTTTCTATCTCGCTAGCGAGAAAATGGCCAAAACTTTTTTTCTCGATCCTTGTGACTTGCGTTTGTAGATCCAAAAAGATAGAATTAGCTTGATATTTTAATTTTAGATCTAAATATCTACTCATGCTTTATTTTTCATTGTTAGATTTATTACCATTAGTTTACTTTATTCAACTTTTGGGCAAGTGATTTTGTTAGTAATCACATTCTACTAGTTATTATATTTTTGGGTTAGATAAATGACATTTTTCCGGGTTTTATACGATTATTTCGTGACTCTCAAACAATTGTATGTTGAATTTACACTAGTCCAAATCCGGAGTATTTTCATCTTTTCTAAAATGCCTTTTGTAACATTTATGGACACATGGCGCAATGTTTGTTGCTATATATTTTTGGCACTTACAATATACAATTATATTACAATTTAAAATGTGGATTTACATATATTTTATAATACAACCCAACTCTATTAGTAGTTTTATTTCAAAACATTTCATTTATTTTGGTGTGAATGGCTTAGGCCTATATTTTTTGTATGATAATTTTTTAAAATAAACATACATATATTATAATATAATTTATTTATTATATGACTGATTTAAGTCTATTTATATATTATAATTTTTTTAAAAAATAATCAAAATATTAATAACCGAAGGAAAATAATAAAACAACCACCACATGTCAAATTATAGAGACCACCATTAAGATCAAACAATCACATAGAATCGATCGGAAGTTTGGCTCAACTAATTTGGAATGGGATGTGGTCTTGTGGAGTGGTTTTTCTGACAAGATTGAAGTTTGAAATCCTTTCTTTTATGGGAAATCCTTTATTTTACTGATTTTATTAAATTATAATTAATGCAACTTACACCTAATTTAAAATATATAAAAAATAATAATAAAATTCACTTAATTTTATATATTATTTTGAGTGAATTATAAGTTATGTTATTAGCATGACCCCTTATTTTAGTTCTCTTTTATTTTTGGAAGGTGCGGAAAAAAATAAAATAAAAAGAAAAAGAAAAAGAAAAAAGAAGGCTGTTACCAGCCCCCACACAAATATAACCAATTTTTATTTATATCCTTCCCCTACCCTTTCAGTCGGACTCTCTTGGACCCGCAGGAGCAAACTTGAAACAAAAACAACTATTAGGGCTTTATACAGGGTTTTACATCACTCAAAACTCCCAACTCGTCCCCCATTTCCCGCGCAATTTGTCCCCAAATTATCATCTTCTATGCTTTCTCTGAATCCCAGGGTTTCAGCACAGTGAGAAAGAACCAGAAAATCCAGTAATGGTGTCAACAAAGCAACTTCTTTCCACAATCGAATCCGCACTCCTCGGTCCTTCGCCTCCGTCGCCAGCGCAACGAATTGAGCTCATTCACGCCATTCACAACGCTCTTTCGTCTTTTAAGTCCCTCCTCTCCTATCCGGTATGCTTTCTTTTCTTTCCTTTTGCTTTCCTGCATCTCGAAAAAAAAAAGTCAGTGTAATTTTTTATTTTTGTTTTACTTGTTTAGCCTCCAAAACCATCTGACAGAGCACAAGTACAATCGAGAGAAGTCAGGCTTCCGGATTCACCGCCTATTTCGCTCGATGATCAAGATGTTCAGATTGTAAGCTTTGTTACCGTGTTTAATTTTTTGACTGATATGTCCCTTCCATATTATAATGCCATTTTTTAACCTAGTACACTTTGTGTCGCATTGGATTAAATGTTCGCAGAAACAGTTGCCTCTTGATCAAAAGATATCCTTTGGGATGTCTCCTTGAAACTATGCTGTTTTTAATGGATTCGCAATGGCTAGACTGTTTGTGTATATTTTTAATTGCCATTTTTTGCTTTAAAATAGCTTATCAATTGGTGTTAAATTCTTCATAATCATTGAGATAAAATTTAGATTGTGGTGTACTTTGGTATATTTTACAGTAAAAGGCATAAATGTTGAAATGGAGAGCTTGCACTCCCGTCTATTGTGGGAAATCATTGCCAACCACATTGTCAAAGGAAAAAGAAATCCACTTTGGAATTATAAAATTTCTTGGATTAGCTTCATTAGTATATATTATGTCAGTTCCTATCTTATTTTTTTAATTTTAAAAACTTTTTGTTGGAAACATCTAAAGGATTTGTTTGACACAAAAAACATTTTTGATTTTCTGATAAAGGTTTTAATGATTAATCAAATCTAATAAAAGAAGATAACATATGCTTAACCAATTCATAGTAAAAAGGATGAAAACATAAAATTCAGAATATGGAGAAACTTATAATTGAGAACTGAAAATTTTATTCATTGATTGAAACAAGACTGTAACATTATATTTAAAAAGTTTTAAGTGTATAACATTACTGAACAACAGTAGGAAAAGGAAAACCTGGGAGATTCATATAGAAAAATGTAAAAAGAATTTAGAAGGAGCTTTTTTGAATGCATGGGTCCTTTTCTTTTACTTCCCATGTTTGAAAATTATTTATTCTCGCGTAATGTCAAGCTGATCTGTATTCTTAATATTGCACTTGGTCCGTGTATCCACTGCAATCTTTTATTAATTCTTTAGACATTGGCGTTATGGTTTGACTTTATGGTTGTTTGTCTTCAGTTTGATGTTCATACAGCTCTAGTTTCATTGAACTGTTTGATTAATTAGTAAATGTAAATGTTCTTCTTTCTGGAGCTAATATTGTTTTTACAGTTATTTGCTTTTGCTTATGTAGATATCACCATTCTTTTATTTTTAATTTATACCATATTCATGAAAGTTTATTCTCTAGTTTTGCATTTGAATTGATTTAGTTATTCTGGATTATGTGTATAGTGCTTGACTTAGTATTGAATCTTGAGGGAACCATGCTTTGCATACTTTACAATATTTGATTCAATTTCCTTCGTGATCTTTATTATTGTTTTTATTTTGATTCTTTGGTGTGTATTTTTTTTTTCCAATTTTATTATAGGCATTGAAATTGAGTGATGACCTCCATCTCAATGAAGTAGATTGTGTTCGTTTGCTTGTTTCTGCCAATCAAGAGGTATGATGTATTTGCCATTCATAGTTTTCTGTGACTCATATAGCTTATCATCAGTATTTTAACTAAATTCATGTTTTAAACTTTTCTTCTATTTCTAGTGTGGTCTAATGGGCCGAGATCCAATAGAAATCTTACGCCTTGCATCAGGACTCTGGTACACTGAGAGACGAGATCTAATAACAGCTCTTTATATACTATTCAGAGTAGGTCCCTCTCCACTACCCTGTCAACCATCCTTGCCCCATATAGTTTTAGTTGGCCTTTCATCAATCTCTACCAAGAATTGTCACGATGATGCTTTTGCAGGCTGTTGTGCTTGATCAGGGAGTTGAAGAAGATATTGTGGTTGACATTCAGAAGTATTTGGAAGATCTTGTTAATAATGGGCTCAGACAGCGGCTGATTACCCTTATCAAGGTTTGAACCAGTTTGATGTTTTCTTTTACATTATGCCTTGTAAGTGTGAGGAAATTTTGAGTGGTTTTTGGGTCATTTTCTACTGAGATTTTCTGGATGCAGTATTTCATGATTTTTGGTCCCCAAAAAAAAAAAAAAAAAATCCTACTTAGTACTACATGTCGCCCTTCTAAAATTCCTTGAGTGAATCATCTCTGTTTGGGCGATGACATAGGCTAATGGGTTTATAATTTTTTTTTTTTTTTGATCATTATTAGTGCAATGTCTACTTTTATATTCTTGGCAATGGTAAGTCTCTGCTTTTGTATTGATTAACCACTTCGATCATGGACTTGATTTTATACTTGGTGTTTAAAATATTTTTCTTTAATATACTCGTAACCTTGTCAGTGTTGGATGGCAAAGTGTTCTTGGTATTAAGTTATTTCAAATGTTTTTCATGGAGCAGCTCTAATTGTCACGCTGTTCAGAGATCATAGTGTTGGTTGAAAGTTTATAGTTTATTTCATTTTCACTTTGTTAATGTTCAAATTAATGTGATAAGTTTAAACTTCTGGTAGCAACTTGTTAACTTGTAAGCTACCATATTATGATTCTTTAACATCTTTCAAGCTGCACTTTCAATTTTATAGCTACATCCCCAAACATTAAAATACTTTCCTGTTCTACCTCAGCATTAGAATCAAAATGTTGATCATAGAGTCCACTTGCAGCATTGTTTCATGCATTTCTTGGTGTGGTTCTTTGTTTTCCGAACTGATATGAGAAGATCAGTTTTGATCTTTGTTTAATATCAAATTTATATCTATAAAAAGATTTACATATAAATCAGACTGTGGCTTCGTGTATTAAGTATCGAGGCATATGATCTTATGCTTTGTTCCAACAATGTTAAGACAGTGGGTGTGGGAAATAAATAGTCATTTACAATCTCCTATTATTTAATTTAATATTGTATTGAATTTAAAAAATCAAATTAGAATTTGACACAAATTTGTTTGGTTTTAGGAACTCAATCAGGAAGAACCTGCTGGTTTGGGTGGTCCTCTCTGTGAGCGCTATGTTCTTGATTCTAGGGGTGCTCTTGTAGAGCGTAGAGCTGTGGTTTATAGGGAAAGGCTAATACTTGGACACTGCCTTGTCCTCTCTGTTCTGGTGGTGCGGACAAGTAAGTGGCAAAAACTTCTGATGGGATTACATGTTCTATTGTGTGTGATGAGGGTTTGTAGCATGATAGTTTGATTTCAGTACCTCCGACTTATGCAATTGCTTCTGAGTTCTAGTATTTCAGGGTTTTGGTAGGACCTTTATCAATCAAGAATTAATAATTTGTTACATTATTTTTGGAATGTGATGACTTTCTACTCTCCTTTCTTGTTCAAGGAGTTAAGTTTCCAGGACAGGTGACAAATATTTCTGCCTCTCACCATAACATTAAGATAGTGTTTCTAGCACTATGAATGGATTCACCTGTCTTATGGGTACTTTGTTGTTTCTGCTTGAAGGAGAATAGATTATGGCACCATGCAATAACATTGGAAAATTTGCTTGTTTCAGGTCCAAAAGACGTAAAGGATGCCTTTTCTGCTTTAAAAGACAGCGCTGCAGAACTTAGTGAGAACAATGACACCTTGAAGCATCAGGCATGCCTTTTGTTTTCTTTGACGGGATGGATATGTACTGCTTGTTTGTTTGTAGCGCTGCTCATATCTTTACAAACACGGACTTGTGTTTTCAAATTTTTTGCCTTGGCTGCTTAATCTTATATTTTTCCTTTCCTCCTCCAATGCAGGTTACATTTAGCCTTCTCTTTTCTCTTGTCATTGCTTTCGTATCCGATGCTCTGAGTGCAGTACCTGATAAATCATCTGTTCTGTCCAGTGATGCTTCTTTTAGGAAGGAGTTTCAAGAAATTGTAAGATAAGCAATTAAGGAAATTTTCTTACCCATTCATGGTAACCTTTCAGATTTGATGATTTGCTAGTTGCTGATGATTTTCCATGCTTTAGGTGGTGGCCGCAGGAAGTGATCCAATTGTAGAGGGCTTTGTTGGTGGAGTAAGGCTTGCTTGGGCTGTACACCTGATGTTGATACATGATGAGATTGCTGCAGGGGAAACAGTTTCAAGTTCTTCATCTAGTGAATTGAGTAATATACGCTCATGTCTGGAAACAATTTTCTCAAACAATGTTTTCCAGTTTTTACTTGACAGAGTTCTACGAACTGCCGCCTACCAGGTCTGTTTTCGTCATCCAATTATTTTTGTTAAAAAAATTTCATTTCTTAATGAGGGCTCTTTCAAGACAATTGTTTTTGTGTGTGAAATGTATCCTATAAAAGTCGTTTGGACTTTTGTGCTGGGTCATTGACTCTATGCCGGAAGTTTTGGAAACTTCGTATATCATACAGTTGAAACTATTTTATTTTGCACTGCAGGCGCTTTCTTGATCCTGTACATCTGGGCTATCTTACTAAATTTCTTCTCTTGTAAATTTCCTGGGGACAATTTTTTCCGCATTCATGCCATTTATTGTTTCCATCTTCTAATGTTGTTTGGTGTGGTAGCACTTTCGTTTATTTTTCCTTCGTTTTAAGCAAAATGTGCACTCTAGCTTATACATCTTGAGATTTAGTTTCTCAATTTGGGATAATGGTCATTTTTGGTTTCTTGTTTATCATGATCTGGAGATGTTGATACTTATAATAGTTGAATAGCTATTTTAATAGATTAAAAGCTATTTTCTATTTTTAATGTCTACAGAACGATGATGAGGATATGGTGTACATGAATAATGCTTATTTGCACAAGCTGATTACTTGCTTCCTATCTCACCAACTTGCAAGGGACAAGGTCAGTTGAATTCTTCTTGTTCCTACTCTAGTGTAAATTAAAGTGGCACTTTAAGATGGTATTGCTTGGAAGACAACTAAAAAGTCTACCAAATGAATTTGCCACTAAATTATCATAGGTATCTGTCAACTTTCTATTGGCTTTTTTGCTAGTGCCTTTCTAATGCTATTAGGGACCGTTTGAGATTGTTTTGGAAGACTCAAAAATAATTTTGAAAAGCTAAAAGCTAATTTTGCTGTTTAGTAATTTTTTTTAGAGATCCCTTTTGGTAAAATCACCTCATCTTATAGCAGATTTTGAAAAGCAGAGAATAAGTAGCTTTTCAAAATCTGATTTTGAGAATCACTTTTAAATTTAATACAATTCCACGTTTATCCTCATATATATTATAAAAATTCAAAATTATCCTTGTTTATTAGGAAATAAAGTCATTAACTTTGAAGAGATTATTATTATTATAAATTATATTGAGATAACAAATAATAAAATTAATAAATGTTTAAATAAATTTTATTCAATATTATGTTGATTTCAGTGATTTACATTCTTACAGTAGTTTAATTGTAAGATTTACCAAGCACATGTTTTTAAAACTCATGGTATTTTTAAAAATAAATTTTACCAAACGTTTATTTGATTATCTTTACAACTGATTATTTATACAACACAGCTAACAAAACTTATTTTAAAAGCTACAACATTACCAAACTTGTCCTTAGTATCATGTTTATAGTATTTGGAATTTATCTTTACATATTCAAAGATAATTTAGTTTCTGTGACAAAAAACAGGGATTTGTTGTCTTCTTCTATGTGACCTAGTGTCAGCTAATTTTAATACATTAACTTTTCATGTATGGAAACCTATGTGTAGAAACCCAGATCTTCTTCTACTCCTCTGGGTGTGTTGGTCTTCAGGTGATTTATCTTGAATTATGATTGTTATTACTTTGATAAAGCTTTTTGTAATACTAATTTACAGGTCAAAGAATCAAAGGATAAAGCCATGAGTGTGCTTAATTCATATCGTATAGCCGGATCACATGATTTTGTGCATGAGAGCAACTTGCCTTCTCAACAGGACACTGAAATAGGCCCTTTGCCTTTTGTCTCTCTCTTGGAATTTGTCAGTGAAATTTATCAGGTTTGTTTTACAATAAATGTGGCACTGAAAGAATTTTAAACTAAAGAATGTAGTCTTGTTTCTTCTTCGTTTAGTATATTAGCAATCTAGTTAAATGTTAAAAGAATTTAAGTTTTAGATTGTGTTGTTTGAATAAAAAACCTTTGCTATTTGGACTAAGCCTATATATAACACTGATTTGTCAATTTTCCAAAACTGTTTCCAATTTTTCAGTTTTTCTTCATTCATACTCTTGTTGGTTATGTGATGCTTAAATAAGCTCCTCTATTGTATTTGGAAACTTGTTCTTTAGATTTAAGTTTTCATTTGATTTGTAACAAGTATTAATTGCATCAGAATATCCTGAGTCTCTTCTATATCAATAAATCGTTCTGCTGTAACAATTAATTAATTCATTATTTTTTCCAATTTCATGCTATCTTGCTACATCGTTTGCTTTTTTTTTTATGATGACCCTGTAATTGAAACAAATTTCAGAAGGAACCAGAGCTGTTGTCTGGCAATGATGTCCTGTGGACATTTGTGATTTTTGCGGGAGAGGATCACACAAATTTTCAAACACTTGTGGCCTTCTTGAAAATGCTGAGTACCTTGGTAGGAGAATTTTGTAATTGAATATGTGAGACATGTCTATTTACCCTCTGTTTTGATGTCTTATACCCATTTCCTTATATCATGTTCTTTTCAGGCTTCTAGTCAAGAAGGTGCATCAAAGGTTTATGAGTTGCTTCAAGGTAAAGCATTCCGCTCCATTGGGTGGAGAACATTGTTTGATTGCTTATCAATTTATGATGAAAAGTTCAAACAATCTCTTCAAACTGGTGGAGCCCTGTTACCGGATTTTCAAGAGGGGGATGCAAAAGCACTTGTTGCATATTTGAATGTCCTTCAGAAGGTTTTGCATCTTTCCCTGCACAGCTGCTCAATTTATCATCCCTTTTAGGATTATTTTTACTATCAACATTTTTCTGTATGCAGATGTTATATATAGCTGATTGCTCTTTATGTGGCTGGTTTATCTGTTTCATGTTACTTAATTACCATTGCATTCAAATTTGAGGGTTGCCAAGATACCTGACTGATGAGCTCCACTAACTCATTTTGCTGTTCTAGTGAATATCTTCTATGCATAAACAGAATTGCATTGTGGTTGTGCGCCATTTCTTCCTCCTTGCCCTTTTCACCAAGAATTGTTTCTTTTTCCCTGATTTCTCCTCCCTTTTCTTCCTAAACACACTAATAAACAACTAGAGTTTCTGCACTATCCATTTGCAGATTGTATAGTAATTTCCTCACCACCCCCAACCCAAAAAAAAAAACTTTAGGTTGTATAGTAAATTTTTTCCTCTTTCCCCCATCTCATTTCTGAATGTATCAATGTATCACCTTGATCTTCTTGCTTAAATTGAAAGGAATACTTTGTTTTTTCTGGTGTGTGCTGCAGGTTTTGGAAAATGGAAATCCTATTGAAAGGAAGAACTGGTTTCCTGACATTGAACCATTATTTAAGCTCCTTAGTTATGAAAATGTGCCTCCATATCTGAAGGTCAACAGCTGTGATTAATGCTGAGAATATTCTAGTATACCATTTGCAGATTCTACTTTCCATTGAAGATTAGAAGCTTCTGCTAAAATATTATGCACTCCATTTAAAATCAAATATACTACATGCTTTCTCAGGGTGCCCTGCGGAATGCAATTGCTGCCTTCATTCATGTTTCCCCTGTCATGAAGGATAACATTTGGCGTTATCTTGAGCAGTATGATCTACCTGTAGTTGTTGGGAATGGGAATACTGCACAACCAATTACTGGGCAGGTTAGTTTTTTTTGCAATGTAAAAATTTGGTATTTGGTTGTTGAAATGTGCTTGGAAGGCATCAGCTTATGGCATACTATTTATTTCTCTAGCTTATTGCTTATTGTCTTTGCCTTTTTATTTTATTCTCTAATGTTGTGGTGTTACAATTACATATGCCAAAACACGATGAATTTCTAGCTTCAAAAACATTGATGCACAAAAAGGAAGGCTTACGGGCTGTACACCAAGATAGAAGACAAAACTGCTACATCCCATTATATAGGTCCATAAAACCTCTGTGTGGCTCTTAGCTTTATCAAGGGAGAGCAGTTAAAAAAAGGGGGGAAAGTGTTTGAATGTATAATAGAATTATTACCATCTTCCTTATATATAATATAATTGGCATCTGTGAACTGTGGGTCTAGCTATGATGCGGATGCAGTTGATGGGAGAAACTTTGATCCATATAGAAATTTGGACAAATGGATGTACTTCTTGTACATATGGTTTTGGGATACACATCTTTCTCTCTCTGTTTATGAGTTTTTCTTGTCTTTTCGAGATGCCATTGTTTTTCATAAGATCAAGTGTAATTTTTATGAACTGTGATGTTGGTCCACCAGTTCTTTATACAGCCAGATGAAATGGACCAATTGCATATTACTTGATAAAAGAAAGATATGAATTCATGGTTAATGATGTCGTATTTCGTTATTGATTCATACACACCCTCCTTTTGCCTGTCCAAGATTGTTTTTTTTTTTTTTTATTTTGCAATTGTGCTCCCTTTTTGTTGGCAAATTCACTGTAGTTTACTTTTCACCTCTGTTTATTCTTTTTGCATTAATTTAACGGTTGTCCAATAGCTGATTACTGTTATTTGAACGCACATTATTGTCTCATGTGATGCATATACTTTTATAATGTAATTTATCGATGTTTATAGGTGCACATTAAAGATGTTTGCTTTTCGTAGATTCATCTAAGCTCGGAGAGTGTTTTGAGATAGTTGTCTAGGCTTGTCTAGTATTGTAGAGGGTTGTGTATTTTGTATAGAAGAGTATTCGTTATTTTGCTTTCTCAGTGGACAGCTGGTCCTCTCCTTGTACAATTCTTCATCATTAATACAATTTATAGTTTCTTATAAAAAAAAATATTACATGAATTTTTTCATTATATAAATTGCTGAAATAGATATTTGGTAATGCCCATAAATCTTGTTATGGCATCTGATGTCTACTAAATTAAGAGATGTTATGAGAAAATGGTCTAGGAAATGTATGAGACTTGAGTTTTTAACTGTGCTGTGTTCAGGCAAGCCTACCAAAATGCTTGGACTATCACTATTAATTGTTACAGGAAATATTGCTTGTCTTATTTGTAATTTGTATGAGCTTGTCTTATGGTGTCATTGACAGGTTTATGATATGCAATTTGAACTGAATGAAATAGAAGCAAGGAGGGAGCATTACCCTTCGACAATATCTTTCCTTAACCTCTTAAATGCTCTAATTGCTGAAGAAAAAGACTTCAGCGACAGAGGGCGTAGGTATTGGATTTGGTGTTCTAGTGTTTTCTGGGTATTACGATGTCTTCTCCTCTTTGGTAACTTTAAAATTAAGGGTATTTTTTGCAGATTTGTTGGTATCTTTAGGTTCGTATATGATCATGTGTTTGGGCCTTTCCCTCAAAGAGCCTATGCAGACCCTTGTGAGAAATGGCAATTGGTTGTTGCTTGTCTCAAGCATTTTCACATGTGAGTATATCCCATAGTTTATCATGGAAGCTTCTCCCTGTGATTTTGAGCTTCTACATATTTTACTTGTTACTTTCATTCCGTTAGACATTTAGGTTGGGTATCTAATCAACTTGTTTTTCTTATCTTTCTTTAATTGCAATCATATGCTTTTTTTTATATGCCTTTTCTACCTCTCCATCTGTTAGAATTCTCCACACACACAAAGATATGCGAATAAATATGTAGTCCAATTCTATAGAGGCAACAAGTTTATTGAATTCTGATCTATGACTATACTTGGTTTAATCTTTAAGTTGAACAAATGTTATAGAAATTTTCCTATTCTTATCATTTTCCGTGCAGGATATTGAACATGTATGTCATTCAAGAAGAAGATATTGATAATGCTGTGGAACAATCATCAACACTTACACAATCATCTCCAATTCAGATGCAGCTCCCTGTACTAGAGTTGCTAAAAGTATGTGTATATTACTTTGAAGTTTCACACAATAAATATTCATGCCTATACGTGTTTGTGTATGATAAAAGACTTAGAAATAAGCAGTTATGCAGAGGAGCATTAAACACAAAGCTTGGAACAAGCACATGCATGTTACTACTCACTAATGTTTATGGCCTGACATTAACATTAGTGACTAGGAACATGCATGGATATCGAACAGTTATGCCTTTTCTACATCTCTATCTGATTTCATTGTTTTATGTTGTCTATATTATTTCTACAACTATTTTTTGGAGATTGTCAATTTGTCCTCTACTATAATCCCCTTGACAGCGTAAGTTTACAATATTATCTTTATTTTCAAATACATTTTTATTCATATTTATTATAAATTAAATAAATCATATGAATGGAAATTAAAATAAAAATTAAGTATTAAAAACAAAAAATATATGCTTTGATGTGAAAAAATTAATAGTAAAATATTTTTCTTGTATTTTTTTAATTTTATAAATGTTTTCTTGTAATAAATATATAATAAAATTATTATAAAATGAAAAAAAAATTATTATAAGCAAACTTGAATGATAAATAAAAAAATTATTATAAAATAGATAATAAAATATTTTTCTTGCAATTTTTACATTTAATTTTAAAATATTGTAAAATATTTATTATAAGAAAATGTCTATAAAATAAAAAAAATATAAGAAAAATATTTTATTATTATTTTTTTCACATCAAATCATTTATTTCTTGTTTTTAATATTAATTTTTTATTTTAATTTCTATTCATATGATTTATTTAATTTATAATAAATATGAACAAAAGTGTATTTGAAAATAAGGGTAATATTATAAAATTATACTATCAGAGAGGTTATTGGCTATTATAAAAATAGTAAGGGGGTAAATGATATATACTGATTACAATAAGGGAGAAATTGGCAATCTACCATTATTTTTCTTTGCTAAAGGTACTTATTGCTTGTACTACAACTTTGGTACAATCTGTGGATATAAAACTCAGATTAGTTGAGAAGGTGCCCGCAAGGTCTGGGGTTTGATTTCTTGGAGCCTCGCAGGTAGATACGAGTTTCTTGTTTGTGTTTAGGGGTTCTTGAGTTATCAAAAGAAAGAAAAAATGGTTTTGAATTTGTGTCATTCTAATAGATTTTTCTTATTTTTAATAGGAAAATAAGGTTTATGACTTGACAATAATGCTTTATCTCCGCGGGACTTATTTTCTCCTTATAGCAAAGAGATGCTTTGGCTGATTGCCTTCCATAATATATTAGTTTATCTAGTTATTAACTAGTGGAGCTGCATTTTCAGACTCAATGTTGTGCTAGTAATTGAGCTCATTTTCTTGCTGTATTTGATGCTATGTTTTTCAGGATTTCATGAGTGGCAAGGCTGTTTTCCGAAATATTATGGGGATACTCCAGCCTGGAGTCGATTCAATCATTACTGAACGGACTAGTCAAATATATGGACCACTTTTAGAAAAGGCCGTGCAGCTATCTTTGGAAATTATAATCCTTGTCTTGGAAAAGGATTTACTTCTTTCTGATTTCTGGCGTCCTTTATACCAGGTAATTATTTCCCTGTTGGATGTTTGCCTTTTCTCAAAAAGGGAAAAAAAAGGTTGGATCTTTGCTGAACATTTCAGCTAGTAGGAACATTTTGTAAGTTTTTGATGCATTTTGTTGAAGATTGACAAAATGATCACAATTTTTCTACTTAGGTTTTATTGCTTGTATGATTGTGGCATTTCCATCTTACAAGTAGAAGTGGAAGTCAATTTTTGAACCTTTTTTTTTTTTTTTTTAATTTTTAACTTTTAGGCTGAGCATAAAATGCTGGATTCTTATGAATCTTTGGATGATCAATAAAGGGTATCAAGTTAGCTAGCAGTCTAATTAGTGCAAGTTATCTATATTTAATGCTAATGTATGTATTGAATTGGTAAACTAAATTGGGTGACCATGTACAAATATGTAAAGAAAAATAAACGACGAATGTGGTAAAGAATGGAAATGAGAAGCTAGTAAGAAACTGAGGACAGGGGATTAGTATTGGACAGAGAAAACTGTTTTCTCAACTCTTTGTGGTTCATCATATTTATTCTTTTGTTATATTACTCTATGATGGTCTGTCCTTCCCTTCTCGTGAATATATCATCAGAGCCTTTATTTGTATATCGAAATGGTATATGCTAAGGAAAGATGATGAGGGGAGGTGTAGAGTGTAATTGTGTTTAATAGAAGGTCATAAATATTCATGCATCTTTATATACATATCTGCACGATCATATTATAGTTAGGCTTCCCAGTACATATTCCCATGCCTTCGTGTATCTTGAGGCTTCTGAACATTTTTGAAGCAAAATGGTTGCATAATTTATTTCTCTTATCTTTTCCTGGTATCAACATTTTGCCAAATGTCAATCTTCAAATTCATGAATGGTGAAGTATCATATAGCTCCTAAGAAGTTATCTTCTTATGATATGTCTATGCTTTACTTAGTCACGTGAAAACAACTTCACTGAGGTTTTCATTTCTTGCTCATTTTCTGTGTAGCCTGTGGATGTTATACTATCTCAAGATCATAATCAAATCGTAGCACTATTGGAGTATGTAAGATATGATTTTCTTCCACAAATACAGCAGTGCTCTATCAAAATCATGAGTATTTTAAGGTATTCCCTGTGTGTCAAATTTTCTTTTATTTTTTTGTCTAATTTATGATTGATTGGTTTAATATTGTTTTCATACTACTTTGGGGCGATAGTTCTCGCATGGTTGGGCTTGTACAATTACTGCTAAAGTACAATGCGGCAAGTTGTTTGGTGGAGGATTATGCAACTTGCCTTGAGTTGCGGTCAGAAGAAAGTCAAATTATAGAGAACAGTGGTGACGATCCTGGGGTTCTCATAATGCAGGTTTGCCTCATATCCTTTCTTTAAGATGTAAAAAATGTTTTCAACAATTATCTATGATGTTTACATATACTCTCTTATACGTTTTGGCAGCTTCTAATTGATAATATTAGTCGGCCTGCTCCAAATATCACACATTTACTGCTTAAATTTGACCTTGATACCCCTATTGAACGGACAGTTTTACAGCCAAAGTTTCACTACAGGTTATTTGGTTATAACTTGCCTCTGTTGACTTTTATTTTCCCTATGTTTTTATGTTTGGTTGTGCATTTATTATGTCATTTTCAGTTGCTTGAAGATTATTCTTGAAATTTTGGAGAAGGTTTCAAAGCCAGATGTAAACGCATTGCTTCACGAATTTGGTTTTCAGGTAAGTTGGCTATCTGATCAGTTCTCTTTATCCTTTTCCTAAACATAAAATGTTAAAGGTATCTATCCTTTTCCCCCTCTTTTTTACTTGTTTTTGGGGGGTCTCCTTCCGATTTTTTGTTGAGAATTTGACTATTTGCTTTGTGCAGCTACTTTATGAGTTGTGCTTGGATCCGTTAACATGCAGTCCTACCATGGATCTCTTGAGTAGTAAAAAGTATCAATTCTTTGTTAAGGTACAACATACATATGTTTTAATGATTTAAAGCCATTTGGTAATAAGTTTCTTTGAAAAAAAAAAATCTGCTAATATCATAGTTTTTGTTGTTGTTTCCTTTGTTTTTTGTCATTATTATGACAGCACCTTGATGCTATCGGTGTAGCACCTCTCCCTAAACGAAATAGTAACCAGACACTCCGCATCAGTTCCCTCCATCAGGTAGTTTTATCCAATAATCCAGTTTTAATGATTTTCCTCATGTATTGTTCCTAATGTTTGTTCTGATCATACAATTGCTATACTTACAGATTTTGGTAAGAAATTACAGGGGCTATGTGTGACTTTTCTTGTTTGTCATAGGAGTTGTATGTTTTCTTAAAAAAACAAACAAAAAATTAGGTAGGCACATTGATCATAATTAAAACTAACCTTTTGTATTGTTATTGATTGGTGATGATTGAAGCCCTTGAAACACACTGAAAATATATTGTTTTTTATATCTTCTTTCCCTCCTTTCCCCTCCCCTTGCAAACCAAAAAAAGAGTGATTTTATTGAGACCTGATGACCAATGATGTTGTATTGTAGATCTGAGGCAAAACTTTCCCCTATTTTCGTAAATGCCTTGGCAATACCAGCATGCGCCGCCCACCTACCCACACACATATATCTCATGAATTCATGGTGCATGCTGCAAAATGACTGATTCAGGAATCAATTGTTGATATCCATGGTTTGCTTGCTAATTGTTGCTACATAAACCAGTTTTCATTCATGTTATCTTTTTTCCCCAGAGGGCATGGCTATTGAAGCTTTTAGCTATTGAATTGCACGCTGGATATGGGAGTAGTTCCACTCACCAAGAGGCATGTCAGACCATCCTTGCTCATCTCTTTGGGCAGGATCATATTGAAGATACGGGTCGCACTCACTCTCTCCCTTTCACGGTTCAAAACATCACAGAAAATGCTGGAACCAGAACTATCAGTAAGAGTAAGGTATTGTTAGTTACCTTCGTATTTGTAATGTTCTTGCCACCCTTTCTCTTGTAAAATCTTATATGCATATTGCATGCATTGTTTAGTTCTCGGTACATATTCCTTGTGGTAGTGTATTATTATTGATATTTAGATCAAGCTACCTATCAGGTCAGGAGTCAATCTAGTTTTGATTTGCTAAGAGGCCGTAAGACAATGCTCCTGGGGGAATTTCCTGGGTCCCATAGCCTACTTTAACATAAGAAAATTTCTTACGGTTGACATTCTTGAAAAGATTAAAGACTTTAAATACAAAACTTGGGAAAAAAGAACAATGTATATATGAGGGGATGGCTTCTTTTGGAGTTTGTGTTGATGATACAAAGCACATCCATGTTGTTAGTCATTAAACACAAATCTTGGAACAAAGCACATGCATGTTACTAGTCACTAATGTTGCTTTTCTTTGGAAATCATTCTACAATAGGAAATTGTTTATTTAGACTTTATTATTGATGTTCCCCTCTTTCTCTCTCTCTCTCTCTCTCTATCTATCTCACCCACACACACATTCCCCATAGCAATTCAAATGCTGTTCGACTGATACCTCCATCAAATATTTTGTCAATCCAATATTCTAAACTATCTAATGGAATGTGGACTTGAACCTAAGCTTGTATTATGCTTTATGAATTCTTTTATGTTTTATAGTTGGTATAATGAGTATTGTGTATATTGTTTGCCTTGATAATGTACTTGTGGAAAGTTAAGTGAGTCCTGGTTTCTTATTTATTTTTATTTCTGTTGCTGGAAATTTGACTCTTATTTTGGGATATATGTAGGTGTTAGAGTTGCTAGAAGTTGTCCAATTTAGATCTCCGGATACTGCTATGAAGCTTTCTCAGATTGTGTCTAATATGAAATATGACTTGCTGGTAAGTTTCTAGCCACTGAATGGGATCCTTTTTTTTCCCTTTGCACTCTCCTTATTCTTATTAAAGTTGTCTTATAGGCCGAGGACATACTTGGGAATCCAACTATTTCTGGAAAGGGTGGTATCTACTACTTTTCAGAGCGAGGCG
Source organism: Murraya koenigii (assembly GCA_025617385.1). Taxonomy (NCBI): domain Eukaryota; kingdom Viridiplantae; phylum Streptophyta; class Magnoliopsida; order Sapindales; family Rutaceae; genus Murraya; species Murraya koenigii. Next base: position 4,750,461 of record CM046817.1, on the reverse strand, counting down.
ACCGTTTGATTGACCTTTCTTCATTCAGTGATAAGCTGTGGAAGGTCTTTTTCACAAACTTTAGGGTTCTTTAAATCAGGATTTATTATTTTACTATTATTGTTAATGTTCTCTTCTTGGAACTTCGGAAGGAGGATGCCATTGCTGATTCTACTTTGTTATTCCAGAAATTCAATATTGTTTATTCCCAGTTGAGTAACTTAGGCAGTGAAGCTGAGCTAAATGATGTTAGAGAGACAATTCAACAGTTATTAAGATGGGGATGGAAGTACAATAAGAACCTTGAAGAACAAGCTGCCCAACTTCACATGTTGGCAGGATGGTCACAGGTTGTTGAGGTGCATATCTTTCTTTGTTCTAGACTTCAAAATTGAATGGAAAAAATCTTTTTATTGCCCTTCTTAGAGACAGTTGAACGAAAATTTTAGTAAGCTTTCTCTAACTTTGTGCTTTTCCCCACTATTTGCTCTTTTAGGTCTCTGCATCGAGGCGGATTTCTTCTCTTGGAAATCGATCTGAGATACTATATCAGTGAGCCCCCATCACTATTAGTACTTTTCTCCGCCTTATGTAGACTTCATGTAACTGTTTTTTATCGTATTGACAGAATTCTTGATGCATGCCTTGGTGCTTCTGCTTCTCCAGACTGTTCATTGAGGATGGCATTTATATTGTGCCAGGTATTGTTGATCCATCTGCATTTGAGTCATTCCTGCGGATTGTCCTTTCTTGTTGCCTATTTTGATTAACTTTGTTTAAGTTTCAATGATGCTAGGTTGCACTTACATGCATGGCTAAACTACGAGATGAAAAATTTTTATGCCCCGGTGGTTTAAATTCCGATAGTGTCACATTTCTTGATGTTATAATGGTGAAACAATTGTCAAATGGTGCTTGTCACTCGATATTGTTTAAGCTTATCATGGCAATTCTGAGAAATGAATCATCAGAGGCCTTAAGGAGACGGTATGGTTCTTTTAGGAGCTGTGATCTCTGCTTGTTGTAGTCTATTGTTGGAACCTGACCTTGATCTATCGTTCTATGTTCAGCCAATACGCCTTGCTACTGAGCTATTTTCAGTATTGTCAACATATGCTTGCTCCAGATGTTCCGACAACAGTTTTGCAATATTTATTGCTTGATGAACAAGATGGTGAAGATCTGGATCTTCAGAAGGCATGTAGTTTCTACATTGTTTTGGAAATCATTTCTTTTTCCTTGCTATTTTCTTTGATGAAAGAAAGATTTAATCAAGAAATATCCTGTTATATTTTCTTCCAGATTGATAAAGAACAGGCCGAACTAGCGCATGCCAATTTCTCTATATTGAGGAAAGAGGCTCAAGCCATCTTGGATTTGGTGGGTATCAACTTTAACTCACAAATGTGTTTTATCATCAATAAGAATATTAAATGGATTTCAACGGATAATGAAGTTCTGATTAGGTCAGGGTTCATACATGGGATGGGGTATAAGCTATCATTAGTTGGACTCATTCCCTGCTATTAATTTTGATTTTTCTGATACTTTAAGATGTGCCGCTCTTGTCCATCAGGAATTTCGCAATATTCACTTGCACTTCATAGTTGTATCTGTTGTTGATTCTTCTATAATCAAACAGGTTCTTGTGCAACTATTAAAGTCAAACAGATTCATTTATGTCCCTAAATTTTTGGATGCCCATATCCATGTCCTCAAGTTTACACCATAAGATAATTTTGTATTTCTTTGAGTTGAATCCATTGCTTTTGTGAGAATGAGCAAATGAAAATCAACAAGACGAGTTCATTTGAGTCTAGTTATTGATAGCTCATATCGCTTTTATTAATGGCTTCATTGTTTATAACAGTTTATATTTTTATTTTCTTTGTGCTTCTTTTTTAAAATATTATTATTAACTTAATTTCTGATTTTTTTTCTGCTTCACTGTTGATTTAGTTTTTTATTTTTTGTTATCTGTTAAAGATGTTTTCTCATTGTCAGGTTCTCATGTGTTACAATTTTGATCTTTATGCAGTTTGATAACTGTTTTTCTTTTCTCCTTTCTGTTTCACATAATCACTGTTTAATTTCAATGTTTAAGGTCATAAAAGATGCAACCCAAGGCAGTGAACCTGGGAAGACAATATCACTCTATGTTCTGGATGCATTGATTTGTATTGATCATGAGAAATATTTCTTAAGTCAACTTCAAAGTAGAGGGTTTTTGAGGTCCTGCTTAATGAACATTAGCAATGTTTCCTACCAGGTATCTATTTTCTCTGTATTGCATCATATCATGCTTCTACACAAGTAACATGTCAATTTAGATTGCATAACACTAGAGATCACAAATGTTTGATGTAAACGGTAATGAGATATCTCCTTGGAAGATTATATTGCTAATCATTACATAGTATGAATGATTTCAAGTTTCAAAAAAATGATTCCCTTCTTAGTTATACATCTTTCTGTTGCCTTGATGTTAGTTATGAATTGTTTATTTTATTTTTTCTTGAGATCATTCTCAATTCTGAATATGGTTTCACAGTGTGTATGTGATTCTGCTAACTACCCGATCCTTATGCATGAAAAGTAAAAATAAAAATTGCATATTGAGGCCCCATAGCAGTTCTTTTCCTGTGGTACTTTGCTTGACCACTACTATTTGTGCATATGTCAGAGATCTAATTTTAAATGAATTTGTGATTTAGGATGGCAAGCGTTCTCTAGATTCATTGCAGCGAGCATGTACACTTGAGGCTGAACTTGCAATGCTACTGAGAATCAGTCACAAGTATGGGAAATCTGGGGCCCAAGTTCTATTTTCCATGGATGCTCTGGAGCATATTGCTTCATGCAAGGCAGTGGGTTTGCAGGTGAAACTTCTGGACTTATGCTCTTTAGTACTATTGTTCTTGCTCCTTGTAATTTCTCACAAATTGAAGTTAACTGCAGGGAAGTTTAAGGTGGGTTGATACAAAGCTTAGACGAGAAGTAGGTAGGGACATTGACCGACAACGAATGATTATAACTCCTATGTTGAGATTGGTGTTTTCTCTGACATCATTGGTTGATACATCTGACTTTTTTGAGGTTAGCCTTCTTAGTCCTAGATCATATTTCATCTTTCGTGTTAACATACGCAAATGACAACTTGTCCAACCATGGGCGTGTAAGAGTGTGGTTTCCCAATTCTTCCTAGCTATCGGCATGTGTCATTAGAGTGGTGATGAGTTCTCCAGCTTGAAACATAATTCCATGGTGTTTGTCATTATTCCTTTTGAGACCCATCAAGCCTAATATGAATTCAAACTTGTTACAAGCTTATCTATACTCTTGTCACTATTATAATTATATCCCGGTTTCATAAGATCATAAATATTTGCGAAATGTGATATTTGTTCTTTGATGGTAAAATTTTTCTAAGTGAGAATAAAACTTGAATGTTTCCTTGTGTTAGACTTGCTTATTGTTCACTGTTGTTGCTTTCCTTTCTTTGTCTATGATCCTGGTTTTCATTTTCTTTTCATGTTGTGTATGAGCATTCTTTTATCTTTGTAATTTGGTTTGATAGGTAAAGAATAAAATTGTTCGTGAAGTCATAGATTTTATCAAAGGACTTCAATTGCTCTTCGATCAAGTTCTTCAGGAAAACATATCTGAAGCTGATGAATTGACGATGGAGAAGATTAATCTTGTTGTTGGTATACTTAGCAAGGTAGGTGCTTTGCTACTAATGTGGTCTAGATTTTATGGTTCAAAGGTGTGAACCATGATGCTTAGTGTATCTACACTAAGTTAGCTTGACACTTTTAATTGGATAAGTTCTTTGATGTTTCTGCATGACTATAAGTGGCTCTTGGATGTTCCATGACCTAAATGATAGGCAGTTCAAGCACTACGAAAATTACTTTCCTCTGAGTAGCTCTTGATTTGTCCTTTTTTTTTTTTTTACATCGTTATAAATTCTTTGCTACAAATTTGTCTGCTAGCTTTTCAAACATTTTTTAAAAAAATTTTTTTAATCTGCGTATATGAGCCAACATTTTTGTATATAGGTTTGGCCGTATGAAGAAAGTGATGAGTATGGCTTTGTGCAAGGTCTTTTTGGTATGATGCGTGCTGTTTTCTCTAGTGACCTGGAGAATTCGACTTTTTCCCAATCAGTACGATCTCCTGAGGTATGCTCTTGTCCTTTTCAAGTGTAACTAAACATCAATGTTGTATAATTATTTATGGTTTTCTTTTTTTTTTTTGGTAAATTAACAGAACCAGAGAAATTCAGAGCTGAAAACATTCCAGTTATGCTTTAGTTTGAGCTCCTATTTATATTTTCTGGTCACAAAGAAATCTCTTAGGTTGCAGGTAGGCATATGAAGGTTGAGATGGTGAATCGTTTATTTGATGGAATTGTTAAGTTAAATTGTGCTTAATCTATAAGCTGATTCTTCTTATCTGGCCTATCTACCTTGCTGTAGGTTTCAGACGGTGTGGATGATTACAATACCAATTCAGGATTGCGGCAGCCCACATTGACTTCACTTAGTTATCTTCTTAATTCTGTGACCACAGTTCTGGAAAGAGCAGCTGAAGATAAATCCTTACTAATTAATAAGGTGTGTAATAGGATTGCAAAAAGCACCTGTAGAAAATCCTCGTTTCACTGCTCATGCATTATATTGAGACCTTGGCTCTAACAATTGTTGCTTATTGCAGATTCGGGACATTAATGAACTATCAAGGCAGGAGGTAGATGACGTTATCAACATGTGTGTTAGACAAGATTATGTTTCATCATCTGACGACATACAGAAAAGGTATTCATTTGATTTGTTGCATTCATTTCCCAATATTTTTCTTGCTTTTACAAGGACCTAAATGTACTAATTGATTTTTTTTTTCCAACACATATGTTTACTGTTATTGGGTTATGCTTTGATCATTTACAATTATTTAATGTACTAATTGATTTTTTTTTCTTTCCAACACGTTTACTGTTATTTTGGGTATTTCTTGAGAATGGTCTACATTATTTGGAGCTTGTGCGTTGGTTGTAATTATTGCATAACGTTATTAAATTTAATTAAGTCTGCTTTTCCACAACCCCCTTCCCCCTTCTGTTTTCATCATTATGTTATTATATAGGAAGTTTACTATAAATCGCCAAAAGAAAGAAGACTATTCTGCAATGTACCACTAGGTTCTAGCTTGTGCATTACACTCGGTCGACTGATTAAGTTTCTAGTCCATTAAGAGCCAGTTCTGGGATTGCTGTGGCTTATAAAATAATATTTTTTTTCTATATTGAAGAAATAATCAGCTGTACAAAAAACCAGATAGGTGTATGCCAAAATGTGTTGTTGAGTTTCAAAAATCAAAGTGTATGTATTTGGTAAATTTTATTATTATATTCTAGTGGCATTTGTATATCGAGTGTAAGTTATCTATCACACATCTTTTTTATTTTTCCAGCACTCCAATTTCGGCAGTGAAAAAAAAAAAAAGCTCCATAATTCATATAAAATATGAAAATTAAAATATCAGGTTTATGATTGATAAACTAGGGTTTATTGGGAAATATGATGTACATTTTCTTTTTCATTAAAATAACAAGGTAAAAAAAAAAAAGAAAAACTGCAAAAGTGTCATTATTCATCACGATGGATTGTTTGATAAACTGTTTCTAAAATCAAACCCTGTTTGCTTTTGAAAATTGTGTTTAATGTGGAGGAAGTTATGAAATACCTTTTTGTCATAAGTTGTGAAATAAGCGGCGATTAACTTTTTAGTAGCAATCCCAAATGCAGCCTTAGTCCACAACATTCCAATTGAAGTATAATTTTGTACTCTACTTAGTTGCTACATAGTTTCTTCCTACGACATTTGTACCTTAAATAATTAATATTTATTATTCTTGAACTAATTGAAGTTACTGGATTCTGGTTTCAAAGGATTTTGTACTGCTGCAGTCTGCTCATCCAGTATTGCATTTACTGCACTGTCTTAATGGTCTATATGTTTTCAAATTCTGTTTATTGAGGCCTTTGGAGCAAAGTATCTAGTCATTATGTTGTCACAACCATTGTATTCTTTGTTCACTGGTGTTCGTATTATAGCTTCACTGCAACAGATATGCTTGCTTGATTGTAAATAATGTCCATCTGTGCTTTTTTCTATGAATGCTTCACTTTGTAACTAAAGCTTATTGAGCAACTGCTTGGTTTGCAGATATTTGCCTCTTATTGACTTTGGTATCAATATAAACCAATTTGTTGGTTATTTTTCCCTCCGTCTACAGGAGATATGTAGCAATGGTGGAAATGTGCCAGGTTGCTGGCAAAAGGGATCAGCTAATTACGTTATTACTTCCTCTTGCGGAGCACATTCTGAATGTGATTCTTATTCATTTTCAGGACAGGTATGCTTCCTTCTGAAAACTGTATCTCAATTCTTTGGGGTGTGATCTCCCTAATATATATGTTCATTGGTTTAAACTCTTGATCTTTAACCTGGGAAGCTTTGGAATCCCCTTGATCTGTAGGGCTTATTGATAAATGGACTCTAGCTTGATGTTATGTTGCTACTGAAGTTAGCTTCTTAACATTTTTACTGTTTCCTTTTGGCAGTTCTATTGTATCAGATAGCAGTGAAACTATGAGAATGATAACATATGGTGCTAAGTCTGACTCAGGACAAGACATAAGTTTGTTGTGTGGAAAATTAATTCCAATATTGGAACGGCTTGAGCTACTTAGTGAGGTATGCTGCTTTCCATACCTGCTTGTTTAAACCTACTGGTCTGATCATTCCTAGTTCCAACTCCAGCTCAATAAGTAAACCACATTATCATCCGAACATTCCAATTGGCCCCCTGGGCATAGCTCAGTAGGCCTTGAATGTGCTCTGTGCTCGATATCACCCAAGTTCAAGTAATAATAGTGGACAAGGGTTGATGTCTAGTGGTCCATGTATCGCATTCCCATCCAAACCTTTAAAAAAATAATAATAATAACATTCCTTTTGGTGGTGATAGGATTATAGAAATTGGACGTACAGAGTTGACTTTGTGTTTACAGTATATTTGTCATTGTCTTCATTAGTGTTATATTTATGAAAGTGACTCTGGAAAATCAGTGGCACAGATAAAGATCCTTCAATTATTTCTGTTAACATAAGATTTATGTAAACATTGAGATTTTTATATGGTGGCTCCAGTTAGTTTTGAAAGTGTTGGATTTTAATCAAAATTGCAATTTGATTGTTCTTTAATTGTTGGTTTTCTCAGGATAAGGTTGGCCACAACCTTAAGGTGTTCCGCAGATTAGTTACTTCACTTAAAGAAATGACAATACAGAAGCTGGCCTTATGAAATGTCTTCGAGCAGTGAAAATAGAGGGTTTGGTTACAGTTTGTTCATGTTCTTCCTAAAATGATGTCAGCACTGATGTGCCTGCTGTTTTTAAATTGTGATCCTCTGTTTTATGATCTGTATTAATTGTTTCCATGTTTATATAGGTTCGGTTTGTTTTGTTGTAATGAGTTTCTAGGTTAGTTTTGCACTATGCTGTCAGCGGATTCTTTATCTTGGTCTATGTTGGTATCGTGATTTAGAAAGGGAGTTACCGGAGAAATGAAGACAAATGACAGGATGTGCCTCCAAAGTTTTCTCTTTGATTGGGAGGCAAAATGTGCTTGCATTCATTTATTCGGCATGCATTAGTTACCACTTATCAGACATTGGAAAATATATAAAGCTTACGTGGGGTACTTGAAATCTCAATGATTTTAAGGATAATGAATGAATGACGACTGAGATTCATCATACACTAATTCTAGTAAGTAGCTAGGAGTTGATGACTTGGTGTTATTACCTCTCAGGGTCTATTTGTTATAATTAGCAGTTAATATCTAATGTTGTTAAATGTTGTTCAATATTTAAAAAAAAAAACAATAATAATAATTATCAAATTGTACTAAATTTAATACATTTCAATTCAATCCCGTCCACGTGAGAATTGCGCCCCATATGCCAATATATTCTTCGACTAATATGACAATCGGTAGTTACACAAGACAGATTTAGATAAAATGCTGTGTTTTTCTTCAATATTGTAATTGGTCGTTCCAGTGCCAGTATGACTCTTCAATCGAGTAAAAGTGGAACAAACATTTATGAAGTTGGTTATGTCTGATACTTGATTATGCTGGACTGAGTTGATTAATGTTTTTTCTCTTGACGAATTAAATTGAGTGAGTCGAGTATATTATGACTAGGTTGGCAATTTTTTCGGTCGGGTCGGACTCGGACCTGACAAAGTCTAAGTCAATTCCATCACTCAAATCAAAAGCTGGTTTAATGAAAAGTCTGATAATTTATATTTGGATTGGGTTCAGTTGAACTCGATTCGGACTAAGGTCGGCCCCGAGTTAAGCTAGTATAGTGTTTTAATTTTATTTTATTTAAATTATTTAATTTATTTACTCAATATCTCAATTATGTGTTTAATTATTTTAATTATTTGATTTTTTTCTAAATACAGTATACTTATTATTTTCTCTCTCAAATTTAAATTTAATATTTGAATAGAAACACACAGTTTCACAATTTATATTTAAAATTTGATTTAAACGTGTCATTTAAAAAAAAAAAACTCATCGTATACAAATAAAATCATATAATTCCACAATTAAATTTTACAACCCAATATTTAAACAAAAAAACGTATGTCTTGTACTAAAATTTAAAAAAAAAAAGCGTCTTGTATAAATAAAAACACACAATTTCACAACTCAACATAAAAAATAAAAATAAAAATAACATTCATGTCTTATACAAATAAAAACATACAATTCAAAAATTCAATAACACAACCTAACATTAAAAAATAAAAAATAAAGCACCTCTTATATCAATGTGACTATGGTATATGCGTGTATGTCAACAGTGTGTGATTTTTTTAATTTGTTAAATAATCGGGCCGGGTTAGGCTGAGTCTTATGAGGCCTAAGCCTGAACCCAAATTTAATCAAGAAGTGAAGGGCGATGAGTAAGTCGAGTAAAAAGTTGAGTAAGTCTATTGAATAAGTCGAGTATAAAATTGAGTAAAAGTCGAATGATTTTTCAAACAAGTCAAGTAAGTTTTTTGAAAAAGTCGAATAAGAGTTGTGTAATTTTTTAAAGAAGTCGAGTATAAAGTCAAGTAAGAGTTAAATAATTTTTAATAAGTCGAGTAAATTTTTTAAATAAGTTGAGTAAGAATTGAGTAATTTTTTAAAATAAGTTGAGTAAATGTTATAGTGCAATTTTTTTGAACCATTTTAAATATTTTTTTTGCTAAAATTTTTTAATAATAGCAATGTCTTCATTTATCAATGATAACAGTACGTGTTTACATCATGTTTAATGGTAAATGGACTCAAGAAAATGGTGAATACAGGTTTATCGGTACTTAGATATGAGATACTAAAGTGCTGCATTCAATTGAAAGAGTTGCACAAGTCATTTCTATTGACCTTTCTAAAATTGTTATTAGGATGAAACTGAAGTTCAAAATATCGTCAGAGCTTTTGCCACCTATGGAAATTTTAAAGCTAGTAGCGATTTTAAAAATTCCATCTGCATCACTTATGAATGTAAAGTAAATATTGTTGAGCCTAATGGCCACATTAGGAACCTTCAAATCACTATGTTTGATTATAAATTTTTTGTCAAATTCAGCAATGACCTCATAAGTTCACACTTGTAATGTTATTACACTATATCAATATCATACGAAATTTATGTATTTATCATTAAAAATAAATAAATAAACATCCTCACCTCAAAGGCAAATGGGAAACCATAAAGAATATATTTCTCTTTCACGCTTGAATCTAAACTAATTCTTTCGCTTTTCTTAGTAATTGTGTTCTCCAAACTCAACATTATTGTCTCAAACGACAAGCGACCTCAAGGATAACTATTGAATTCCTTAAAATTGTCTAAAAGTCAAATATTAAGATCGTCGATTTTAGTTTTATGCTCTTTTCCTAGTAGTACAAATCCAAAGAAATATAGCATAGCAAACTTTACCATTAAGGTATCATCATTGAACTGGGCTGTTAAAAAAATTTTTTACAATTGTGTTTGTGTAAACTCATAATTACTCCTCGTGACCACATCACATACATTATCGCCATTGTCTTTCCTATGCATTAAAAGATCATGCTCTTTGTGGCATCTCAGTCTTGTTTGTAAGGCAAACTCTAGCTTAAAAAATCCTCACTCTTTATATTCTATCTTAAAGTAAATTATTTTACCGGTTGATCTTACATACCACAATAGTTAGCATGAACATTTTGACAGGAGAATTGTAGATCTTAAAGGTACACGAAATGATAAAAATATGTTTCCTTAAATATTTCATATTGTTGTTCTCATAGTCGTTTCTTTATAAGTGAGAGTGCCTTCAATGATGACATATTAGACATTTTTATTGTCTTCTGATCATCATTATCTAAATTATCAACGAATGCAATGATTCTTTCAGTATATGTTTCAGAATCTACATTATCAAAAAAAAAGGTTTTAGCTAGAGGTTAAATAGATTAAAAAACTAATTATATTGATTCAAATTATAATTTACAAAACAACTAAAAAAACCTATTTTATGTTGTTTGCTCTTACTTTTGATTAAGTAAACAACATTAGAGCTAGATATCTAGAGCTGAATCTAGAATATATATATATATATATATATGAAACAAAAATGAACATATGAATGGAAGAAACAAAAGAAATATATGACAAATAACTTTCTGTTGCCTAGTTTATGAAAATAATAACGATAAATATCTAATTATATTCATACGACACACTGGAACTTTGCTAAGAGAAAAATATATTAATAGCTTAGCTTTTTAACTCCAAATACATCAAAGCTGTTAAGCAAATTCAAAGACCGTGTCATCCATATAAAATTTATACAATGAAAATGCACCACTAGGCACTTGCCCTAACAATATGAAGACAAATATTGAATAATTCAACTGTTATTTAAGTTAATAACATGCCCCCGACCATTTTCCAGTTCACAATTGAACTATACGCTTGAGTTCATGTGTCCAGCTCTAATTTTAACCAGAGTATGAAAAACAATTAACATGCATTAGGTCAGTGCCCAAACATTTGCAACCTAGTTTTAATCATATCATGTAGCATTATAATCATCACAATATTAACCTCACTGTCACTATCTTTCTATTGTTCAAGCCTCAAAGAGTCAAAAGGCCAATTTTATTTACACTATTAGCACCTCTAATAATCGGAGTTAATGGGTCTGAATCCAAACAACCACCTTTCAGCTTCGAATACAGAATCCTAGTAAGTATATCCAATTCACTAAAATCACCCGTTAATCTTCTTATTTTCAACAAAAATTTGTAGAAGAAAGAAGAATATGAACATCTACTTACCTAGTAACCAATGTCGAAGCCAAGACGGGTGGTGGTGATACCGATGAGGCAATGGTGACAACAGAGATGGTGATCAGTCGCAATTTATTTTGCTTTTCTTCAAAATGTTTTTCGTTTTTGATTTTGATGATCTTACTCGAATTTGTAACTTTTAAGGAACAAGTTCAGTTTTGTGATAAATTTATTAAGGATATTTTTATTCTTTCTTTTATTTTTTTTCAGATATATATATATATATATATATACACACAAAATTAAAAAAAAATATTATAGTTTAAAATATATTTGAGATATTTCAGGATAACCGCGATATATCTCACGCAATTCCCCCAAATCATCCACGGCGTGTCGAAGGAGTGAATCAAACTAAACTCTCCCTCGAAAATGAAATTATTACACACGGGCCGATAGGGTATCCGCTAAGCCGAACTATCAATTCTTTCACATCTTAGGTCCAGTAGTCCAGTTCGCCAGGCCGGAAGAGCCACTGTGACACATTGACACTCTACTTGAAACCAAATTTTCCGTCGGCTTTTGTCGGAAAATTTCAAGGTTATTTCCGTTTTCCATGGCAAATGCCTGGAGGAGAGACACAAAACACCCAAAACTCACTCCCAAGATCCTCCTCTTACTCCTATTTCCCTGCCTCCTCCTCTTCTTAATCCTCTATTTCAACAGATACTCATACAGCGCAAGCCCTAATCCTTATCTCTCCGTGGCATCCAATTTCCATTCCCATTCCTTCCCTGCTTTCAATTGCCTAAAATGCCCCCAATCCCACCCCATAATTGCCAACGTGGTCGAAAACTTGAAATACCCGTTTATATACTCTCTTTCGGATCTCGGAAACTTGCCCGACAAGCCACACAAAAACATTGTCAGGCTTCTAAAAGGGAAGCCCTTTAGGAAGCCCGATATTTCGGTGACGATTCAGGAGATCTTAGAGAAAATGAAGAAGGAAGGTAACAATGGGCTAGTTTTAGATGTCGGAGCTAATGTGGGCATGGCGAGTTTTGCAGCGGCTGTTATGGGATTTAGGGTTTTGAGTTTCGAGCCTGTTTTTGAGAACTTGCAACGGATTTGTGATGGGGTTTGGTTTAATAGAGTTGGGGATTTGGTTACTGTTTATGAGGCCGCTGTGTCTGATCGGATTGGGAATATTACATTTCATAAGGTAAATTGCAATATCCTATTTTATATGTTGACTGCATTTTTTTCCCTTTTTTTTTTTCTTTTTCTTTTTTGAGTGTTAAGAAGTTGACATGAAGTTTATTAAGTCTCGAATCTTGCAATTTATTATTTATATGGTATATTGAAGTTTGTCATAGGTTATTGAAGTGCTTGTTTAGCTTACTTGACCTATTGATCCAGCAGATGTATCTTCATGAGCAGCCATTTCTGAGGTTATGAGGGAATATGTCATAAGTAGGAGATGATGTATCTGACAAGCTGTGTGGGGACTGTTTATGTAGCTAAGATAAATTTGGATGAAGATCATGGTGCTCAAGCACCAGTAGTTTTTCTGCTCTTGATTTTAAGTTTGTATTCCATTAGGATTCGCTGTGGGTGTTGCATGGAAGCATGGCATAGCTAGCTTCTGAAGATAAAACTATAGCTATAGAGAGTGTTGGATGGTTTTGTCCAATATAAATGTTAAAATGCTGGAACGGTACAATAGACCATCAGATCTTATGAATATATATGAATTTTGCATAATTGCTTTTGTGATGTGTATCACATTTGTCTGAATTTTCAATCTAATGAGCTGATTTTTGTTAATTGTGCTTTTTGTGCCAGTTGGTTGGTCGTCTTGATAATAGTGCAGTTTCAGCTACTGGAGCAAAATTGGCATTTAAGTCCCATGAAGAAATTGCACTTCAAGTAAGGTCCATCCCGCTCGATGAAGTAATCCCAGAGGCCGAGCCTGTGCTTCTCCTAAAAGTAGATGTTCAGGGCTGGGAATATCATGTATTGAAGGGAGCCACAAAGTTGCTATCAAGAAAGAAAGGTGACGCTCCCTACTTAATCTATGAGGAAGACGAGCGTCTGCTGCAAGCTAGCAACAGCAGCGCCAAAGAGATTCGGGAATTTCTTCATAGTGTGGGTTATCATCATTGTACCCAGCATGGTACAGATGCGCACTGCACTAAGGATTGATCAAAGTTTCAACTTGGCATCAGTAAAGCAAATTTAACTGCACCTCTTCTGTTAGCTTGCATGCATTCATTCCCAAGGAAATGAGCTACTCGGTGATAATTTTATCTTTTCCAAAGTGAATATTTGATAGGGAACAGGTTTTGATGATACCATTATCACACTGGTTTGCAACTGTGGTCTATGCAAATTTATTAGTCAAACTTCAAGATTTTATTCATAACGATGAGAACGACTAGAGAGAACTTTGTCGAGTGAAGGGGAGCCCAGTATTGGGTCATATCTGTTAAGACTCCATTCTGTTACGAATTGTTGGTCATCATCTTTGCTGGACCACTGGTTGCCTTTGGAGCATCTAAAGTGTTGTCTTACTGTTTACCTTCTGTTCTGTTCTCCTAATTTGGCTACTAATGTGTTGTTTTATTATGTTTTGTTATGAAAAGAATGAAATAGTTTCATTAGAATTTGTTACGAAGGAGTATTGAGATTGGACGATGTTTAATAGTTATATTTAACATGTAGCATTTCTAAGAAACTTGCTTTTGCATAGAATGGTGGAATTTTTTAATAATGATTAAAGCTCAAGTTTTTTACATTGTTATTAACCCGAGTCAGCGAGTCCACTTGCCTCAAATATTATATTATTAAGTTGCCTTGTGTCTTTGCTTCCCTCTCCCAGAAAAGAAAACTGGCTGCAAATTTTGTTGCCAAGAGGCTAAGACTTAGTTTAGTTTATATGCTTTTTGTCAGCTTAGCTTTGGCCACACATCTGAATATTTATCTCCGTTGTTTACTGAAAAATATTTCATAAAAATGATAATATAACTTTTAACTGACAACTAGTAGTGTTTAACTGTTTATCAAATAACCATCATATTTGCTTTTACGGCTGGAGTTTCTTCTATTCCACATACAGCATACCAACATGGCTCCTGTTTGACAGCAACATAAGTTTTACAAATTTAAGTGAATGAATCGCATTACTAAGCGTAGAAAAGAAAATTTTTCAAATAGAACCACCCCCCAAAAAAATAGGCATATGTATAACAAAAATTACTATATTTTGTTTTTTTGGTCTATTAGTCATACACATTTTAAAGAACTGAAATGATCACAAGCTGTACTTCATAAGGTAAGATTTTGATTACTGATCTGATTTGTTCAGAGATCATACAGTAATAGATAGATCAATGTAGCTTCATCAGAGAGGCCCGACACTTGTGAGTGAACCTGCAAGAAAAATAAAACACAGATTTGTAAGAGAGAGAAAGAGATACAGAGAGGAGCCTGGAACATGCATGTATGGATGGTAATAGATGCCTTAAGGATTCTTGTCATACCATATGATTCAGTGCTTATCCCTTAAAGTGGCAATCGCAAGCCAAATCTGCATGATTATTTTGGCCCACTAGTTTTTGAAGGACCCGCTCTCTCCACCATAACATCATATAGTTGCTTGCCATTCTATGCGTAATAAGGAAACAGCACAAATCAAGGACTTCATTATGGAATTGCCAGCCCTGTTAGTTCACCACCCAAGTAATAACTTGCAAAACTTACATTTAGTGATAACTTACAAAAATTACGGGGAAGAAGTGAACTTGTCCTTCTGGCTTTGTTTGCGTCTCTTTAAAATACACCAGAATTGGCAAATTCGGCCACCATAACTCCCAATTCACAAAAGTTGAATATCTGAGGTAGAATATTTAGGTAAGTTGGTCACATTTATATAAATTCTGATGGGAAAAATAGAATTCTTACTTCCAACGGTTTTTTCCACCGACAAACACATTTTCACCGGACTCATTGAGCTCATCTCCCACTTTGACCTCCTATAGTCACAAATATTATTTGCACATGAAGTGAAAAGAATTTTAGAGGCTCCTTGAAATATGAAGTATCAAGCTTTGAAATTCCAACTCTACATGTTCCACAGGCACAAGCAAACCCTTCTTGTAAATATTAAATGTGGTTAAATAAAACTGAAACAGAATCCAGTGTCCAATGCAAAACACAATGATATAGATTAATCTGAAACAGACAACCCAGTTGAAACCATCATCAAAACAGTTGGTCAACACAAGATTACAACATCCTGTTGTCTAATGCAGATACGTGACATAAAAGATGAAATAGTTGGAAATATTGAGTGAACTGACCAGAGCCTCATCGTCAAAGACAAACCTCACTCTAGAAGTCTGGAAGAAGGAAGCAAGTGTTAGCTGGCTTTAATTGAAAGGGGAATCAGTAAGAAAAGAATACATCATAATTGATAGAAAGAGACAGCCACTTTTACTAAATATAATGTCACTCTTCAACGAAAAGACTGATTTGTATACATATTTCTCATTGTGAATGGTAGATCTCACTTCAATGACTCCTCATAAGAGATTGTATATGTAGTTAACGGTACAGAAGTAGATGGCATGATCACCTGCTACTATAAGATATAGCAAAATCTGGATTTTGAAGCTCTGCTTCTTACTGCCTTTTTTTTTTTCAGTTATAATTACCTGGAATAGCAGAAGTAACCCAAGAAGACCCACTGGTGCTGCCGGTAACAGATTATTTGTATAAGCTAGCCCACCAGCTGCACCTATATTATAAACAATTTATATCATATATAAATGTTAAGCATAAATATAATCAAGTTCAAAGAAAGGAAGGATGAATAATGAGCAACTATAAAGGTACAAGGTATCAGATTTGTCTTATCGACTAGTGAGAAACCCAAATTTTAAGCTGATACACATGGAAAAAAGAGTTGCTCACAGGCCTGAATGCACATGGCATTTGTAATGTTAGATTTGCAATGGGGCTAGCTGCCACACTGTCTATATCTTTTTTATGCGCATACAAACACTGAAGATGATGATTCAGGATTCTAGAAGTCTTAATTTTAATAATACTTTTGTTTTATGAAATTTATAGACAATGAATGAAACAAAACTTCAGACAAGAGAACTTGGCTTGCATTTCAATCGCATTTTAATATAATCCATAGCCTATCTACAACAGATAATTGTAAGCTTCATTGTATTAGAATGCAGTACACTATAAAACATACACTAAAAAATTACTTATTTTACCCACCAAGAAGTACAATTGGGATTCGATAATCTGGATTGGGAACCACAGTCTCTCTTTTGTTGACCTTTTTTCCAAGCTGCCAAAGTCAATAAAAATAGATCCATAAAGGAACTTGTTGATCAAGTTCTTTGAAGTATCCAGAAATAAGCTATTCAAATCAATTCAAACAA
This sequence comes from Murraya koenigii, assembly GCA_025617385.1. Classification (NCBI taxonomy): domain Eukaryota; kingdom Viridiplantae; phylum Streptophyta; class Magnoliopsida; order Sapindales; family Rutaceae; genus Murraya; species Murraya koenigii. The sequence continues at coordinate 4,733,611 of CM046817.1, read as the reverse complement.
AATTCTTATTCTGTACAATGTTTTCCCATTAATTTTCGATAGTCATTTCCAAATTGCTATAACTTACTAAAATTTCAACATTTACAAGGTGATCAACGATTAATTGTAAGCAACCAAAAAAAGAAGTGTAAAATAAAGAAAGGCAGAGTATTATAAACCACTGAGGCAACCACAATGCGGCCTCCACCGCAGCTACTAATTTCTGTTCTTAAAAAACTTTGATCATGTATCACTTTGCCATGGAATGAACTCTTGCAATTCCTCAAATAAACACCACCCACTTCCTTATCTGTTTAAAATAAGCTAATAATTAGTCCGATACAGATTCATTTCTCAATTGAATGACCAAAAGAATATTTCACAGTTCAGTAAACACACATATTTCGGAATATTTTTTTCAACAAACTATAGGAAAATGCACCAAAAAAAGATACTAAAATGGAGCAACGTAAAAAATACAACAAGAACATAACAGCACAATAAATAAACGCAAATTCATAAGTTTGATGATTAAAACACTGTAGAACGCTTACTGAGTGAAGGGAGGAAGGTAGAAGTTGATAAGAGAGCGATAGCCATTTTTTCTGTTTTTCCAAAACTGTTTCGGCTTTTTTCATATTGATATATGTACCTTGACGTAAATACACCCAAAACGACATCCTAAGAACTGCGAACGACCTTGTCTGAACTTCTTAGACAAGGTCATTTACGTAATTCAATAAAAAGACCGTCCCTTTCTTTCTCAGTGGTGTATGTAGTGTGAGCCTGCCTTATCTGCTGCTGATATTTGTAAATGTAATGTGTATTCGTTAATACCAACAGTGAAACACATCCAAAACAAGAAAACTTAGCTGAAACTGAAACTCTCTTAACAATGTCAAATTCTCTTTGTTTCACACCAGTTTCTTCCTTAAAATCTTCAAATAGACCCGGTATGTACTTATATACACATACATGTATTCAAATACGTTTATGTTTCAGATTAATTGCTGTATTTATTTTCTTTTCTTCTGTGATAAGTATTTCATCTTTTCTTTTTCTGGGTTTTTGCAGGAATAGCTATTGAAAGCTCAGTTGCTCGAAAAGTTATTCGGGTAAATGAAGTGTTTCACAACTCAAGAGCCATCAAAATTCGATCTTTGGAGGTTAAGGTTAGAATCTGTTGTCCCAGTTGCTAAAAGCTGGTTCATTTATTCAGTTTAGCTCGGCTTCAATTTGTTAACTTTTAAACGATGCTTAATTTCCCAACTTGTATGTTCAACTTGAATACATTGAGAAAAAAGTTGAGGTTGCTTGAGCTCGTTTTGGTCATTTTAGATTTGAATTGAGAAGAGATGCTTTAGAATTCTAAGATTCGATGAAACGGTGCCTTGCTTGTATAGTAATTAATCACATGTGAAATTACAAGTATAAACATGTAAATAGCAAAGGCTGATGGCCTTAGTTAAGGCAAATTAGAAACCGAACTCTTTCTATGGTTATGTGGTGCCCAATCAGGCATACTGGATTGTTGGAATGGGCTGGTGTTGATGCTGATGCACTTGTTGGGTCACAACTTCATTGGATGATTGAGCTATATTTTTGTGCAGCAGCATGGAGTCGTATTTTTATGGTTGAAGTTGCTACAGTACTATTGGAAGGGTTGACCAATCATATTTTTTATTTTTGGGGGGAAGGTGATCATAGATTTGAAGTTGAATAAATATTTTGGCCGATTATTTAATGAATTTAACTGCCTATAACAAATAGGTAGTATTTTTTTTTCTTTTGAGTGCAAACAACTTAGATATGGCTTTGCATATAGGGATGGTGTTTTTGATTTGAGGTGGGAGTGCATTTGTTTGAAATGTTGCTTCTTGGTTTGAAATTTTGCGTATCTTCCTTTATGACGTTCATTTTGGCTCAACAGGCTACGGATAGTAATCAAAGCAGCACCAAAACAAATAGCATAGTCTGTCCTGATTGTCATGGAAATGGTAAGTAAATTATTGGTTAGATATTTTACATTAGTTTATCTTGATTTTTGAAACAGATGATTTTTTTTATTTTTTTCATTTGTCTAATCCATGAGTTATGAGCATGAAATAATTTCTCATTTATAAAACCACTCAGTGATGTTCTTATAATTTTTTCTGTCCCTTTGTTTTTTTATTTTTTGTGTGGCCTGTGGATTGATATATAATTCCAATACATTGTTTCTGAGAAAGAGCAATTGCTTTCATGTACACCTGACGAATAATGTTGATGATCTTTTGGAGCTACCTACATGTGAGTGAGTCTAGTTTGTGGAGGTTCTAATCTTCCTATATAACTATCAGGTGCCATACAATGTTCTCAATGCAAAGGCACTGGTGTTAATTCTGTGGATCACTTCAATGGACAGTTCAAAGCTGGCGGATTATGCTGGCTCTGCAGGTATGCATATAAACGTGTTTTTTCTTTTTCTTTCTTTGTAAAGTGTTAGATGTTGGTGTTGTACCAGTCTAAAGTACCACCATCATCATGACCTTTACATTTCCCTTGAAGAAGTAGCACAACTTAACACTTGGTTCATTCTTTTTGTCAACCCCTTGGTTCATTCTTTTTGTCAACCTCTGCTTCCTTTCTTTCATTTTGATTCAGAACTTTCTACGTTTGATATCACTCTCTTGCTTGCATGACCTGATGCTTTCTATATAAGACTAATCTATTGCAATCAGTTGTTGCCACTTGTAAAATATCATGGTTTCAGCCCAGAAAAACATGCACTTGTCAGTTTTTCAATTCTTTCAGATGTTCATCTGCTACTTTCCCACCACGAATTCTCTAAAGTAATGTCATTGGTCATGACAACAAGGAACTAGGCTTTGTTTATGTCTCATTTTATCCCATCTCCTACATGCACTCCACTAACATAGCATCACTTTCATTAGACGACCTTATTTAACACACTGATCACTTTCTGTTTCAAATTTGGGTACATAGTTTAAACTCACAGACATAGAATGTCAAGTTTCTTTTCAAGATTCAGAATCTGGAAAAGTACTGTGGCATGTGCTGCTACTTCTCTTGCACTAAAAGATATGCAGCACTGAAGACTGTCCATATGATAATTCCCAACGAAACAGTCTGTCTATTAAGTTCTTATTAATTTCCAGCTACTTAGATGAAATGATCTGCTAGATTGAGAGGTGTTTCTGCTTTGTGTCAGCCTTCTGTTCCAAGTCCCTGATCAGAAGTCAGCTTCCTATGTGACTGAAATTCTAACTATGCAACCCAAGGGGGAGTGAATTGAGTATTTTAAAAAAATTGACAAATAAAATTATAAGCAATTCAACTAATGCCTCAAGAGATTTAATAACTGTAAATTCAACAATAAATAAAATTAAAGAGATAAAGAGGAAGAGAGCAAACACGAGATTTTTACGTGGTTTGGCAAATTCTACCTACGTCCACGCCTCCAAGTAACCTGAACTTGAGGATTTCACTAACTAAGCTTTATAACTCAAGGCTTCAAAATGTTTATAATTGACTTCCTAGGTGTTAATAAATCTTTACAATTTGAGATGAACTCACACCTCTCTTCCCAAGTGTTTCTCATACTTATAATTACTCAATTTTTTATATTAAAATGAAGTTACAAGGATTTGCACTCTCCCAAGTGAATATTAACAAATGATAGCTCAAATGTAAATCAAGGAATATATGTGTGCAAATATAAGCTTAGAACAATCTTAAACTCTAATAAGGATTGCAAAGATTGTTCAGCATTAATTTTGAAAAGAGTTTTCATTAGCTATTTATAGATTGTGAAATAAAACTAGCTATTATTGATTTTCTAGCATTATCCGTTTACCGCTTATTAGGAAAAGGTTTATCGTTTGCTTATGTGGCAAGTTACTGTTATGGCTGAATTTGAAGTTTTTGCTTAATTGGTTTGTCGCTTGTGAGATGTTGATTTGCTGTTCGTGAGGTGACGATTTGCTGTTTGGTTCCGGAACCTGTTCTAATCGTTATCGGTTTACTGCCTACAAATTAACGGTTTATCGTTTGGATTCCAGAGAGTCATCCAGACGCAATTGGTTTGCCGTTTTAAGTCTGCTGGTTTGTTGTTTGGGTTCTAAAAAGTCATCCAGTTGCAATCAGTTTGTTGCTTTAATGATATATTTAGGATTGAGGTTGGATAGCTATACCTTTTAAGTTACAGCATTCAAGTGTTTGGTAAACACTAGTTGTCGTAGATTAGAAACTATATTAATATAATTTTTCATTTATATGATGAAAATTTTATTATATATTTAATAATTTTGTTAGAATTATTATTTAAAAATTGTATTTACTACGTATTATTAAATTTTATTTTATAATTTCAGTTTTTTTTTTCATAGCAGCTATATTTTTAAGTTACAACACCTCAATCTCAAACATACTCTAAGTTTAGTGATTTGTCATTTGGATTCCAAAGAGGCACTGATTGAAGTCGGTTTGCTGTTTTCATTTTAGCGATATGCCGCTTGTGTCCAGAGACCATTTTTAACCTTATCGGCTTACTGTTTGAATTATAGTTGCTTGTCGTTTTGCACAGAAATAAAGTCTTGTTCGAAAGTTTTTACAAAAAATAAATGAGTGTGAGTTTATTTTTAGGATTAAAAACAAGACTCATTTTAAAGATTTAATAACATATTTCATAAGATTATATATCTACATAAAAGATTTTTTTTTTTTTTGAAAATACAATGAAAACATTTTAAGTGCTTTAATCATACATCTATTCATTTACTTGTTTAAAAAGAATATATGAGAATTTGTGTATTTTTATTCTATTATTGACACGTGGTTTATTATCGTTAAAATCAAAAGACCGTATAGCAGGCTAACAAGTGGCCTTGCCTTTATAAATTATAAGTACCTTTCATTTGAACCAACATTTGATACTATTAAATGTGTGTTTTCTTGCAGGGGAAAAAAAGAGATCCTTTGTGGTAATTGTAATGGAGCTGGCTTTATGGGTGGTTTTATGAGCACAGCTGATAGCTAAAAATCAGCTAGGAAATTGATTCTTGAGTAGATTATGCTTGCCCGCAAGGCTACATGTTTAATTTCATTTTTCACTCTTATTTGTTTATCTTGAATGGTTGTCATATGCATTCTTGGAGATGCCCTACATTCAATGAAAATTTTAAATCATTTTGCTGCAGCAATCCCTACCAAAAGGAGCAAAATAAAAGTGATTAATGATATATTATAAGATATTGTATCGGCTTTCGTTCAAAACCAATCGTTGAGTGAAATTTGTGCAAAACATGTGTCAAGCCGCGCCAGGTAGGGGTCGAACCTACGACTTTCTGCTTAGGAAACAGACGCTCTATCCACTGAGCTACAGGCGCTGTTAGTTTTGATGAAGGTTTTCTAAATAAAATGACTGACAAGTGAAAATGAAATGATAACGAACTGAAAATCAGCTGCAAAATGCTTAACAATCTTGTGAAAGACACTAACTAATCGTCAGGACCAAATTAACCGTTAACAGCTTCATATGCACATAAAAGGCATCCAAAATCAGCTGCAAAATGATTAACATTCTTGGGAAAGACATTAACTACGTACGCCCCCCAAACAAGAAATTGCCAACATGACAAACATTAAAAGACAGCAATATCCTTGACTTGACTTCTACCAAACAAAAAAAAAAGACAGAAAAATTAATAGCACCAATTATATCGTCGTCATCTACATAACTGCAGCGCCAGAGCCACGGTGACACTGATTGAAACCAAACCACACTCCACCTGGAATGAAGGTGTTGTAGAAAAAGGTCACGGTTCTGATATATTGACCGTAGATCTTCACGCTCTCTGGCTTCCATCCGTCGGATCCGGTCCTCAGCAAGTACTGATAACAGATGTCGTATGTACACGGCCCGCTTATTTGGAATGTATCGGTGGAACACCTCTCAAATGTTCTTGAATATGGATCATCAAGCCTCTTTATATATACCTAGCTAACATCAAATTTTCAAGTCAAAAAAAAATTTTGCCAGATACCCGGCATTGCGAAAATAATTTTCTTTAATGGGCTGCTTTTCTTTTCTTTTCTTTTCTTTTCTTTTTTTTCATATTTTGATCATGTTTGATTCCTAACGATGCAAAATCAGTATACAAACCTCGTTACCATAGGCGTCACCGAATGCGAGACTGATCTTGTCTCTGGTGTAAGACTTTGAAGAGCAGCTGGTCTTTATGATCACAGTGTACGAACAGCTCTTTGCAGCCACCTGCAGCTGCAGTGGGTTAATTTGTATTACGATAAACTAATTAAAATCAACATCTATGTTTTATTTTGAATACTGAGATTATAAATCTGTTGACTTTGAGAAGAAATACCTGAAGTGTTTTGGGCTCGAAGGATTTGATTTCTGTGGGACTGATGATAGATGATCCAGGATGTGAGAAAATTGTCGCGGTGGCAAAGATCAGCAAAAATGACAAAAGTTTCACCATTTTCTTCGGCTTCTTTGGTTAGATTAGAAGAGAGTTTGAAGCGCTCCAGATATATATCAATTCATAACTACACCACACGCACACGGCAGCTACAGCTACAGCTACAGCAACAACATTATCTGGCATAGTTATAAAAATACTATAAAGGAAATTTCCTTTTTAAATATCCAACAAAGAAATTGCATCTGTTTTAAATGTTGCCAAAATGGCAAGTGCCAACCAAACCATTGTTTAATAATACAATTAGTTTTCACTCAAAACGTCAAATACTAATCCGTATTCCAACTTAAGAATAAGTACTAAACAATTGGACACCTAATTTGTTAATTAATTCTTTTAATATTATATTATAAAAGGTAAGTTTATTTGAACCCCATAATTTTACTCATTAAACCCACTTTCTCAATAAACTCACTACTAAAATTTAAATATTAAATTTTTACTTTGTACACCTATGAAATCCTAAAAATAGCCTCTATTAAATATAATTTGTTTTATATTATTATTCTATAAAGATGTAGAGGCTAAAATAATTCTAATTTTAAAAAAAAATAATTCTATTTTTCAGATTTCATACAAATCTCAATTTTTTTAAACACAGAATCAAATAAATAAAGTCATATGCATATAGGCCATTAAGTTTTTCCTCGATTAAAAACTAAAGAGATAACAATAATTCTTTGCTTTGAGATCCGAAAAAAATCTTCTGAAAGTCTAGTTATAGTTTGTTCATTTTTTTTGAATTTTTTTTTAGGGTGCTAAATTTTTATCAAATAAAAAAAAATATAATTTAGAGAAAGAGTAGATATGATTCATCATATATAGGTGAAAAATTATAATTTTTAATTGTTAGTTTAAATTCTTATGTTGTTAAATGTAATTTTATTTAAGGATAAACTGATAATTAAAAAATTTATAAAATGATGGGTTTAGAGAAAAAAAATTATGGGTTCAAATAATCTCGTCCTATTATAAATGTATCATCAAAGTATGATAACTTTTATATATCTCCTTGAAGTTACTCTTATTTAAAATCTAATAGAAAGTATGAATATATTTTTACTGACCTCCCTACAATTAATATTTCCATTCATTGCCGTTAATATTTTACGCTGCTTAATAATAACAAGATTTTGGAGAAAGAGCATCAAAGCTATTAACATTAGCAGCAACTTTACCTATAAATACTTCCATCACCAAGCATGACCTCCCATCACCATTTCCCATTTATTTTTAAGCAAAACAAAGCACCACCACTATAGCAACTTAGCCCGTTCATGCTCAACACTTTTGTCACCTTCCATTCTTATACACTCACAACCCGTAAATTAAACACATCAACAAATACATGGATTCCCAAATCTTAAACACATTATGCAAGTCAAACATGCAAAAAGAATATGAACTAGCTTGGAGAAATTGGGTTAATGATAGGTTAATCAGATTATTAAACCATATATGTCAATGTTATAGTAGAGCTAAAATGAAGATATCAAAATCAAAATCAAAAACAATCTCTGTAAGCTTTATTATACATGCATGAACTGTTGGAAAAATATGCTCTTTAAAGCATTTTTATATATTTATTGTAATAAATATATTTCTGATTAATAAAATAAATGAGGTATTTTATTCATGTATCTTTATTGCATTAATATTTTGAGTAAAGCCCATTTAATCATATTATATGTATTTATGCGATCACCGTGTGGATTCGCAGAAGACATAAATACAAGTTATTTTATGATTAAATAAATTAAATTCGCAGTTGATAAATAAAGTTGAGTACTTTATTTAGGTATGGACTGTAATAAATTCATTGAGTGATTTGTCTTAATCATGTATGAATTTATTGATGTAGTATGACTACATTGAACTGGATCACATATGAGATTTAATTAACTTAGTAATAACTGTCAGACTTATTAAATCTCATAGGCATTGATTTACTATAATCTTAATCTTGAGTTGTTATAATTTCATGATTGTAGTTGTTATTTCATTTGAGTTACCAATGGGCACGACATACATATGTAGTCAAGATTACCCGATATCTTGGTGGGAGCAATTACAAGTATTAAAATTATAGATTAACAATACAGAATTTGTCGTATTTGTACGACACATCTCTTTATGGGTTTTCAGTACTTAATCATAGAATTCTCTTGCCAGAGTGCGTCAACATAAATTGGACAGTTGAGATATCAATTTAAATTAACGATGTGGTACAAAGGATTGTGCTGTAAAGAAATCAATATGGCTTGGGTGAATTATTATTCGAGTATACAATTATGGAGGTCAGTTCCAATCTTATAGTGAAGTAGAATTGGAATTAAATAATTATATTTGTTTAATTACAAATTTAGTTATTGTAGCCACTATTATATGTTCTCAAATGATCATCGGGTTAGCTTATTTAATTGACAACACCATCATTGGACATAAAAACAAGAAAACTGGCGTATTAGATGAAAATCATAATTATAATATTTTTTAAGACCTAGTATGTTATATTCAAGTGTAAAAGGGAGCTTGTGATATTTTACAAGGTGGTCCCATAATTAGTTACACATTTTCTCCATAAGTGGAGAGATAGTATTTAATTCAAATATTTAAATTAAAAGAAGAATCATATTTTAAATAGGAATCCTAATCCTAACATACTAGGATTTTTCATAAGATATTATAAAAGGAGTACTTTTCTCTTAAAATAAGAGAGAATAGAATTCCAGAATTTTTGAGAAAAATACAGAAGACTTTTAAGATATGCCAGTTGCAATTGGGAGTGGTGAAATAAACGCCCACACATCCAGTGTTGATCGATCTTGAGTCATAGTTTGGAAGATCATTTGGAGACAGATCTACAACTCTCAATTGTTTGTCTTATCAGATCATCAAATGTACGAATTTATAGATTACTTAATTCTTATATGTTGTACGAGATCGGTCCTAAAATGTTTTAATTGAAAAATTAAGAAAAACCTGATTTTATCCCTGCATGAACAAACCAAAACGTGGGTTCTTCAAACCAAAATATGGTACTTCAAGTGATGAGTTTTAAACGGAGATGATTTAAAAAATGGGATTGTTTTTTTAGATTTAAAAAATGGGATTGTTTTTTTTAAAGAAATATGGTTTGCTTGGTGGTTTCTCATGTCATAAATATAATTAATACTAATGTGAAGTGAAGAGCATTGTAGAAAAGCTATAGATACCTAGTCATTTTAAGTGTGCAGTAAAGAAAATGATGTAATGTGACATAGTATTGTTGGCATTGCTTGTCTCCCAAGGTAACAAAACTTCAACTCTCACCTCGATGGCATGCCTAATAGGCTTATCAAAGCATAAATCCTTGATATTACCCTACAGTTTTTTCAAGTTGCACTGCTCTAGGATCACTGATGTAACAACGAGCAAATTACCACCAACAATAACCTCTATGTCCATGTAATATGGTTAAAAAAAAAAAAACATAAGCATTCATTTAGATTCAAGATAGTCATATCATGTATAAGCAAAAATAAAATGACATATGTAGATATCATAAGTGAAAGCATAAAATAGGCATATTCATTTCTTAGGCTTCATATATCTTAAGTCATCTCAATATTATGTATATCTTCAAATAATTCAACAGTTTGTATTAAAAAGTACAATGTACATGACTTAGTATATTTATTGAGATCATGTGCATTAATGGTATTACACAATTTATATTTTCACTTCACATTAAAACTCCCAACAACTTATGCATGAACTACACTATCATTAAAACAGTACAGGTGTGCATTAACTCATATATCTGTCAATATATCTTAAACTTTAACTATTAATCATTTGAATTACAAAATCATCAGCTATACACTTATAAAAATTGTTTTATATGATTGAAACCAATAGCTACACCTTATTATTTTTGACAACATACTGCCATAACCAAATAAATGACCAACATCCATTACAGAGACCCAAAATCCCTTATCATCTTCACCATAAAAAAAAAAAAGGCACATATAACTATAACTTAAACACTAAACCCAATTTTTTTCATTCTCAATCACACAAAAGTTACAAATTTATGCAATTATATGCTTTATTAAGCTCTGATCAGCATAAATGAGGAAAAAAAAAAAAAAGATCTCAGAGCATGATTAATCTATTAATTTAACATACATCTAAACTCGTTATTCTTATTAATAAAGCTCTACAACAACGGCTATTTTATTTAACAAACCGGCTCCAATTTTGTTAATTTTATATCTCCAAAATGAAGAGAACTAAAAGCTAAAAAATGCATTCAACAACTTTTAGTGGAGACGAAGCTCCAATACCAATCGTAGAACCATGCCACCATCTATACTCGCACGTCGGTTGTCTTCCACCACCTAAGTTTTTCTCATTCATGGCTAAGTTGAAAATAATGATGAATCTTGTTCCTTACACACAATAATCCTTAAGTGTTTGCAAATGGTTGCTGCTGAAAAGTGAAGGTTAAGTGTGAAAGTGAAAATTCTTTTGTTTAAGTTTGGTTTTAGGAAAAAGAAAATACATCTATTACACAACGGATAATAAAATGGAGCACGTAATAGCATGATGCAATAGGTATTTCTCGATTATCAACGTAATTTGTGTTTAATTTTTAAGTTTTTTTTTTATTTTAAAAGAGATTTTATGAATTTACCTGTTTGTACTGATGCTATTCGAATTTTTATTCTAACAATAAAAAGGTTTGTAAAAATACATTCATATTTTCTATTAAACTATAAATACGTGCAACTTAGGAAAAATATTTAAAAATTACCCATCAAAGTCTAACATATCAAAGCTAAGCCCATAATAGAAAATTCATGTCTCCACTCTCCACCTTACAATTCCGAGAATAAAGTACTAACTAATCCAATCAACATGTTGGTCTCATAATTATAACTTTGAAAATTAGTTAAAATTATAATAAAGAACAAGGTAACTTGAATGGCTTTAAAACTGTTAAATTTAAAATGAATATTCTAATTTTTGAGATTCTCCACAATCATGTATGGCAAGGATAGTTCCAATAAATTTTTTAACCTCTAATATTTTTTCTATCATAACTAACCAAATAAATATTTTTTGCTCCAAAATACCCTCATCACTTTGAATTGAATCTCTCACAGAACCTACACCCAAAAATTCTCTCTTGAGTCATCAATGGTGAACAGCGACTGACGGATGGAGAACAAACAGGTAACGTGACGGCATTTGCAAAGTAGCATCCAACTAAATCTCGGGACTATTTGAATCCAAATAGATCCAAGAAATTGAAGAGAGCCAAAACCCTAAGTAAGGTAACTTGATTAGGATTTTGATTAAGATTATAGATTATTAAAGCTTGTAAGAGGGATAAAATGAAACAAAATTTGATAAAAATGATGAGTTACAACAATTGCATATTATGTATTTAATGAAATTCCTCATATATAATTTATACTTAGGTTGGTGTGTTGGGCATAGTGTGTTCGGTAAGGGCATGGTGTACTTTACTGCGAGATAGTGTGTAATATATGCATTTTATTTTATTATATATGTAAATAATTAAATCAAGAGGGGGTCTATGTGATATTTTGGGTGTGTTTAAAAGATGGAAAATGGGTGAGAAATTTGGATTGAAACCGAGAGAGAGAGTTAGCTGACCCGTTTGACCCGACCCGGACCTGCAAACCGACCCGCCGGTATCTTCCATTTCTGGCCACCTCACCGGCCGAGCAAGGTGTCAAACGAAAGCTTGTGAGCCGATCGTCAACCCCTACATGCCCTTGCTGTCGGAAATTTCTGCGGGTTTGTCGCGGACGATCGCCATCGATTCCGGCCATCTTTGGCCACGCCACGATTGGAAAATGTTTCCCACCTCACCATCTTCCATTCTTGACCAGCCACCAGCACCGAGGAGGCCAATTTGCCGCCGACCAACCACCCCAAAGTGCCGCGGCTTCAAGGGCTCGATCCGGCTCCACCGTCACGCGTGGGAGGTCACCACCTGCACCGTTGAACTAACTTAGATGAGAAGTATCTAGTCCGAGATTCCCCACCACCGTTGGGTAAATTTCGATCAACAATGACCGTAGGGGCATTTTGGTTATTTCGTGTATAGAGGGTAATTTCGTCATTTCTAGCTTTGAGGATGTTTTTGCAATCTAAATTGAGGATGAATTGATAATTTTATGATGTTGAGGATAAATTAGTAAATTATGAATTTAAGGGTTGTCGACAAGTACAATTTCGGATATTTTTATTAGTAAATTACGAATACAGGGTTAATACGGTAAGCCGAGGAAATTGAGAGTTGTAATATTTAAAAGAATATTTACTTTAAGCGTTATTTTTGTGAGATTAGTTTGAATTATAAATACGGGAAGTAATTATATCATTTCTTTAAAATAGATGGATCTGTGGACGAAAATCTACTTGCTGACTTGGGTGATAGCCGAGTCTGAGTTTATCACTGTAAGTGGAATATATTAAAACTATTTGCGTAAGTTATTTTAATATAATAAATCTTGTTCATGAAATAATTATTTTAACTGTTTCCATTTAATGGTTCTCCGAAATAAATATTTATTACGTATAAATCTTTTGTTAAGTTATATTTATTCATTTATGTTCCGTATCGACTTTAAAATAGTAAAAGAGATGATTGATTTTAAACATGATTTAAAGTGTATTTATATTGATTTCAAACATGATTTAAAGTGTATATATGTAGATTTTAAGCATGATTTAAAGAGTATATGATTGATCTTGAGTATGATTTAAAGTGTACATATATTGATTTCGATCATAATTTAAAGTTTAAAACAAATACTCATTCCCTCCAAATATGATGAGATAAGATAGTAGGCTTTTGGGGCCCGTCTGAACACACATATAGGCTTTGGGCCGTGTGTTTGGGAGTTTTCGCCCTTTGGGGGCATATGCATACAGACAAATATTGAGATATGATGAGATTTAAGATTGGGTGGTCTGGACACGATGTCGCCAGATAGCGCATCATAGCACGTCCGTTGAGATCCGGGTATGAGTTATGCTGATAAGCATAAGAAGGCACGTCCCCGTCTATCCGTGTAGTTTCGGGCATGATGGTACCCAAATAGTACATCATTGCCGTCCGTTGAGGTCCGAATATAACTAAATTATTTCCCCAGGTATTTGTTTAAGGAAAATGGTATTACTTAGTATTTGATATTTCAACATGAGATGTTTTTCTTTATTTCATGGTAGTATCAATTATATTTATGTTCAGAATATAATTGAAATTAAATGAATTTTTACATTAAAATAATTAATTGAGAAAAGTAATTATACAAGTGATGCAATTATTTTTATAAATATTTTATATTTCAAAAGCTACTATCCACTCACTGAGCTCACTGAGTTTTATACTCATTCCATTTTATAATATTTCCCACCCAGGAGATTACAGGTATAACAGTTGACCCAGCAGGTGTACATATTTGGAGTCATTTTGGCCACGTGAGGTTGTCTGAGGATATAGATAATTTTTTTTCTTTTAGTTAGTGTATAATCATCCCATTTTGGAAATTATACTAATGATGTGACATAGAAATTAGGAAACGTGTGAACTATTGGCTATGTTACTGAATGAGACTAGGTTGAAGTAGTTTAATGTATAATAAATTATTTGGAAGTGCTTGTGTTAAAATTGCAGGTTTGGAAATGTTATAGATTTAGGGGAGGTTCTGCCGAAATTTTAGTAGAATTCTCATTAATAAGATTATTTTTAATGATTGAGTTCAGTTGTTCAAGATAGGTTGCCTCTGGAGATAGGGCGGGTCGCTTCATAGTGCGCGCTTGTCAGACGCATAGCGCGCAATCCCTGTCTTAGTCGAGACGGTGCAACAAAGTGCATGTCACATGTAGATTTACTTGTCGCACCAAATGAAAATATCTACTTTTCTCTTTTTATTTTCTTGTTAGTTAGAAATTGTGTTATAAATGTAATATAATAATGTTATAAATGTAACAAACACATGGTGAAATCCGAAATAGAAAGCATAATCCACCAAAATTAATAAATAAACTAGGCATGATGAAGTTAGCTTATGCCAATCACTTTCCCATGACATATCACAAGTATGTGTAAATTAGATATAATCATAAAAGTCATTTGAAAAAAGTTAACAAAATGGCAATTGCAACTGTTCAGGAAAAATATTTTTGGGCATTTCTTAGAGTATCAAAGATTTTTGTTTAGTGATGTAATTGTGTCTAACGTGTTGCTTAGGTAAGTGGCCTAAAATGAGAAAGATCAATTATGGTTTTAAATTAATGAACTTTTGATACGCTTATTAGTTGAAAAGTAGTACTTAGTTACAGGACTTTTCTATGGTATAAGTGATGTACTCAAAAAGCCAAAAACGATGTATAAACTACTTAATAAAAATTTTGACGGTTTGTTTCACAATATAAATCTTGGCCAATTCGACTGAAGATTTGATGACTTAGACTTCGAGACTATAGACGACATTAAATAACTAAAGATCGCACTCTATTATTTTGCGAACAAAGTACTAAATAAAAGAAAATATCATTGTTAAATCAATTTCTCATTGCTTAACGAAGTAGATGATATAGATTACTTCCGAAGTCGTCCATAGGGTCGTTTTTAGTAGGAGACAATATATGACAGTTTTGAAAATGCATTGAATGACAAAAATGATAAATTTAAGAGGACTAACTTAGAAATATCAAACCATAAAATTGAAAAGTACAATGTTTATGGATTTACATCCACTGTTCAAGTGTGCTAAAAATATTTTTTGATTAATTTATTTTGTAATAATGACTATTTAACGATTTTATGGCTTTCTCACTTTGCTTGTTGCAAGCTTAGATTTTCGAAGTGATCGAAGGATTGCCTCAGAGTTGGTCTTGAAAAAGAAAAAGAAGATTTCATGCATCCTGTAATGAAGCATATTACTTTTTCTAAAATAAACTTTGTTGAAGTTTATTCATTGGTCAATGATAATTCTTGTCTTGAATTAATATATATTGGTAAATGTATAGTACTACTTTTTATATTACTAAATACTAGATTATTAGAATAACCTAAAATTTGAGTTGAATTTATTGGCAAACCATGGAGGATTATATGACACGTATCCTAAGTTGGGTTCATAATATGGGTATCCTTTAATGTATCATACTAGCATTATTTATCAGTTAATTGAAACTCAAATTTTTTGGCTTATTATTTACTCATTTTAAATGTTACATACAAGTCTGATAACACAAATGATTCAAAGGCTACAAATCATTTCATTTATTCATATATAAGTCATTTTAACTCTCTCTCATTATTTATCTATATATATATACATCATTCAACTGATGGATAAGATTTATCGTTCTAGTTCTGAATTGAAGTCGGCTTTTGAGGTAGAGTGCAAAGAACATAAAGAATTTAGACAAACGGTCATAGGGTTTATTGGTTCGCATACTAAACGCTCATACGATGATTCTCCAACTGAACGCTCGTATCCGGTGAGCAAACTATGTCTTTAATTAATTGTGTTCTTTTACCTTTTAATCCATTATTGTTTAATATATTCATCCTGGCGAATCAACAAATACCAATGTGGTGAGACAGGCACTAGGTGCAACAAGCGCTTCATCTGCGTGCAACAAACACATGTTGCACTCAGATAAGGTACAATAGGCAAAGATAGTGGCACCGAAATTATATTTTCAATTTTTTGTCTGTCACACTAAATCGATAAAAACACACCTCCAACCCAACAAACATCCTGTCGCACACTTGTTATATAAAAATAAAGCACAAATTATCTAAAAGACATTTCATCAAACACTTAATATTTAATAGTTATACAAAACTAAATACATTTTAATTAGTTTATCTAAACTTTGGGCTCTTTTCAATTTATTAGATTTGGGTTAAATTAGTGCTGAATTTAGAAATATTTAGTAGAAATTCACTTTTGCCATCGCCATTATCATTTGCTGCTGTCGATAATGATTGAAGAAAGAAAAACTAGTTACAGTTTGATGAAGACGGAGAGAAGTTTTGTTTGAAATAAAGAGAGTAATTTAGAGCCAAAAATTTATGTTTGCTTGATTATAATAAGAAAAAGTTAAAGGAGTTACTTGTGAAAAATTCAAAAAAAATTGACTAGACAAAGCCTGGCGGGGAAGAGAGGGTAAAAAATAAATTAAAAAAAGAAAGAAAGAAAGTGTCATTTTGTCACTGAAAACTCGAGTCTAGGATTGATCACGTACAGGTCAAGCACTCGCTTCCGCCTCAAGAATCTTAAGTCCCATTGCTGGGTTGTTCCCTGTAGAACCTGTCCAATCATCAAATTTATGACAATCTGGCCCTGTCCCTTGAGATCAGTTACGAGGCAATAACAAAAATCAAGAGTACCCCGAGCTCCCTAACCTTAAAAATACTTGCATACCATTTTATGAAAGATTTTTCTTACTTGTGTTTACTGTAATTCACAATTAAACTTTTGAAAGGAAAAAAATGAGTAACAAAATAATAAAACCAAATGAGTCAAAGATATATTTTCTCTTATTGTAAGTTACATTAAATACAACTTGAGAAAATCTTTTTATGAAAAACTTTCTGCTTATTCACAACAACAGTAATTCCAATGTTTCATTTAAGTGACTAAAAGGTCAGGGAAAAAAATAAAAATCAAAAGCTTGTGGATATTATCATGAATGTTGTGGCTTGCGCCACTACTAGCACAAGGTCACAGGTACAATAGAGCCAATCATCTACATTATGACAATATTAGACGGAGGATCTCCCCTGAATACTTGAATGATAATTCAGTTTCTTCCAGACAATGGTTCTTCTCCTCTCTAGTCCAGCTCTGTATAAATAAATGTATCAGTTACCATGGCGATAATTCATTAAAATTTTAGTTGAAACCATAGATCATTGAGTTGAAAGAAAAGCAAGGGTGATAGTCCAATTCTGTAATAGAAGAGCAAATTACCTCAGCAACTTTGTTCAGTTTGTTTCTTACATTCTGCAATAATTCGGGAAGTTCACCATCCCATTTATAGAATTCCAACTCCTTGCCACCAAGTATCTTCTCGGCAACCTAGGTTAGAAGGGAACAAAATAGCATTTTACTATGAATGCCTACTGTTGGCAGCACGCCAAGGAAATTAAAAGATTATACAAAAAATTGAAATTGCTACAAGTAAGAAACTTCTAATTTCGTACTGACACAGAATGTATTTTGCAAAACTGCTGTCATATAAGACAACACCAGAGAGAAGAAGGACAGGAAATTCGCAATAGTTTGGAAAATCTAAAAATCCACAGAACATTATAGTTCCAATACCTTTTTCCCAATCATTCGACCACCAGCTGAGTGGGCAAAATATATATTGTAGAAGTGGCAAATAAATGCTTGAGGATCCTTCACAGACAATTCCTCAAGATACTGCACGTATGTGATACCAGGAGAAGAAGGTTCTGGGATGGCATAACCTTGCTCTTTGAACCACTCCAAATCTTTAGCCAACTTTTCGGACCTTTCCAATCCTGTGTTTCTGAATTCAGCATCTACAGCAAAGTCATGTAACAAAACTATACTTCAGCTTATGCATGTAATGTAATACGCATAAAATACTTCACATGCACATACACAAAGGTGAAGCCATTGACAAATAAGCACTGCAAAGGGAATTCTGCTTTTAAACAATTATCTAAAACCACTGATCAAAGAACTATTTGTAAAACATCGAACTCAACTTCAGTTCAACAACTGAACTACAAGAACTAAAGCATAAAAGCTCAAAAACTTTGACAATTACAAAGTTGATACATCAAACTTCAGTTGATACATCAAACTTCAGTTGATACAGCCATTTCTTAGTCAAACTAGAACACAAGGTTTTCAGAAATTTTGACGACCTCTCATATTGAGATCACTCAAAGTTGAGGAAGCCCGTTGGAAAAAAAAAAAATTAAAGCCCCAAAATATTCTATATAATAAACTACAAAATTGACACCCAAAATATTCTATATAATAAACTACAAAATTGACAATGTGAGATTTTATTAAAAAGACTCTTTAGTGAATCACAAAGCAAAGAACAACAGAAGTTAAGAATCACAATGGATCTCAAGAAGCAAGTAGTTCATTGTCTGCCATGTTGAAGCAGAAGATGAGTTAAATCTCTAAGCAGGCTCTGCAGTCTATCTGAAGAGAAAAAGTCACTACTATTTAAACCGATATTCAAAATTACTTCACATCCAGATTTGACCAGCATACATAAACAAAAACTAAATTAGCCCAAACAGATATTCAGCTCCGTTAATAAATCAGGATTCTCTTCTAATCTAATACCTCCGAGTCTTTTCAAGATATTGAGCCACATGTGCATATGGTTAAGATTTAATTAATTTTACATTCATATCTAATAACCATTAATCGAAGACTGGTATTTGCGTAAAAGAAGCTCAGATTATGAAAGAATTTTCCCTCTTTTAAAATACCAATTAATAATATAACCAACCACTAGTCCACATTCACCACAATCATATAAATAACTACAAATCCTATCATAATCCAAAAGTATCCAAGAACAAGAAGCTCCAAAGTCCAAACAAGCAGCAAAATCCATAGGATCAACCTAAAGAAACAAAAGGGTGCCCAAAAATTACTAAAAAGGGAAAAAGAAATCACTCACAACTAGGAAAGGGCGCTTTTTCAATGATCCTCTCTAGAGTATCATAAACCAACTTGCTATCAACAAGAAACCTCAGATAGCCATCAACAGTTGGCTCCCATTTAGTGACAGGCCTTTCCTCAGGCTCCTTCACTTCCTTCTCCCCTTCTCTAGCCTGCTCCTTAGTATGCAATTTCATTGCCACAAACCTCATCTCCTCCACAAACCCCTTAGCCTCTCCCGGATACCGCTTCTTGGGCTTCTCGGCAGTTGTGGCAGACACCACAACGACGCCGTTTCTCTGGGTCATTCTCGGAAGTTTGAAAGAGCGAGACCAAAGCGGCAAGAAATTGGAACTGAAACAATTTGGTCTGGCGCTTGTGATGGTGATGTTTGTCAAGTGGGGTTTCGTTATAAAGGATTGAGACTGAGAAATTGAGGTTAGGGAAGCCATTGAAAATCGTTGAAAATTAATGTGTTTATACGAAGAGTGTACGAAAAGGGTGAAGTAATATAAAAGATTTGGCTTGTCACGGCGGTTCAAGTACTCTTGAAGCTAAAGCTAATGAATAGACATTAGCTACGGGTTCTTTTTTGGCCTTTATTAATTTTTTTTAATTATCGTAGGTGTTTAATAATTGGTGCTTTTTTTCCTCCCACCTTAAGAAATGGAGGGGGGTGTTGGGTTACTTAGGTATGGCCTCTCTGTCAGTGTTTGCTATGTGTTGACACCTTCCATGAATTTTTGAGGATTTTTATATTACAGAAACAGAAAGTTTCGTGGAGGTAACGTTGTGTCGTTTTGGTCAGGGGAGGGGAAACGACGATATAGTTGGCGGCAATGGCACGGAGGGGCAAATATGTAATACAACTTCGTTACTTTATGTGGTTTTACTGGTTGTGAACGTGGAGATGTGTGTGGACCTTGGACTGGCTATCAACTTTGGAACATTTTTCCGGATCCTTCTCTTCTTGCACTCGGCAACTTTTGTTAATATTCCTTTTCTTTTTTCATTTTTTACTTTTAAGAAAATCCTCTGTTAATATTCCTTCATTTTTACTTACCATTCTAATCATAATCATATGGACACATCTCAAATAATTATATCAAATAATAAAATAATACATGTCAAATAATAGAATAATACATGATGTTGATGTTATGATTAATTTGGGAGAGCACTAGAGAATGCTACATGTTTTAGAGAAGAAGAAGGTTGAGAAGCATCCATCATAAGAATGATACATATGGTTCATTCTTCAATGCTTTAAGACTCTTTAGAGAAGTTAAAAATATGTAAAATAACATTGAATAATAAATAAATAGAATAGGATTATAAAGCCTACCTAAATCATACTAAGTTTTAAAATTTATCTTTCTTTCTCCTAAGCCAACTTCAAATTATATCATAACTTTGATGTAAGCGTCCATCACATTTTGAACAACTCACCTCATGGACCAATGGGCTTATTCTAACTAATCACCCTCCTCACCAAGCAAGCCCAAATGGTCAGTGGCTGGTGAAATGAACAACACTTTAGTTATTTGTCTTAAGGAGACTACTAGGTGTGACCAGACTCTAAGGATCAAATAGCACTTAACTTCTCTGAGGTATTTAGAGTCCAATAAGGGGCATGCCACCAATAAAGCAATCTGAGCTCTTACGAAATTCAAAGAATCTAAGAATCAGAATATGGCATATGTCTAATATAGAGAAATTTTCTAATGACTCAAATATTTGAATAGAAGGAGCATATACCATTATACTCCAACCTGAAAAGAGACTTGACTAATAAGTCTCTCCCACATGTCCAAATGGACAAAAAAAACACCATTAGGAATGCCGCATATCAAAAGGTCAAGTTTACATGTAAATAGATCTTCTTCTGCATTCTTTATTTTATAAGTATTATTTCTCTATAGTTATATCAGCACCTTCCTCCCTTTTTATACTAGTCTAACTTGACCATCGGAGTGCCATCATCAGCCACCCCAACATTGACTATTAACAATGCTCTTTTTTGTAGCTCCTTGAACACCTACTCACTTTTGAACACCTACTTACTCCTTAAATGCCTTGAAATGAAGCTTTCTAGTTATCCCCCAAGCACCCAAAAATAATTTTTTGTAGTGTTTTAGAAAAAATTATTTTGGTGATGAAGTCTTTCTTCCATTTTATTTTTTATTTCAGAAGTTAAAATATTGAAATATAAATGAGCACTTTGTTTTCTTATCCTATAATAAACTTATTTTATACTTCATTAAAAAGTTAGTATATGTTGATCCATCATCTTGATATACATGAGTAATCAATTTATTCATAAAATGTCTATCTCATTATCAAAATAAAAAAGTTTTCTCTTTATTCTATTAATAATAAGGATCACAAAACCCACTCGAAAACCCATTATAGGTAATTTTATAAGTTACGGATGGTTTGATATTTCAAATTTAAACCCACTACAGATTGTAGGTAGTTTTAGTATTGAAAAAAAAAAATCTGGTGAGTATTCGCCGGCTCACTTTTTTTTTTAATTATTTATATTTTTAATTTTAATCACAACAATTGCATTACAGAAATTTAATCGTCAAATATATAAGCTAAATTTATTACTTGTGTTGACCTAAAGGTTATACAAACTTGATTTTGATGATAAAAAAATACATGTCAAGAAAAAATATATTGTTTCAATCTCACTAGCTTTTTAGGAATAAAATCATCCATGTGAGATTAAGTTCGAAGTATCATGGGAAAACCTCATGAAATCAATCACAAGCATTAAAGATTTTAGCTTAAGTTATCAAGGATTTTAGCATAAGTTATCTTTCACATCATAGTTTTTGTAAAAGTAGAATGATTAAATGTATGCATAATTAAGTTATCTTCTTAATTCTTAAATATAACCTAACTTAATGCAGCCATACGGCCTGTTCCATCACACACACATACTTTTCCAAGTTTAATATTGCTGATATTTTATTTTAATTTCGTTAATCTTGTTTATTTTGCTGACTTAAACTTAATGATTTCTTGCTAAATTTAGGTTTTTAATTGTTAATTATAATTGTCCAAAATTTATGAAATTCTAGTTAGGCAACCCAAAATTGAAGGTGAATTAGGATTTAAAAAATTTCTTCAATAATAACACCACAATTTAATACTAACAACAACCACAACTAATAATAATAATAATTTTAACAATAAGTAAATTTAAAGAGTTGAAGATAGAGAAAACAAACACGATATTTTCATGTGGTTCAATAACCTGCCTATGCCTATGTCTCCAAACAAACCAAGTTAAGAATTCTACTAATCAAGCCTTACAACCTAAGGCTTCATGATGTTTACAATTAATTTCTAAGGTATAAAATAAACATTTACGATTAGAGGTGAACACAAACTTCTTTTTTCAAGTGTTTCTCACACTTACAATCACTTAGTTTTGACATTGAAATGAAGTTTACGAAGATCATATTTCTCACAAGAGTATATTAGCAAATTATAAACCAATAATAAATCAATATATATGGATAAACGAATAAAAACTCAATATGATTTGTATTAACAAGTTTAAGCTTGATAAAGATGGCACAATGTGTTTGAAATGATTTTGAGCTCACTTTTTTAGTTTCAACGAAAGAACTAGTCATTATTCATTTTGTGGATATTATTGGATCACTATTAATTTTAAAACAAATAGTTGTTTGACTGTTATTGCAAGTTACCATTCGAAAATAATTTGAAATGTTTGGAGAAATCGAATTGCCGTTTCAAATTATTGGTTTACCATTTCAATTCTAAAAATTCGCTCAATTGTAATCAGTTTACCGATACAGTGAAACGGTTAGCCGCTACCGTTCTAAAATTATAATTTGGTAGCAAAACTTTCTATAATTATACTATGGCATAAAAAATTTTAAATCAATACAATTTTAGAATGTCAAACAATATTTGTTGATTTCAAAGTTCTAAAAATATTTTCAATTTAGTTCATAAACTTGAAAACAGCTAATTTCATAAAATTATTTTTCCTTCAAGAAAAAAAAACCTTTATATTTTAAAAATAATTATTTATTTAAAATATCATTAAAAATAATTTGATATTTTAAATACTTAATCATGCATACATTTAATCATACTAACTTAATGAGAAATATAACAAATGAAATCACCTAAGCTAGTATCTTTAATACTCATCCTTGACTTGATGACTTTTTTGTCGTTATCCATTGAGTGTTTTGAATTTGATCTCACAATAATTATTTTTTCACTTTCAATTATGAAATATATATTTATCATTTTACCTTTGACACATAATTTGTTCTCATCAAAATCAAAATTCGTAAAACTATTTAGGCCAACAATGTACTTGTTAATATTGTTGATAACACTTGTATATTAATTAAAAGACGAAGTTAAGCATTGATCATAATGATGTTGATTTGTGACATGACTCAAAAGTGATTTCCAACTCCCAAGTATAAGAACATCTTTTATATTATAGTTCAGTGAGTCCAAAGTCGATTCACAGATAAATTATTTAATTTGTTAATTTTTTTTTAATTTATCTAAGAAATAAAAATAGAATTTTAAAATATGCTATTTAATTTAAATGAAACTATGAAAATAAATTAGTAAGGGTTATGAATCCATTGTTAAAAGTTAATATAAATTAATAAATTATTCTTATAATTTTTATTTAGGTTTATTCTCTAAAAGATTAATTGTATAAATTATAATTATTTTCTCATTAATTTTATTATGGATTAGGAACTTATTGTGCCAAAATTCAATTTGTTTATAACAAGTAAAAATATCATTTTATCATACATTATACTAAGATATCAAGATTTTATTGTGTCAAACTCTTTTGTTTGTTTATAATAAATCAAAATTTTAAAATATAAAATATGGATAAAATTAAATATAAAATAATTTATTTTATATAATTAAAAATATAATTTAATTAAATCATTTGAAGCGTCTGATTCGATCAAAGAACAGCTGAGATTTGGTAGGTGAATGGGTGGATCGAGTCGCCCTGAATACAAAAGTTACGATCCCTCAGTCTGCTTCACCAACCATTGCCATATTGCACAATCGTGGCCATTGAATTATGAAACGGTTGAGATTTGGTCAAATTGACAGTAATCCAATGCACTCGTATTTATTGCAAGCCTATTTTATCATCCAATCAATGCTTAGTCAATAGAAAAAGTCAAATTTTTGTACAAGCCGATCTTCACTTGTCTTAAGATTTTTTTACATCCAAAATTTAAATTTCACATCAGTTTATCCGTTTAGAGTTTCGAATTACGTGAAATTATTATTTTATCTAATAAACACACAAAATACATAAAATTAAATATTTAAAAAATAATTAATAATTCTTAATATATTACAAAATACAAATACAAATTATAATATAAGTATAAAATAATATTTTTATCACTTAGTAGACATACAAGTTTTAATATTAATCAATTTTCCTGCAAAAGAAATATTTTGTGTTAAATTAACATATTTTGTATATTTGTTTAATGTTGACAATTTGATTTCTCATTTACAATGATAAAATATATAATTGGATATTTTATAATGATATTTTTTTTTTGCTATTGTTATAAATTTATAGTTTGAATAATATAATTCAAATTTTAGGTAATATTAAGAGTTTTTTTAGTATTTATGCTTTAAAATGTGGAAACACACAAGCTGTGGTTTGCAATGGTTTGGTACTTGATAAAATCTGTAGTGAATTAAAGATAGATTTGATAATTATTAAAACTCGTAGCATATTGTGGACTGATTTGATAATTTAAATTTTTGTGGGTGCTAAGTTTAGTAATTACAATCCCATAGCGGGTAATACCCATTGTCATTTCTAAATTAATATGTTGTAAATAAAGATGAATTCATAATAAAACTAAAGTAAATATAGAAATCTACAAATAACCAAGAGCAAAGGTGGGTAGATGCCAGTATACCTTTAGAGAGTATTCTCAATTCTCAAATAAGCACCGGTATCTGTAAGAATTGATAAAATCTCAATAGAATCCACTCTTGCAAGTCATAACACTAGATCAATTATAACTGGTCCATGCACATTATTTAAAAAAAAATGTGAGTTTAGTATATTATATTATATTATTTTAATGTTGATGTATTGTATTATGTTATATTGCATTAGCATTGTATTATAATAATATTGTACAATATTTAATGCTACATTGTACTGTATTAATTTTAATTATATTATGTTTGGTACTGTACTATACTGCATTAATTTTTTATGATTAATTTAAATCATATATTTAGAAAATAATATTTATTAATACTTAGAAAAAAAACTAAATATAAAAGTCTTAAATTTTAAAAATTTAACAATCTTTTAGTGTAAATGTTAAAAAATATCACAATTCTTCATAAAAGATTGAAGCTTATAGCTTTTAATTCTCGTACCATAACATTTATTTTTCAATATTTTTTAAATATATAATTTGTGAAATAAAGATGAAACAAATAATTTAATCAAATAATCTCTAAATAATATTTATTATTGTGCTAAATAATTTAAATAAGAGCTTTGCAGTATATGTAATAATATTTTATATTATTATTAATTTTAAATTAATATTATTCAAATTTTTTATATTTAAATATTTATTATTAATTATATTAAATTATTTTAAAATAATTAATTTTTATATTAATTATTGCAATATAATTAAATAATGTAATATTATATTATATTTTTATATATATTTAAATATTTATATTAGTTATAATAAATTATAATGTAAAAATAAAAAAAATAATATAATATTATAAATTAAAATATAATGTTATTAAATTATAATATCTAAATTTATTAATTAAAAAAAAAAACCAGAAGCTAATGCGGCTGTTGCCGCATTGACAACCCCTGTTAATCCTTTGTAATTGTTTCTTCAAATATGAGATAGTATTAATTTAATAATAAATAATATTTTAATATAATATAATGCAGTCTTCCAAACATGCCAAAAAAGAATAAATTTGTACCATCGGATTTGAGAAGAGAAATGATAATTGCCCTTAAAGGACCTAGCATGTGCCCAAAACGCCATCTCCTGCGCCCATACTTTCTGCCAAAAAAAAAAAATAGAAATAAAAGTGAAGGGACAAGCAAGCAACAAAAGCGGCTGCCGTTTCTGTGCTGATGTTGGGCCCTTTTAAGGGCAAGTATCGGTTATTGGTCGTAGTCGTTGTTGCTAGTTTTTTTTGTTTCAATTAAAAAAAGAGCACAAATACCGCTGCGTATTTGAGAATTGAATGCTTTCTAGTTTTTTAAGCAGTACAAACATGCTGGTTTAGTCTTCCAAAAAAATCACCACGTTGGTATTGATTTTACGATTGCTTTCTAGTTTTCCCATCCAAACGAATCAATCGTTAGTTATTTGTCATCACAAAAGTCGCCGTTATCACAAATTCTTTTAGCTAATTCGTGGATTGCGATGTGAAAGCTAGCGATAATGATTTATATACATATAAATATGAAGACCCCCCTTACAGCAATTGTCGCTTTGGCCGAGTGGTTAAGGCGTGTGCCTGCTAAGTACATGGGGTTTCCCCGCGAGAGTTCGAATCTCTCAGGCGACGATGTAAGTGTTGTACTTTTATTCCTTTATTAAATGAACATTTGTGTTTTACATATACTTTGTAGAGTTATATAACTAATTGAACTTTGAACATATCTTCCTAATCTCTCCATCCGAACCAGTCTTCACTTCGATGCTACTCATTTTGATCATGGCTTTCGGAAATTCAAAATCAAACCTAAATCCAAGCAACCCCCTAATGGAGCCGGCATAATTTTGCACGATAGTGCGTGTTGCAGCATCTCCCCACAGCCTTTGGTCGGACTCTAAAACTCCTTTACCATCACGTACATTCTTGAAGAAGCTCACATCAAATTTGTTCTGGCTATTTATATCTAGTGCTACACGTTTCGTGCCGTCACCATCTTTGGGACAAAGGGCCTGAAGTTGTGCCAAGAACGACTGGCTAATGCTAGGATCCGCATTGCCTGTTGTTGTGAAGTTGTACAGACGATATCGGAAGAATTGACAGTCTGTTTGCCCGATCGTATGTGCCCCTGCGGCCATAAAATCTAATGTGTTAGTAAATTAATTGTCTTGATGATTTATTTATGACACCACACACACAGACAGAAAGAGATCATAATATCAGACTGCTACCAACTAGGGTCACTAGATCATGATCATCAAGGCCTTTAGCAGCAAATTTTTGCCTCTGGGCGGTGGCAGAATCGCGAGGAGAAGGTAAGTTTGAAGCTTGCGACGATGATGAAACTCTGCCATCTCTTCTTCCTGTTGGCACTTGCCAACTTGGCCCATCGCTCTTGCATGTGAAAACCCACAAGTACCCATTTCAGAAAACACGCATGTTCAAATTCAGATATATAGAAATTGTCTTTGGATTCAGCGCTGATATGAACTTAATTTGTGCTCGTCTTTTTGTAAGATAGTAATTATTATTATTATTATTTTTCTTTCAATTTTCAACGGTACTTATTGAATGTCATATACCCAACATGATCCCGGGATTATTGCATACGTGACACAAGATCTTTAAAAAAATCAGCATACCAAGTCAACAGAGTCACGAGCAGCAAGTGCTAGTATATCAGCACAGGAGACTACACCAGGACACGACGCCTCAAGTTGTGTTTTTGCATCATCGATTACTTCAAATCCTCTTAAGCCAAGGTTAGGCAACGCACTCCTCTCAGCAGAAGACCCAGCAATCAAGACTGAGCCATCGCAACCCTGCAATACCAAATTTAAATTAATTACGTCCCAAGCTAGCTTATCTACTGTATATGCATGATATCATGCAACCTTTAATAACAGTGTATACTTGTTCTTCAGTTTCAAGACATCCAATAGAGTCAACCTGAACAAAGCAGTCATGGAAATGAAGCCTCAGCAAGCCAGCCGCTACGGTGGGGTCTTTCTGAAAGTGTGATTCAACAGTAGACCTAACTATGACCTCAGCCATTGGGCACGATGAAGAATAAAACCCAGCTTTCAATCCTCCTTGGCTTTGTACTGACAAAGCCATTACCTGCAATATCACCATAAACAACAATCGTAAGGCTTCCATTTGAACTATTGACAATTTGTTCTATAAGTAACGAACACTTGTATGTGTATTTATATGTGCTTATTAATTAAGCTGCTCTTTTGCTAGTCCTTTTCTTTGATCTTTGAACTTATCACCTTTACTAGTGGAAACTGGAAACGCGTAGCGACCAATAAAAATTATTATACAGTGGTGTCCTCTTTCTGTTTTATTGGTTTGTGTTTATAAGACAGCAAGAGTTGGAGGTGACTTCACTCTGCATTCTGCATAATTGCGTGTTTGGTAACTAAACAATAATGGAAGACTCTGCTTTATCCATATACTTTTAGACTTCTTATTCCTCGACGCGTCTTGCCTCTTTGTTAACACGCTATTAAATATTTTCTCCCCTTCATTTTTTTTATTTTTTTTGCCCACAATTGTGTTCATGGTGTTCACATTAACTTTAATCTGAACTGTGAATAACATGGGGTGGATCAGTTTTGTGGTTTGCCATGAAAATTTCTCCTCCAATGGTGTGACACTAAAAGGGAGTACTACTTACAAATGGATGAGCAATAATTCGAGTCCTAAAAGTTTGTTAATTATTTCATTGAAATCTAAATTGATTTGACCACTAGATTTTATTGTCGATTGTGGATTTATCTAATCAAAATGCACCGTCATTAAAGCAATAATTAATCTAATTATATGGGTTGATTAACGGACGTCACGAGTATGTATATATTACCTTTTGATCTGTTTCAGATATACTACTTATTTACATTAGATTTCTTAAAATGATATCCCGATTCTTTATATAGAACGAAATAATCATAGAAAATTAAATTTTCAATTAACACAATGGAAGAAATATTGAACTGCGTGCGAACATTGATTCACTAAATATATACAACAATATTACAGTCTTCTCAAATTAATTAGAAATTCAAGATGGGTGAGGTTTACAAAGATGTGATATAAACTTGGTATTTCTAGTAATGTGGAACTTGAGTATTGAATTATTTGTTGAGATACAAACTCAGCATCTTAATTTTGCAAGTCTATTTCCCTTTATTTTTTTTTCTTTTGGTTCATTTGGAGATGCCACTCATTCATTCATTTTATAAGTTTTTTAACATGTATGATATACTTGCCACGTTCATACAGGATTATGATTCTCTTGAGTAATATTACACATTATAAATTTATTATTTTAAATAATGTAATATTTATCAACTGATTATTAAAATACAATTAACTCATTTGAATTTTGTTAAAAATACTAACTAATTAATAAATATTAAATCACTTGAGATAATTATTTAGAACAAAAAAATTTTAGGATATATCATTTTTCGGATTCTCTTGTAGTATATACTAGATTTTCCTTAACATGTACAAGTAACGTGTGCATGGAATATTAAATCCCTGAACGTATTTGTCTATCAAAATCATCTTTCGGAAATTGGGAATCGCATACTAACTCGACTTTCAGCAGTAGCCTTGAAAGGGACACGCACTTATCAAGTTGTTAAGAGTTTGAACAGCATATATACAATGTCAAGAGACGTATTGATCTAAATCGGAAATGCAGATGCATGCGTAGTGTCTTGAATCTCCAAGAGCTTTATTTTGATGCAGTTGTTTTAAAATACAAAGTAAAGCAATAGTATAGAATGTGAATTTGATGGTTTATTATATAAATACCAACATAAAATAGAACAATGCTCCTGTTAATTGTACAAAATTTGCCCTCCACGTCGCACCGCCGAGTGAGGGAGTTCTCATCAGATAATAAATAATAAATAGACGAGTCTGCTGTTGGACTTGGATCTAATCAATAAGAATTAATTATTCTTGAGTAACACATGTCTTGATAAATTTTAAATGTGACATGTGTTTTAAAAATACTTAATTAGGTGATAATTCCTTAATTTTTATTGTTAATTCTAATGGACCAAGAGTAAAATAAAAAAAATAATAATTTTTTTATAAAGTCAAAGAATTAAAAATATTAGATTTATGTAATTTTTTACGATTCATAAGAGGTCTATTTCTTTATGTTCATAAATCAGTTTGATTCAATAAGAATTTTTAAAAAAATATTTGATTTAACTAAAAAAAACCTTGTTAATTAGACTTAGATTTATTTTTTTAAAAAAATTATATTTTAAAAATTAAAAAAAGGGAGTACGGTAAGAATAAAAATATTATTGTATAATTAATTGTAGGAATAAAAATATCATTTTCATAACTAATTGATTATTCTCATTAAACTTAATGACAAAAATTAACGAATTATCACCTAATTCAATATTTTAAAAATACGTGTTACTTTTTTAAAATTTATAAAAATATTTATCATCGAGGTAATTAACCCAATTAATAAATACATTGTTCTTCTTTTCGGCTTCGGTACGGTCAGATACCATTTTCTTTATTTATTTTTGCATTATGTAACTTCGTGTTTTTGTTTGGTAATTGTTGAAAAGTAATGTTGTTTCCATATACCAACAAGTCTAGAATATAATGTATTTATCAAATAAACACGGGCCTATAAACGATTTAGCACTGGCTACTCTAGATTATAATTAAGCATAAGTGACGTGTGAAAGCTAGAAAATCATTTGATTCATTAATTTCATTCATTTGGCCAAGTGGTGTGACATCGCCACTGATCTCATTCTCATATCAATACTACTTATAGTATGAACAAAAATAGAACGAAGCTACCGCCACCACCTCCAAATTCCCATACAACACCTTTATTAAATATGCCCATTAATAATACACAAAAAGTTAAATTGTATTTTACTTTTTCTCTTCTACGTCATAATAGTTAAGATTTTCAATTCAAGTTTAATTTAAATTCTAAATAATATGAATATTATTTTAAGATTTTAAGGATATTTTAAGTTATTTATATAAAGTTATTAGGTTATAAATTTAAAAAGGACGGTGATTTTCAGAATATAAGTTAGAATAATATTTTTATTAAAGTTACTTCATGCAACTCTGTATTTTTTAGATAGATTACTTAGAGTGGTAAGATGAAAAGTTTTGTATATCTTATAAGACTTCATTGATTGTGAATATTTATACTCCTATGTAATCTTCTTAAGTTTATTATTTTTATATTTTAATGTAATTCTTTAGAGTTATGAAATTTGCTCTTGTCACATCTCTCTCTCTCTCTCTCTCTCTATATATATATATATATTTGTTTTATTTAATAATAAAAGCTTAATTTATATTTAGTCCTGTGTCAATAAGTAACATAAGGTATAAATATTACAAAACACATTAACCGTAGTTTTATTAATCTTAAGAAATATTTTATTGAAGATCTGTCTCAAAATCTTCTTTATCTTCAAGTAAATCCATTAATACCACGAAATACCAATTGTTTTTCTTGAAATATTAATCAAACAACTCTCAAAAAGATTTTGTTAATGTTGTCTATATCATTAATTGCTAGATTCTCTCTTTAACTCTTGCATTTTTTATTTAACTTATCATCTAAATTTAAATAAAGGTTCGTTCAAATCTCATTTAATGCCAATCTTAATAATTGAAAATCTTTCGCAGTTTTGGCGCATGAACAGAACACATGTACATTTATTCTACAATCGCTTTCTTGTTCTTTTACAACGAAAATTAAAAACGATGATAATAGGACTTAAATAAATTTCAAGGTTAAATTTGTAAATAGCAAGTAGGTTTGTATCTTTGAATTAAAAATTACAAAAGATTACAAACGGGGTACGAGTAGCAACTAAAGGGCTGAAATCTTAGAGGCCATGGCTATGTTGTAGGCCCATTGGGGGCTTACTACTACTTATAAAATGGGTGTAGTCTATTAGTGTACTTCAAGTGTTTCATCTGTTGGAGCCCGACATGAACCTCTCCGCTGGTCTACTAGTGAGTTGTACCGTAATCAAAATATCTCAAAATCAGCTTTTTTATACCACTCAGTTATTATCATTGTAAGTAATTTACATATAATTTACACATTATTTAACTTAACAGCTGCCAAACCAAAAACCCTCTTGTCTAAAAGCAGTAATACTTCTAAATAACAAACATTCTCAATATACAAAAGTTTTGTTTATATTATATCCCTTCATTCCAGCCTAACTTAAGCATTTTACACCTGTGTTAGTATTCTTAAAAGACCAGCCCATAGATGACGGAAGTATAAAATATAAAATTCAAAAAAGAAATGATTAAAAAAAAGACAGAAGAAGCATTCTCGCACTATTCCCCTTCATGGAGTCCAACTACTTGGCCTCTTGTTCGAGAACCGGGATATTTTTCCATGAATCATCCAAACCACTTATTTGCAGTGGCGGCAATGAGAAAGCACTAACGGTTGAGCTTCCACTTCGAATTTCCTTCAAAGCTCGCAGTGCTGATATGGTGCTCTTCATGTATAAGCTCTCCATATACTCAATCTCTGCAAGTTCCTTGGGCATTTGGAGAATATCACCACCACCATCTTCCTTTGTGGCTGTTGATGTTGTTGGCTCAGAACCTTCTTCGGCCTCAGCTGCCTCAGTTGAAGCTGGCTTTTCACTCTTTGGGAAGAGGCCATCCAACATCTTTTCACATTGCTTCACAAGCCTGTAAATCAAGTCGGTCGTGAAGAAAGGCTGCTGCAAGACCCTTTGTATAAAAGGTAAACGGATCAAAGCACCAGTTCTTTTGTCATACTTCTTGAGTATCTTCACCAATCCTGTTAATAGCATACCATGTTAATAATATATAGAGGTGAGTAACTAACTACTCATACACATTGTAAGTGCCAATTCAGAAGCATTGAGTATCACAAACTCACAAATTCTATTATTCCCATTAAAAAGACACTCATTTTGCTCACTCTCTATGTATCAGGAAACAGCTCACAAGGACACAACCAAAGGTCCACAGGCACAATTAAATTTTTCTAGGTTAACAAGTGATGCTGGGTGTTTAGTTTCCATAGCTTGTCCCTTAACTAATGGCCAAGATATTTCAGCAGACAAATCAGCTCCACAAAGAATACATGTTGCTACTGTTTTTCTCTTTTCTTGGGTATCATAAACTCTCATGCCAGCAATTAACAGACCACTATTTCAAGTACAAGTCAAAATTTTACAAATCACTTTCCTCTTCATTTTATAATCCCTAGTATATGATAATCCTAAAAAGTCTTAAAAATTTCAAGCACCTGTATAGTTAAGAGCACTATAATTTTCCAACAAAACCATCTCGCCGTGGAAGTCCACAATCTCCTTCCTGATTTTTATAAGCTCTTCGTCCGAATCATTTGCACTTGCTACCCTATCCTGTAGTTCCTGCACTCGAATCAAAGAAACACCACAAAATCACCAACATCAATTCATCAATGTCTAAAAGAAAACCAACTCTGAGCTAACACCTATTCCATTTTTGTCCAGCTAATTGCACATCTAACATGAACAGCCAGCAAAACTCGGTTCTTATATAATATATTTTGGAATATAAATCTCCAATCTTAAAACCTAAATTACAATACAAAATTGTTCTATCAATCCATTAGGCCAAGAGTGTAAGTTTTATTACATGACATGATACCTCAGTTCCACATAAGTTTTTCTACCACCCTATGGTCGTCATAAGTATTATTCAGTCAGAGGTCTTTTACAATTTTTTCCCTTAGATGCACATATTTTATTCCCGAGTCTAAACGTAGGAATTGTTGTTTGGGTTAATTCTTAAAGAGTTTCTCTTCAAAAAGTAAAGGAGAAATTTGAAAATAATCTGCTCCGGAGCATGACGCCAAATTTATCCTTGTCTTATGTATTAAGTTTTCGGCGACATAGTAGCAACATGAGTGCGAGTCACATGAACAATTATTAGCTATACAAATACAGTATCTCCGACACAAAAAAGCATTACACCTAGCGCAATATTTGCAGCAAATTCCATGGAATATTCCAAAATCTCACAACAGCTGGCATAAAAAATAGTTTGTTGACAAAAGTGACGGGAGTAAGTGCCAACGGCCCATTTCTTATGCATCAGAATAGCATGTAATTTTCCTCTTTTATCCTCATTTGAGGAAATTACAATAAAGTCCTGGCAATTTTCGCGAGAAATTGTACTTAAACACAGTTATTATTTTTTTGTTTTGGCAACCAAACAGTGAACAGACAAAGAAAGTAACAAATGAAAATTAATGAATTAATTACCTTTAATCTGATGATGTATTCTTCCTCCTTCTCGACGAAGAACGTGTTGAATTTATCCATTTCGTCCTCCAACAACCTAATAAAATCGATCTCCTCCCTGGACATGTTACCACCAGTGGCCTTAATATCTTCTCCGGCGACCGCAGATTCACCAAATCTGGGCCGTTTAATAGGCCTATGACCGCCTTTGTTAGGCTCCACGAGCTTCAGCCTCTTCTTGAGGTCCTTGTAGGAGAGGAACTTGTCCCGCCATTCAGGTAAGGTCTCCTCGATCTGGTTGCTCAGGCTCTTGCCAAATTTCATGGCTTTTGCGCTTGTTTGTTTGGTGGGAAATTGAGAGGGAAAGTGAAGGGGGAGGAGGCGAAGGAGGGAGAGAAAAGGGTAGGCGTGGGAAGATATAACGGTAAGAGAAGAATATTCGGGAGGTTAGTTTTGGAATATCCGTTTGTTTCGAAAGGGTATATCTCTGGTTTTATTCCTTTTTGAGAGATTAGATATCATATTTTATTGCTGCTTTTGCTTTATTTTATTTAATCTTTTTTAAATATCTTCCTTCAGCCTTTTTCAATTTGACACGTGGCGGATTTCCACTTTTGTAGCGGCTCGAGAGTGTCTATGTTGTAGCTTTGGTTCGTCTTGAGTTGTCTATCTATGGCCGCAGGAAGATGGCGCTTGAGCTAAATAATTAATTAGTTTCAAGTAAGTGCAAAATAGCTATAGCTAGATGCTAATCTCACAGCATTGTGATGAATGAATTGATAATGACTTGGCTTCACTAAACATGGTTTAAAACTTCAAATACCCATATTTTATAAACTTAGAACGGCATATAACTACACAATTGACCAATATGACTGTAGACATCGAGTGAAGGTGACTTAACACGGCGACTCTGGTTGTAAGCTAGCTAGCAATATTATTCAAGCAAGTTGTTAATATAAATTTATTTAGCAAATTTAGTTTTATTAAATTTATTTAGTTTTGAATAATATTCTTTATTTTTCAAATATTTTTAATATTTACGAATTACGATAATAAAATCTGTCAAATCTATCTCAAAATATTCTATGAAGAATTTTTCATAATAATGCACACAACTCTAAGACCCTTCCCAAATATATGAAAAATGAGGTGGAATTAATTAGCAGCTGGGTTGGTGTATTCACTAAGATACAGACTTCCGAAAAGTCTATAGATGTTTATTGATAATAACTTGTTGTTAAATTGTAAATGATTTCTTTAAACAATATTTGAGTGTAATGTAAATTTGTTTTGTTGTACATGCATACAACATGAATTAATTGTATAAAATTATTGTAGTGCCTCAAAAAGAATCTTCTAAAAATAATATTGAATTATCTATCATTATTGCAATATTTTTAATTTCATTCCATCATCGAATTGGTTTACATGGCCCATTTTATGGATGTAAGCCAAAAAGCATTGTTTTTGCACTTATTTTAACTTAAAAAATATATTTAAAAATCATAAATTAACATTAAAAGTGATAATGAACAAATGTTGCATGACTTAAAGATAGAAACACTTTGAAACACAATGGTTGAACTGTTTCATAAACACCTAATTTCATTTGACAATTTGTATTTATCATTCCGTCTATTTGAATCTTAATAACATTTCAAATTTTTCATTCACACAAAAGTTTCTTGTAATTCTAAACTAATCCTATGAAATAATTAACTCATAAAAATTAATATAACATTAATAATTTTGGAAATATAATTTTAAGTGACATTATCAGTCATTCATTTAAAATTACCATAATATAAAAAATACTAATAAAAATTAAATTTGTTTAAAATATATATCAACCATCAACTAAAAAAGTAATATTATCCCAACAAAATAACAATCAATATAATTTGTGTTTACTTCTGGCGGATATGAATTGTATATATTAAGTGTAAAATTAAATAAAATTTAAATTTTTATAATTTTCCAAATTTTAAGGAGTAATATTTAACGTCTCTTTGTCTTTACTGCTGTTGATTGGAGGGTATGTGCTGAAGCTATAGCCTGGAGCTGGAGCCACAGATGGTGTTGAAATGAAGCCGAGCCAAGCAATTATTGGCTTTTGGCTTTGCGCATTTATGACGCATGGTATAATTCCGAAAGGCTTGCGGAATATCCATCCCTTGGTCACCTACAAAAATTAAAACCACGTGCATGCTGGATTGGGGTTGTGGCCCATCGATCTTCACACCCAGCTTGTCATAAAACGACAGCGCAATGTCGCAAGGACTGGGGAAAAGTCAAATCAAAAGGATAAATTTGGAACTGAAGATAGCCAGCCCCGCAATGATCTTGACTCTCTTTTTGTTTGAAGGATAGATTAGTAATTTTAGTTGGGGGAATTTGGCATTTTCAGGGACGATTCGGATCCGTGAGCCTTGAGGGGATATTCTTGAATGGAACCTCGAATCTACCCTTTGCATCTTTGTTAAAAATGGTAGACTAATTTTCCAACTCTTCTTCGAAACGTTTCATTTATTTATTTATTTATTTTTAAATAATATTATATATTTTAAATTTTTTATTATGAATAATCATCTAAAATAATGTGATATTTATTAATTGATTGATAATAAAATATAATAAATTTAAATAATTAATTAATAAATATCACATTATTTAAAATAAAATTATTTAGAATATATAATATTATTATTTTTTAAAAAATAATTTCTATTTTAAACAACATTTCCATCCGGTTCCTTTTTATTTTCAGTTCTGATCAATTTATAAGATAAGGATATCCTTCTCTCTCTTTGTCTCTTTCTTTTAATGAAAATATGAAGAAACATAAGTTACAAAAGTTCAGCAATGTTTGCCGGAGGATCCTCCAACCAAATAAGATCACAATCAAAGAGAGATTTTGCTAAATGACGAGCGAGTGTATTACAGTTTCTGGTACACATTTGACTTGAAAATTCTTGCAGTCCATGAGGCTTCTGGTCTCTGAAATAATCCATTATATATATCTCCTTCCTGCTTGACAAGACCTTGCAATTAAATTAACAACATTTACTGAATCTGATTCCATGATCAAAGGTGATAAACCTGAATCCATCACCAGTTTGATTCCTTCTAGAACAACTTCAGCCTCTGCGATCTTAAAAAAAAAAATTGTACACATAAATATAGATATTTTAATAAATTTTCGATTTTTTTTTTAAGTTATACGGAATGTGACAATAAATTTCTGATAACATATTAATAAATTTGTAATCTAACAACTTATTAATTTTACACATTAGCGCGATCGACTTCAAGATCAGTTACATGTCAAAAGACATTTTTATCCTCACTAAAAAGTATATTTTTAGTTTACATTTTAATGTTTTTAAGCTTAGTAGAGAATTTTATAAGGGTAAATCGCAAAATGCTATTTCTTCAAGAGGGAAAGAAATTTTTATCCTCACAAAATTATATTTTTTGCTCGCTTTTTCACTGGATTAACTTCTTCTCTCTCACTTTCTTAAATTGATTTGAAATTTGAATAAACAGAATTAACTCCTCAGATGGTTAACTGAAAAATTATAGTTGATGAGATAAATATATAAGGTAATCTTCGTTTTTTTAATTTATTTTTTTCAAAGAAACTTGAAACATTCATTTCAGACCTCAAAACTTAAAAGAGGTATATTCTCAACATATTATTGGGCTAATTTCAAAAGAAACGGCGCGATATATGCTTCATCTCATTTTTTTCTGCCCATCACGTAGTGTTAACTGGACTGTTTATTCAAACAAATGACATATCTGTTTACGTAAAGGATCTCATTCATAGTTATCAATATGATAAGACTTTGCATGGAAAAGAAGAAAAAGAAAGGATTAGCATATTCTTCATTTTGTGCCTTTGTGCCCTCACAATAATATGTTCACTTTAATTAATTAGTAACTATTACTATTAAAAATTAAAGCTTGCCGCCATTGTTCTTCAACAATCTTTGAATTCAATCTTCCCTAATTTTTCCTTTTTCTTTCTCGTAGCTGGTTCGGATTAACCTCCGTTAATTTTTTTCCTTTTTTTTTTTTTGAGATTCCCAAAATTAATCAAATTATTTTTTGGCCCGCAAGTTTGTAATCACAAGATTTGTTTAAGTAATTAGTTACACAAGATGTTTAGAGACTATACAAATTGTTTGTCGGTGGCTTAAATAATATTAAACTTAATTGTTGCTGACTTGCTGTATCCAAGAATTTGCTGTTTTTTCAGTTTTTGACCGTATGGGCATTTGTGCTCTCTTATTTGTCAGTATTATTGTTTTTCTTTCCCTCGTATCGAAGTCGCATATTATTCATGTGTTTTATAATAATTAAGTGATGTCAATATCATTAAAAAATATATATATAACTTTGTAATATGCTTCCCACTAACCTTAAAATCTTAATTTGTCGTTAGTGATGATAAAATCATTTACGAATTTGGGATAGACGGTTCCACTCTAAATAGAATAAATTTTAAATAATTTATTAAGAATAAGAAAAATGAATTTTTTAATTTTTAATAAGGCAGCATTTGATTTTATACTCTTCACCTCACTTCCATCCCAAACTCCATTAATTATTATATATAAAATATTTTTAGTTTTATTTAATAATTTTATTTTATCAATTATAATATTGGTTAATAAAATTTTTTTTTATTTTTACATGATATAAATAGATTATAACTAAAAGAAAAACCTACAATATAATTCTTATTTAATTCTAAAATACTATTATGTTTTGTTTTTTCTTTTAAAGTGTCGTTCTCTTTAAATATTTTGTAATTTTGATATCATTTTAGAATATTTTTTCAAACTTTTAGATATTTTCTTAAAATTTAAATATTTTATAATACAATGATGATTTTATTTAAATTTATAATTTATAATTTATAGAAATTATGCATCAATCCATACATATTATAAAATAAGTAAATGGGGAATGTGATAGGGATGAGGGCAAAATTTTTAATGGCCGGATAGCATGTGGCATGACACATATTCATACAACATGGCAGAGACACAAGTATGTTTTGGTAGAGTACATAGTACGATTAGAGATGTAGTCAAAGCTTGACATTTGAAAAACTCATAATAAGTACGCCTCATTGATGAGCTAGCACATGACCCATGGGTCATCACTGGCATGCAAGGATAAAGTATATTTATAAATTTTTTTAATAAAAGAAAAATATAAAATGTATAATTTTATAAATAATTTGAAATTAAATTTTTTAATATATTTTATTAGTATAGGTTTTTTAAAATTAATGTATGCCTTATTTAAAAAAAAAATTCTAATTGTTTTATATTTATAGTATATTAAATGAATAAATGATTTCATGATTTTATTAAAAAAATTATAAATATCATGCTATTATAAATCATAAATCTAATCTTTTACGACTTTAATATTTCATTTATGAAATTATAAATTACTCAAAAAAGATATGTTTCATCTGTGAATAAAATAATTTATGAAATCACAAATCTAAACGTTATTTCATGATTAATAATTGATATTTCTTATTTTATAGTTGTGATTTGTCGTAATCAGTATCTCGTAGTTGTGAGTTAAGAGTTGTGACTTGCTATAATTAATATTTCATAGTTGTGACTTCTTGTAATGGTTATTTCAATATTGTAATTTAATTTTTATTAATCATTACTATGATTTATGGAGTTAGATTTATGTATTTTTGTATTATAATTAATTATTACGAAATTAGATAATATAGCTGTGTAATTGTATTAATATCTTAATAAAATATTAATTGCTTCCTTAATAAAAATTTACTATTATTATTACTATATATAATAATAATAATAAGTGCATGTGCTTATGGGTTTAAAGAAAGAACATGTGAGCTCGAAAAAACATATTAAGTAC
Source organism: Murraya koenigii (assembly GCA_025617385.1). Classification (NCBI taxonomy): domain Eukaryota; kingdom Viridiplantae; phylum Streptophyta; class Magnoliopsida; order Sapindales; family Rutaceae; genus Murraya; species Murraya koenigii. The sequence goes on along the minus strand of CM046817.1, from coordinate 4,693,180 downwards.
GTGGACTTGTTCAAGCATGTCTTCTTTTAAAAAAGGTCGTTAGCCTTTTTTGGGTACAGAACGCGTGGGCTCATGACACGAGCCTAGCTTAAACAAAAAAAATTTGGACATAGCACAGCACGGCTCGTTCACATAATGGACTGTGCTGTGCTATCCATGGGCCCTCAAGGGCCTTGCCACTGGTGCGGTCAGTCGGCCATCTTTAGTAGGCCTAGGCTTCCCCACCCCACTCTACCTTGTTACCACCCCCATTTCCTGCCCCCACGACACCCGGAAACAACCCACATCAAAATGCATTATGGCAAACAAATATGTTACATTTTCACGTGTGCAGTTTGGTCCAAGCACGTTGAAGTACATTTGAGAGGCCTAGCCCATGTTAACTAACTGTGGGTGTCATATAGAAAAAATGAAATAACAGGAAGGAGTCCAGCCGAATTTGAAGCAAAATGGTACTATTCATCATTCCACCCAACCTTTTGTCTAAATCAAAACCCATTTTAAAGAATTCGAATGGAGAAGGAAAGAAAGAAAAATCATGATCTGAAACTGATCAACATGAACAAAAAACCAATAATAACTACACTAGCATTTAGACAAATAAAGTTCTCGAAATTAAAATGTCTAAAATAAATGTGTATTTGTGGTTGCTGTTTAATTGTGGTGGTAAAATCTCTTTTGTTGAAAATAAGAGATCTAAGGTGCTAATCTCACTCACATAGATGAAGAAGGGATGAAATTGCAGTTAAGCTAAATAATAAAATAAGTATAAAATTAAGTATCGGAGATTTATTAATTCTTTTGTAAAGACCATAGAAAAATTTAATAATAAAAAAAAGAATTAAATAAGCTACTTGTGTGAATGTGAATTACTGTGCTTGATTAATAAATATATACAAAGGTATTTAAATAGAAATCTAACTTATTTTTCTCTATGGTAAATGTCACATTGTTTATGGCTCATAAAGTAACGTATATGCAAAGAGAATGCAAGGTTTGTCATCGTTATTAATGTGCTTTGCGTGACTCTTGCAGCTATTATTAATTTATTATACAAGGAATCGACGATCACCCTAAGATGGTTTTACAACTTAACATATATTTCCTGTATCAAAGCAGACACGAATGCATAAAAACGCTTGTGAGGAATTGGTGTCATTTTCATTAATAAGTTTGTTTTTCTAAAACACGTTCCAATGGAGTGATGATTGATAAGCTCTCCTAACTTGTACAGCAATTTAATACGGGTTGATAATAATGCCATAGGCCATGATTGTAATTGCCATAATTAATCATAATGTGGACCAAATATGTACAAGCTTCTGCTCAGATAGTCGTCATATGCAAACCGTCCCCAATCCTGTCACCTGCTGAATTAGTAAGTTGGAAACGCAAGCTAGCTAGCTTGGTATACGTGGATCCTGCGTGTCCTCACCGGATTGCAAGTTAACCTGGATCACCTAAAGTTAGAAATTGATATATATAAATGATTGAAATAACAATGTGAGAAGATGAATGACTTGATTTTTGAGAAGATGAGGAGAGTAAATTCGTTCGTGGCATGTTTGGTTTGAATAAATAAAAGGAGAGGAAAGAATGAGAGAGCAAAGAAATAAGGAGAAAAAAAAAAGAATTATATGTCAAACCAAATAATAAAAATGAGATTGATTTTTTTCCCTCATTTTCTCTTGCCCCTCTCTCATTTCTATTCATTTAATCTCTTCTCTCATTTATTCCAATCAAACATAAGCTAAAAGTCTATTGATTCTCTCATATTTTAAAAATAATTGGAATAACATCTCTACCATTACATCTATCATTGTTCAAAAATAAATAAACTTTCGGTACAATACAAGGGAGAATGATATTTAAGAAGTAAAACAAGACGAAGTTAAAATCTTAATTATAACTTATCTTATAGAGAATGATGTTTGTGTCTCTAATAATTTTTATCTCTACAACTTACGTTCTTTTTTCTTTTTTTTTTTAAAAAAAATCCATTACGACCTTGGGTCATTGGTTGTAACCTTAATGTTCAAACTTTATCGTTAAAGGACATTTTAAAATATAAAATGCTTTCGATGTTTTTGATCAACACACATTACATTTGACTGACAGTAAAAATATATATAACAGCAAACAAGTCCAAAAAGTGAATTAAAAAAAAATATTAGGAATTATTTAAGTGATGGAAGTACGAAATATTATAGGATCTAAATGTCATTTTCCCGATAAAACATACATGAAACAGGTCAATGACGTTAATATCATTTTGTGAAGCAATGAAGCAACCGGCTCCATGATAATGACAAGTTCTAATGAACTAGGTCGATTACTAAATTACAATTTCAGACTAGGCACAGAAATTGGTGAGAAGTCACTAAGTCAGGGACCAAAGATAGCTTACATAATCCAATACAACAATACAACATTGATGATGGTTCAACCCCTCTGTCTGAATTCGCAGCCCCATTTTGGGACTTTCATCGTGTTAATTAGATGTATCATTGATTGAGAGATTGCTGGAGGATATATATTAATTTAGAAAAATTTTAAAATACATCAATGGTACCATATCAACTATATAATAAGTAAATAATATTACGACAGGTGTATTTATTTTGAAAAATCACTATGCTAATAGTTGTTATATTAAATTCAATTACACATATTATTCATATATTAGTTGATTGTATTACGTACTCATCATGTATTCTAGAATTCCTCCTTAACTTCCGTACACTTCCTTCGTTGGTTTTTTTTTTTTAAAAAAAATCAATTTCGACGACTTAAATAGATAGGATACGCACCTATTCAAATGTACATCATATGCATGGTCATATCATATGATCAGCAAAAATTGAATTGCACTCCCGGAAATTATGAGAGATGCCAAAATTCATTGTCTTGCTGGTCCTTTGTATCTAAGAATTGCCGGCTACTGGCTGGCCAATAACAGCTTTCTTCTTCTAGCAAGCATAAAAGAAAGTTGGTGATAATTGATTAAGTGATGGCTAAATACAGTAAAAATTCATTTAGCTCCTATATTTTGAGATTAGTATTCGTTTAGTCCATTTATTTTAAAAAAATAGCTTAAAACATCCATGTCATTAAATTATTGACATTACTGTCGTTACTATTTATTCTTTTTGGTTTACTTTTATAATATTATCCTCTTATAATAAATTTCTTTTTTTGGGACATTAATTTAAAGAAAAAAATAAATAATCAATTTAAATCCAAAAAATAAAATAAAAATAAAAATAATACATATTAATTTTTTAGAAACTCACGAATGTTCAAAAAAATTAAATTACCAATTTAATAAAAAAATTACTATATTAATTTAATATATTTTTTACAATTTATTTTTTTGGACATTCGTGACTTCTAAAAAAATGTATAATTTTTATTTTTGAAGTTAAATTAGTTATTTAATTTTTTTCTTTTTGTTAATGTACAAAAAAAAATATTATTGTAAGAGGGTAATGTTTTAAAAGCAAGCCAAAAGAAATAAAAAACAACAGCAGTGGTGTCAATAGTTTAACGGCAGAAATATTTTGAGACATTTTTCAAAATGTAAAGATTAAACGGATATTAACTTCAAAATATAAGGACTAAACAACTTTTTACCCTGACTAAATACGTACAAATTAATTAATGACATAAGAAATCATAGATTATTAATTATGTGACTCAAAATGATTCGTACTAAAGGGTTTGGTGTATTATTTATTTTCTAATTAATCGAAATTATGTATACAATTTAATTACAAAAAAAGTCTTGTGTGCTCCAGCATCAAAGACCTTCTCCTTCAATTATAATTAGTTAATTAGTTATTAGGACTCCTGTTGGATTTACTTTTGACTTTGGAGCAGCCTACTTAATGAATTTTTTATTTTTATTTTTTCTAAGTGGAGAGAGAGCAGATGCAATGTATATATCGTTCTCCTTCATTTAACCGGCAAAGAGATGATAGAAATTAGGAATAAGAATACAGATAGATGTATTGGTTATTTCTAACAGTAGAAGAAAAGTAAACAGAAAAAGAAAGGATGGTACGTATATTTCCACGACCTCGTTAATTACTTAAATTTGCCAAACGTGTGCTTCCTTCTTATTCGTATTCGTATTGTGTGTTGCAAAAGGGAAATTTATTGATATAGTTACAGGCAGTTGAGGCTTGGACCCTAACTACTTATCGATATTATTATAGATATTAAAACTTGAAAGATCAATTCACATGCACGCATGCTTTTCTAAAATAAAGTGATCAGCTGGGTTCCACAAGATTAAAGTTATAGGGTGTTAGGGTGAGGGCTGAATCTTTCTTAACACTAAGAGGATTATCTAATTAATCATGAGTTTTAAAAGAGGAAAAAAATCCCACATTAAAATTAGCTTTTAAATATGAGTTAAGTTTATGACTTTTTATGTGCTCTCTTATTCATACATAAATACAAATGCTCAATTTATACATAGAATGCAAACATAAAAATGAAAATGCTGTAATTATAATCACTAAAAGCTTGATTGATATATAAAGATAGATTCAAACAATCTTAATGTATTGATTGACAAATAATCCTTGAATTGATAAGTTAAGATCGAGACAATTAATCACCCTCGGTGATTTATTGTCTTTATTTTCGTCTTTGTTTTGGTTCTTCAAATCCTCCTCCAGACTGGCTGGGGAAAGTTATGAACTCCCAGGCCTAGCTTCTCTTAAGATTTTGTTGTTCCTTGATTTTTCTTCAATGATCTTCTTTCCAGTGTGTTGGCAACAAATAAGGAAGACACTCCTCTGAATCTTATACACATGACCTTACTTTATTAGGTTATTGTATGGATAATATGATACTTTTTTTTTTTTAATAGTAATAATAGAATGGGTTAATACTCGACTAGTCTCCATATTTTTATGTAAGTATTTAGTCTTTATAATTTACAAAATACATCAAAAAATCCCTTGAGTTAATTATATTACCTTCTTACCCTTATTTTTCTTTTATTTACAATATATAATACACTTACTATAATATTCTTACTATAATATTCTTGATAGTAATTAATTTACTTGTTCAAAAGTTAATTAGAAAATTAACCAATAATTATTTATTAATAAATTAATCAATAAATATCAATGTGAAATAACTAGTATTTTTTGTTTATGTGCAACAATATTGCTAATAACTATTTATAAATAAATTAATATCAGCTAACTTAAATCAATGTTTAATATCATTAAAACAATCATTCTAATAAATATTTTACAAAAAGTAATTTACCAAATTAATCATAAAAGTAAAATAATAATATAAAAATTTGTAAAATTTTTGTGATACTTTTAAGGTCAATTTGATAAATTATCATTTTTTTATTAATATTTATAAGAATATCATCACAAGGGTATTATTGTCAAAAGAAAGAAAAAGTAAGGGTATAAGTAAAACTTACTTATCAACAGAGGTGTCTTAAGATATATTTTTTTAAATATAAAGACTAAACAGACACTTAACTTAAAATATAAGAACATAACGAGTTTTACTCATTTTATATTACATGAATTATAAAATTTGATAAAATTAATATCTTGATTAAATAATTTTTTTCTTTTGGTTATTCTTGATTTAGAATTAGTGAGTTAAATTATAATTCAATTTATACATGTGTGTGTGAGAGAGAGAGAGACAAGAAATTACGAGAATAAGAAAAGAAAGCCTTAAATGAGATTCTAGTGAATGTTCTTCCTAATTCAATTGTAAGGAAAAAATTTAAAATACATCTAAGGTACTATGTCTGTCGTATAACAAGCAAATGATATTATGACATGTGTATATTTATCTTAAAAAAAACTACTATACAAGTAACGGTTATATAAAATTCAATTACACATATCGTACATACATTAATTAGTTATATTATCTTTTATGTACTCTAAAATTTCTCAAGCTTACATTAACGAAAATTCAAAATTAAAAAATTTAATATATAAATAAGTAGCAGTCAATGTCCATTATGGTAAAGATACTGAGGATAAAAAAAATGTCCATTATGGGAAAGGAAAATCTTATTCGAGAAATCAATCAGCTATCCAGCCGTAGAAAGAATATGAACATCAAGCGAGTATACTAATTATGATCACGTCGTACAAAGCTATTACAAAAAATTGACTTTTGGCCAGTGATAAAAAATTTAGTCACAATTTCCTTATACACTATGCAAATATCCTTATTCCAATTCAAAGCTTACACCCCCAGTCAATCATTATCCATTGCTCCCTGTATACATAAATTAATAGAATAAAAAACACCACGATATTAAGTATAGAATTGAGTCACCTGCCGGCATATACAAGCTCATGCATTTGTTTTTCATAAAACCAATTACAATATATAACTATAGTCTAGAGAAAAAAAGCCACCAATCCATCATCACTGATGATCATCGGCTTTTTCTTGAACCTCATATGAAGGGCTTGGACAGTTTCTATTAAGAAGCTCCTCAATCATTTGCAGCGCAATTCTCTCCTCATCATCCATTTCTGTCCTGATCATCAATTCTGGCCCTTGTGATTGTGAATCGGCAGCCAAAGGCAATGCATTGCCTGAAGCACCCCCAGCATTATTATTAATATTAATATTATCACTACTACTTCTGTTTCCAAGCTGAACGGTCATGACCCAATTAGAATCAGAACGCTGACCCGCCCGCTTTTGCCACACACCAATGTGAGAATTCTCTGTGTCGAGCCTCAAACAAGTCATAGAAGGCGACGGTGTCTTGCTGCATTTCCGAAGCTTGGCGTGTAAGAGTTGGGATAACTCATTTGGAGGTGATGATGATGAGGAACTTTCACTAGGCTTAGCAGGGTCGCCATTTGAGCTCTGTGTCATTGGAAAGTTTGTTTTTGCATTTCGCCCACTCATCAAGATTGCAGCTTGATCATAAGCTCGTGCCGCCTCCTCAGCTGTTTCGAATGTGCCTAGCCATACCCTTCTCTTCCTGTAATAAATAATATTTAATCACACAATAAAAACTGGAACTAGCAATCAATATATATATAAGATAAAGTACGTACAGAAGAGGATGTCGAATCTCAGACACCCAGGAGCCCCAGTGGCGTTGCCTGACACCTCTAAACTTCTTTTTTGATTGCACCATTTTTAAATTAGAGTGAATTAAAAAAAAAAATGTGCCAACACACAAAATGCACAGATCGATGAATATATATATATATATATATATATAGAGAGAGAGAGAGAGAGAGAGAAAATTATGAGTGAAAAGGGCTAGCGGCAGTAGAAGTGGAGACTGTCGGCGAACTAGATGTACCGTACAAAGAGAGGCTTGTAATGAAAAAAAAAAAAAAAATGTCACCTACACCATACATGACCTTCCTTAAAACGCAAAAATTAAATCTGTAGCTACCATATTTATGAATGGGGCTTGCTTTTGCTTACAACTTTTGTCCCTGGCTTTTGCTTTCTCCGTTAAGCCTATTAATAATTTTTGCCATATTCCATGTGAACATAATATAAAAGTGACTTTAAATTTGATGGGACTAGCTACGTGACTTAGTGATACTATTTACCTAGCTAATTAAGTAGGTGAATGAATAGATTTGCTTGGTTTCCTTAATTTATGGTTTGTAAATTATTTGATATGTGAATGTGAATTATGGCTTTAACTTTTCCAGACTAAACCGAAAGTTACATAAAAATCTTGAAATAAGTAATGTCTTTAGCTTATGGGAAAAATTGTTATTAATAAAAGATTTCAATAGGGGATTGGAATGGAGTCAACGCATTTGGCAGTAAGAAAGCTATCAATTAATAGTTAAATAAAATCAACTATTGAAATCTTTCATTAATAATTCATTAAAGATCAACCCATACGAAAGTGCCATTTTTATGATGAGAGATTGTGATTTCTTAATTTGCTCCTAATTATAGCAGAAATAAAACAACTCTTTGCATCAAAACATGATTTCAAGATTCAACACATTAAGGAATTAAAATAAAATTACAGATGGTGTAGTTAAGTTTGTGCTTCATAATAGTAGTTCTTTTGTATTGATTAAAGAATTTTCACGGGAAATATCTTTATTATTTTTTAGGTTTTATATCTTGAACTAAGGAGAATTTCTGTACTCAAAAAAAAAAAAAACAAAATTTACTCTTAATGTTTTAAACATTAGCACCTCCTTCTCATTTTTATAGTATCTCATTAATTACCCTTTTGACACTAAAAATTTAACATATTAAAGATTTTTTTTTTTTAGGGTGGATGTACAATTATAGGCATAAAATAGAAAATGAAAATTAAAGGAGAGTTGAGGGGTTGGAGCGGGACAGAGGATTGTACTACTCTTTTTTTTTATGAGTAATAATAGATATCTCAAATTTTCTATATATAACATTACTCTACAAAGTAACAAACCACAAAGTAACAAATGAACAGAATCGATCTTCAGTTTGAATAAAATCTATCCTGCTAAAGGCAATCCATCAAAGTATAAATCTTGTTTCTTGATAAGGTTGCAGTTCACCAGCCGACCGGCCTTCGCCTGCACATTTGCACACATCTCATCTTGTTAGATCCATCAAATTCAAATAAACTGAAAATGCAGGAGATCATCTGATGATTATATTAATGAATTATATAATAGTTATATATAAAATCCTTTATTTAAGGTGATGAAGTAGTAGTGAACTTAATTGGTTCAACTAATAAAATCTTTTATGATAATAAAGAAAGTGACGAACTAGACTTAATTGAAGTTAACTAATAAGGGTAAATAGGTTTTGTTTAGATCAAATTGGAACTTTCATAATTGCGATGGATAAACTTGTGCTCAGTTCTCGCGCTCACTGACAAGGGGAGGGGACCAGCGAAGCCGTGATGTAGCCTCGCTAACAAAGTGACAACTCATTCATAGGTTATGTGAAACTTAAGTTAAATCGACTATTTCGTACAACGAGTAACGATGATGGAGACCGTGATTGTGGACCTATGTAGTACATTAACCTAAGATCGACGGCTAAATACCAGCAACTGTAGCTTAATTATCACATCAACCTCCAAATCATTAGGAGCTTAAGCATGAAATGAAGTCTCAACATGAATGTATGGCATGTTCCTTACGTCACATTTGCATCTTGCAGACGCTTTTCACCAATCACATCGTCTTGTTACCCACTCACTCATCGCCTGCTTGCATGCTGCATACAAGCGCCATTTTGCTACCCTAACTAACTAGTACCCTTTCTTTTGTTTTTCGTAATGTAAATAAAAATGAACTCTTTTCTTTTTTTGGCAATTAAAGGCAGCTATAAGATACCTGTGATCATGGACAACGCTTTTATAGGTTTGGCTTCCTGATTATGGTGGAGTTATTTTATCGTAGGATACTGTTTAATATTCGTATTATCAAAATTTTAATTAAAAAACTTTTTGTTATGATTATGTGATTATTAAACAGTCTTCTACGGTGGAACAACTCTACTATAACCGGACCGGACCCCTTAATTAATTTCTATTTGATTTTGGTATAAAGTGTTTTAAGTGTGTGATTAAATACATGCATTCATGCACCTTTTAAAGTTTTAATTTTCTCGTAAAAATCCTATACATATATATTTCTAATTAAATAAAAAAATATTACATTGTTACTGGTTTATTATATATATTACCTCTAATAATTAAATAGAAAAATTTCAGCAAATTAGATGGTGTGATCATCAATTTCAATTCACATAATGCTTGACTTAACATTTTTTTTAATTCTAATAGGTTATAAATTTTTTTCTTAACGATGAACGTGTATAATATATATAATTGATCAGGCATGGAGAACTCAAATGGTTAATAAAAGTTCATTCAGCCCATACAACACAACTTGATATATCTCCATTTCTCACACATATTAAATATGTCACAGGGGCTTACTCAATGATTTTCAAGTAATTTTTTTCTTTTACTGATCACTTGTGAGGATTATAAATATATAAATATTTTTTTCTTTAAAATGTAGGAAGCCCAGTAAAGCCAAAAAATCATTACTTAACACTCGCTTATATTTGAATTCAAATTAATTAATGTATGGTACAAAAGAAGATTGCTTAATGACTACAATTTGATTTGATTCAATTTGTTTACATACATAATGCACGTCGGTTAAGGTGAAATCTAGCACCCATACGGGAAAGCATCGACATGAGTGGAAAAGAAGTTTGTGGAATATGCTTAAATTGGTTTTCAAGGTGAAAGAGATCGAATTTTATTTACTAGCTCTTTCATAAGATTTTGTTTGAGTTACTGTAGACTATGATCCTTTTTTAATTTTTTTTTTCCATCTAATTCTCTTTGTTTTATAATTATTGGTCAAATATGTATAATCATTAAAAAAATTAACATAATTATCTCACACTTAACAAATCATTGAAAAATAATTAGTTAAATATATATAATTATTAAAAGAATTAATATAATTATCTTATACTTGATAAATTATTAAAAATAAAAAAAAAATTAAAAAAAAAATCTATGTCCTACCGTAATGCACTAAGGACCCAATCGATTATACGACGTCCTTGTTAGGAAATAAAGGCCTAAGGTAATGGTGCTTAAATGCAGTGTAGGCCCAGCCAGTTCCGGAAACAAACCCAAGATACAGCTAATTTACATTTAAATTCATTAATCTCGATCAATTCGTGAGGTACTATACCTTTTTTATTATTTTTTTGTTTTCTGGTAGTTTGGTCGACCACGTAGGTTAACAGCGAGAGCTAGATTGATTCTCAGGCAACGTATTGATTGCGCCATTACTCTGAAAGCAAACATGGTGACAATGACTAAGGCTGTGTTTAGTATTGTTAACAATGTTAAGTAGTAGTTCATGGTAATTACAAGCGTTACTGAGAAGTTAAGCTTGATTTACACTGTACAGTTATATGATAAAATAAAATAAAGTTATTTTTATCAAAATATTAATTTGAAAAAATATATTTACCGAAAATGATCGGCCTTCTTTCTTTCTTAATGATATTTTTAGTGAGTTGTTAGTTAACAATTTAACATTGCTAAGGATGAAAGCTGTCGTATGGTTGGGTTGAATTTCCACAGATATTATGTATTTGTTGATTTATTAAAAGACATTCTTTTTTTTTTAAATAAGAAATTATATTTTAAATTTTATTAAATTATAATTTATGTAATTTATAATTTATCGTAAAATATATAAAAATTAATAATACGACGGTAAAATTTATCGTGATATTACATAAATTATAATTTAATTGAGATATTATATTTATAGTCAAGACTGACTATACGAAGAAACTTGTCAGGAAAGTACAATAAGTCAATAAATACAAATACAGAGGGTGCGTTTGATTTTGTTTTGTTCTGCAATTTTTTTTTTATTTTGTATTTTATTATTATTATTATTATTTTTGCATTTTACAACAACATGCTTGGTTCGCTGTCTTTTTGTCTAGGCCCAGTTAAGATGTGCTGTTAAGGGAGATGATAGCTACCACACGTTGCAGGTTGGTTTATAAAACGCATGGCTGTAAAAGTTTTAAATTATTAAATTTGCTCACAATCTATGGTAGGTTTTTTATTTTAAAAAAAATTCCGTTTCCTGTGAGTTTTAATTATTATCGAACCCATACGTAACCGCAACAGATTTTTTTTTTTTAAAGATTTTCTCATTAAAATAAACAAATATTTAAAAAATACTTTTAATAATTCATAAAAACTTAAAATTATATAATTTAAACTATAAATTTATAATAACATCCATATATATATATATATAATAGTCAATCATAGATTTATCAATGTAAATAAGAAGTAAAAATTTCAATATTAAAAAAATACACAAAATATTATATATGCTGCAGTGAAATAGATTAAGTTCTTATGTTTTAACTTGTATATGTTTATGATTAAATTTTTTAATGTAATTGTTTTGATTAAAATTAAAAACATAAATAATTTAAATAAAGAATGTGGGTTGGTTGGCGGATACTGCACAAATATTTGATAGGTTTTTTCTCAATATCAAATTCACATCCAATCTGCAATAAATTTTACTTTAAAATATCAAATTTATTTGTAATTTACAAAATTATCCACAATAAACTTGCATCAATATCTCAATTTCAATTCAAATATGGGTTTGATTAACACTCCATGTTATGAGAAATATTTACCATCCGAAAAAAAAAAGAGGAAAAAATGGAGTATTTGTCTAAAGAAATGTGTTGAGAAAGGGGATAAACCATATAGCTAAGAGAAGCCATAAACCAGAATAGATGAGCTTGTCCCACCCATGAGTAAATATTTTATAATAACCTCATTATACCGTACGCCTTTCTTGATATATCCAGATAATAGGTAGGAGCATAAATAAGCGCAATAGCTTGTTTCCAATACTCGGCAACTTGATTGAACCAAGCCTCCATAATTTCAAAATCTCCCTTTTGAACGACCTGTTTAAACATATTTGGAGGCGTTTGTTAGTCCGTGGACTTGCCATCCAATGTGATGTGTTGGTTGAGATAACATATCAATCACACAATACATATTTATGGTGACAACACAAATATAATATCATTTTTATTTGCATACTCATACTTAAGTTTTTTTTTTTAAAAAAAATAAAAAATAGGTCCCACATGAATTAAAAATAATTATTACTCTACTGTTATGCATATTTCTATTGGAATATTTTTATTTTTTTAATAACAATAATACTACACATTCTAAATTTTTTATCTCAAATAACTGTTTCAAATCATATGCATTCATCATTTGGCTGGAAAGATTAAAGTGGATTAAGTATATTATCTTACCAACTAATTGATGAATACCACATCATTTAGGATAATTATTTAAAATAAAAAATTTAAGATATGTAACATTATTTTTTTAATAATGTAATAAGATTATCTTCAGAGCAATTACTAAACATTTTTTTTCCTTTTTCTTCATTTTATAATTATGAAGATAACTTACCAAACATAATTTAATTACAAGGAAAACTAATCATTGTAAGCTTGATGTTCACTAAAGTCACTTCATTAGCTGAGGTTCCAACAGAAAAAAATCATTGTAAGCTTGGGAAAAAAAGAAGGTGAAACAAGCCTAATAGTTTTTACGCTTTGGCGGAGATACTGGATATTCTCAAGACCTTTATGGCTATATCGAGAAAAATAATTAGTTATTGCAAATATTTAATTGACGACTAATTTGACATTTGTAAGAGTGTGTAGAGTAAATGTTAAAATCTTAAAATTATTAAATGAGTATGCAGATAAAAAGAGTGTCTAGAATATTATTTAGAGTTAGGAATGGATAAAAAATTTATTGTTTCAAAAATTAAACCGAACCAATCGTTCAATTCAAAATAAGAATAAACGATCGGTTTATTTAAATTTTAAAAAATCAACCCGAATGAGAAAAATTAGCATTTTAGAGATTAAAAACTCAAAAAAACTAAACCGAACTAGAATCTAGATTCATAATTTTGAAAATATTCATTTGGTTCAACTCAATTAGTTAAAAAACTAAACCAAATCGTGCCCAACCCGCCACTGCAACTAAGGAATGAACAACGAGCAGCACACGCACGCAGCACACCCAATTTTTTTTGCTGGCCCATCTAGTTTGTCAATGCTCAGCGCCTTGACCCAATGAACAAACGAATCGGCAAGTTTGAGGTTCCATTTCATTAGGACTTGGACCGGGCTTAACTATCCCTGGCATAATTTTTTGGAAGCCCTGATTTCATACACCCGGGCCGGCTTTCAATGGTCCGGATTATGTTAAAATTAAAATAGAAAAGCGGCTTGATAACAGTAATGGGCACCCTGCCTGCGTGCCTGTTTAGCAAGTTCAACTAACGGTGGCTAATACATTTTTAATCTCATAAATATTTATTTAATTTTTTTAATAATTTTTTTTTAAGTTTAAATAAGTTATTGTATTTATATTTAAAAAATTAATTTTTAAAATTAATTTTTTATAAATATTTAAAATACATTTTTTATTTGATAATTTTATTTTATTTTTATAATATAATTTTAAAAAATTTTGTTTATCCAAATAATTTTATAATATTTAATAAATTTTATTACCAATCAAACAACTATATTTTTATTAATAAAAATTATAATTTTTTTTATATTGATACATTATGATTAAATTATAATTAATATATATTAAATTATTAATTAATATTATAAATTAAATTATTATTAAAACGAGAGAAGTTCTTACTTATTTTTAAAATCAAATTGATCCGAAATAAATATTTAATTTTTTTGAGTGATCTGAACCTTTTAAAAATACCGACCTCTCATATTTTTTTAATTAAAAAAATAAAACTTAGCTCTCGTACTTCTGACAACTCAGCTGCAAGCTAGAAGTTCTACAGAGAATGTGGGATTTACTGCGATCAATTTAACAATTATGACCTGTCTGGCAACTATTGGATTAAACAAAAGTTACGGACCCACCTACCATTCAACTGTATTAACTACCAGTCTTCTTCAACATAGAGAATGCAACGGCACTGACTCAGTAGTAACCCAGTTGTAATCCCCGACTCACGAACCTTTTTCTCTTTCTCATTGAACCACCACAAACAAAGTTCTTCAAAGCTCGCGCGAGTCACCGCCATTCACTCAGTGCCACAATGTTCGAAGGCAAGCTCAATCTCCCCGAAAAAGCGTCCCGAGCTTTTCCCGACCGGCTCGGGAGCTTGGAGACCGGCTTTGACATTAAAGGCGACGGAAATGGAGAGTCCGATTCCGCATTCGAGTCCGGTGAAGAGCTTGAGATTTTACAACCGAACGGGCCCGGGCCGGGTCGAGAGAGTGCGGATGATTATGTGGAGATGGTGGAAGAACAATTCAAATCAAAGGTCCGGCATAAACCCGAAAAATACGGGTCGGGTTTGGTCTCCGTCAAAGAAATTATCGCCGCGGATGATAAAAGGTCCGATCTTGAATACGAGGTTAGAATGAGATGTTTCATTGTTTAATTTTTTTAAAAGTGCTTTTGAGTTTCATTTACATTGGATTATTATTCTTCTACGTTGAATATTTTTTTTTTTTTCCAGCTCGTATATATGATATGTGGCAGATGGAAAGTTTGGTGTTAAATTCTTAGTTATTTTCTTTCTGTGAGTTAAAAATAAATAAAATAAAATAAATTAGGGTTATTACTCGTATCGTGCGTGTCCTCATTGATTGTCAAAATTGATTTTTAAAATTGATATCAAATGCTTCATCACTTCTCAGTAAACAAAAAGGAGATGTTGCTTGCTCGTATCCTCCAATATTTGTAATGTTTGATAATTTGTTCTGCATTGCTTATTTTTATATTTATATTATGCGGACAGCTATCACAGAAGGAGATAAATTTGGAAAAGTTACAAAGAATTGCTGATACAGGGCTTCCTGCTGGAGGAGGTTTGCGTGCTACTGCTTGGAAGGTAGAGATCTTAATTTTTCTGTCACTATTATGTTGTGATTATGCAAACTGCTAACAATTTCCAAACATAAGCATTATTCAACCAGGGAAATCTAACTTGATTGGTGACTTTACACCTTTGTCAGTGTTGAAGCTTACTGCATTCCACCAGAAGCACTAGGAATTTGATATAATCTGATAATAATTTTTAATGGACTTTGATCATGGTCGCGGAAGAAAAAGACCTCAAAAGTAAAAGATTAACATTGACACTTGAATTCTGCATCCTTCTTTTCTCTTCACTTGTGCTTGTTGATTATGTTTAGGTATATATGGTTAATTATGATAATGTTTATAGCTCTGAAATGTGAAAATTTGTAATACAATAACTATGCTACCACCAATAATGCGGACATTTCATTGAAAAAATTATATGAACTTTAACTGATTGCTATTTTTTAGTTTAACTGCATCCTTGAATATTTTATTATAGCAGCTGCTCTTAGGTTATTTACCTCCTTCTCGTGACTTGTGGGACAAGGAGCTGACTGAGAATCAGCAGAAGTACTCTAAGCTGAAAGAGGAACTTCTCTTGCGTCCTGTAAGATGCTAACTACACCGCACTTTTTATTTAGCGAACAGTCTCCTCAATTCTTAGTCTATGTAAACTTCTTACATTTGTACATGATGTGCACTATTTTTTGGTTTGTGCCTCAGTCTTTATCATGAACTAATCAAAATCTTATATCTAGACAGTCAGAAATCACAAGGATTAAAGATGAAGTATCGAATTACAATGACCAGAATGCTGACAGTGATGTTGATGGACCACTTAGGAGACAAGAAATTTCACAAGAAGATCACCCTTTGAGCAGTGGCAAGACCAGTGTTTGGCATCAATATTTCCAGGTATATCTCTTCTGCATTCCAAGGCATCTCTTGAATTTCTTGTGCTAAATCTGAAGTTTTATCAATACGAAAACATGCTCTAGCATATAGAGATAGCAGAACAAATTGATCGTGACCTACAGCGCACACATCCGGACATGAAATTCTTCTCAGGAGATGCAGCATTCAGTAGAAAAAACAGGGTATATTTCCCTCGTTGATTTTATTTTTCCATGTACTTGGATTTGATATATATATATATATATATATATATATATATATATATATATTTTTCAAGGTGGAGTTCAAACCAAGTTTTAGTTCTCAACATTACAAAATAAACATGTTCTCATGAAATATTTTCTGAGTTCGGTTGCATGCCCTGAAGAGGATGGATTGGATTCTGCTTGTCAAAATCTCAAGATTTTTGTTCCTAGGTTGAATGTTTTGTATTGCCACTAATGCTTTGCCTCATCTTATTCTTTATATATGGTTTAGGCTTTGACAGAACCTTGATTATTTGTTTGCTAATCTGAGGGCCAAGGCTCATATTGCATCATGTGAAATAACTTTTTCCTGGAAAAGAAAAAGATGACTTTCCCCAACTGAAATATATATGTGATACATTTTATTCTGCAGGAAGCAATGAGGAATGTTCTTCTAGTGTTTGCAAAACTGAATCCCGCTATTCGCTATGTTCAAGGCATGAATGAAGTATTGGCACCAATATACTATGTATTCAGTACTGATCCTGATGAACAAAATGCTGTAAGAATCACACAAAGTTCTTGGTTTTCATTTAGCTTGTTTTGTGTTCCTTTCTCCTTACTATAATATCATCTTGGGGTCCAAGTCCAACAAAGTAACATCATGCTGAATTCGAAGAATAATATTTGAGTTCAGGCACGTGCAGAGGCAGATAGTTTTTCTTGTTTTGTTCGACTCTTAAGCGACTCAGTGGATCACTTTTGTCAACAATTGGATAATAGTTCAGGGGGTATCCTTTCGACTCTTTCTCGCTTAGCAGAGTTATTGAAATCTAACGATGAGGAATTGTGGCGGCACCTTGAATACACAAACAAGGTGCTTTAAATTAATTGGATTACAGTATGTACTGTATATGCCCTTTCTCATGTTCAAGATGTTCTATATCAATATTTTGATCAAATACCTCAAGTTCTACATTTCTACGCCATCTGTACTCTCTTTAGCTTTGCTTTCAAGCTGCAGGAGGATATCTTCTGCAAGCTGCAATTTTATTTTTTATTTTTTATTTTTACCATATCCCATCAAAACTTATATCTGCTTTTTATTGAACAGATTAAGCCACAATTTTATGCATTCAGGTGGATCACATTGCTACTTACTCAAGAATTCAATTTGCAGTCCATCTTAAGAATTTGGGATACTCTTTTGAGTAATCCCTTTGGCATTCAGGTCTTTGTCCCCGAAACTTAATGTGCTGGTGGCCTAAAACTTAAAACTATTCTTCTGCATGTTGATCTAGTTTATTTTGCCCATTTCCGTTTCTTTCTACATATGAATTACATGAATCTGAATTATTGCTGATCTAAGGGCAAAACACTATTTTATGCAGGATATGCTGTTACGAGTCTGCTGTGCAATGCTATTGTGCATGAAAAGCAGGTTATTGAGTGGTGATTTCGTAGCTAACCTACAGCTTTTACAACACTATCCTGATAT
This sequence comes from Murraya koenigii, assembly GCA_025617385.1. Classification (NCBI taxonomy): domain Eukaryota; kingdom Viridiplantae; phylum Streptophyta; class Magnoliopsida; order Sapindales; family Rutaceae; genus Murraya; species Murraya koenigii. Next base: position 4,675,101 of record CM046817.1, on the reverse strand, counting down.
CAACATAGAGCACCTTCTTCAGGTAGCCCGGGATCTAAGCCCCGATACATCTTCCTATCGCTTGTCCCCATAAATTTATAGCATCATTGCACTTCTATATACAAACATCTTTTTTTTTTTTTTTTCCTTAAAAATGGTTTGTAATTATGATCATATACCTTGATTTTGATCTAACCCGAAACAATATCAATTATAGTTTTGAACTTTCATTTTTGTCTTTTTCTTTCCATGATCTATGTGGGAACCTTGTTTGAGACTTTAACTTGGACTTATTAGGTTGCCGATTGTTTCAGACCTTTTCAACCAAGCTAAACAAATGTTGACCAAAACTTATATAATTTTTTAGAAGAGTGAATGCATTTCCAAGGAAACTCATTCTTGTGGGAATCGAAACCTTATTTTCCCAATATATTAAATTGTCGAGTGTCGACAGGATCCTTCTTATGGGTTGCTTGTGAAGCCAAAATTTAGAACTCGAGACTTTTATGGCATCTTATTTAGCTTTGATTGGCAGATACCAAGTCATTTGTAAGTAGCTAGCATTTAGAGAAATTTTATTGAAGCTTAAATTCAATAATATGCATATATAAACCAACTAATTGTGTGTTCTTTGTAAAAGTTGACTTGGGAAAGAGTGAGTCTATGGCCAGCTGCCTTATCCAAAGTTTGCTTAAATTATTGTCCAAGAAGTTAAAGTAACCATTTCTTTAATACGAATTGATTTTGATTATAGATTGGTTTATAATTTGAACGTCAAAAGTTGACAATTGGGTATATCATATTTGATAAGTGGTTTCCATATAAATGAAAATTTGACAATACACGGCTTCACACTTCCCAACATCATATTGAGTCCATTATTGAGGAAGAAAATGTCCATTATCATATCAACACCAACATGATTGGATTGATTGAGTTGGGCACATGTAAAAGCGAAAGCCAACCCCAAATACACATTGCTTTCAATAGCATTGCTCACACACACAAATATTGACACTCCCAAAAGGGTGCTACATTTTCTACATCCATGACCTTGGGTCTTATTATTGTAAGGCACATTACTTATATGGTACCTAATATGGTCCCTAAAGCTAACAAGGACACCCCCCACCCCCAACGAACACTTTATTTGATTTGATAAAATGGAATGATGCTCTAACATCATTGGCCAAAAGTCATTTTCCTATCTTCAACAACAATAACAACTAGCTATATCCAAGCCTCTTACATCTCCAATCTTATGGCACGGGATGCTCTGACACATCATTGCTTTTCAAACACAGCACATAATATTAAATCATCCCACACGCTCTCTCCATAGCGTGAGTTCCACCCGCTTCCCCCCGCGTTTCAATTCAATGATTCATAATGGCGAATCAGATGGTTAAACTCAAGTAATCATAAAACTAACTAAACCAATTTTGCCATCAAATATGACAAAAGGGTTTTGTTAATTGTCAGTTTGTTATTAATTTATTACGCTTCGGTAAAACGTCATCACCAAGCTGTCCACTGTTTTGGGTCTTTGGTTCCAAAACACGTGGTTACGTTCATTATAATGGCCTTTTTTTTACCTTCTGGTAAAAAGAAGAGACATTCACTGCACAAAAAGGTTAAATTCAAAATTAAAATAAAATAAATCCGCCTCACTTTCCACGCCCAAGTATGAAATAAAAAAAATATTACCCATTTGATTAATTATTATTTATTTGTTTATTCATAATCTTTTAGTGTTGTCAGTCTACCATCATCAATTCAATTCATCATCCTATTAAACAAAGACAAAGCAGCATCTAAATTCCCATTCATAAGTACATGTACTGCTGAATCTTTCTGTTTTTCTTTTTGGTTTTCAAAGTTTGTTTGGACATCAGCATCATCATACCATGTCTTCAATATTGAGCTCACAGGGCATGGTGTTAGCCACGGCCATGGCTGCTGTTTCTGGTACTGTAATTCTTCTGGCTTTTCGCCTTCAGAAATCTTCAGAAATTCCTCAGTCACAGCAAGTCCTACGGTCTTGTATCTGTTCCGGTAAGTACAAAATTTTCGTTTCTTTATACAATAATTTAAAGAAGAAAAAAAAATCCATTTTTTTTGGGCTAATAATTGATATTTTAAATTTTGTATTATTTGCAGATGGGAATAAGAAGAGGGAAAGGAAGAAGAAGAAGAAAAGGGTACACTTTGCAGAAGATGTAGTGGATCCGAGAGGAAATGGAGATGAATTCAGGAAGCAACATGTTGTTAAAAAAGCTTCGTCGTCGTCGTCGTCGTCCTCCTCCTCCTCTTCATCATCTTCTTCAAAGTTCAAGAAAAGTGGAGGAATGCCTGCAAACAGAGTGGCTCTTTACAATGGAATTTTGAGGGATCGTGTGGTGCAACGATTGGCCTACTCCTATTAATTAGTTAAATCAAAATTATGTACAATTACTGATTAATGTGTGCTTAGGTATTATTAATATCTTCCAATTAGAGAGCCCCTTCTTCATTGTACATAGTTTTTTTTTTTTTTTTTGTACTTTTTTCTTTTTCCTTCTCAAGTTTACAAGTTGGGACTTGGGAGAATTGAGATGGTGATGATGGGTACTTTTGCAGTATTAGTATGTGGGTTTATCTTCTTGGATTAGGATTTTCACAAGGTTTAATGGGTAATTTTACTTCTCTGTTTTAATCAAGGGGATGGCTGACTTCTTGTATTTTCGTCATGAATTGAAATGTAATTTATGAATATTTTCTGATTTTTTTTTTTTTTCTGATGGGTTATTGATTCTGCGTATAAAGGGTTCAGCAAACAATTTGAGGGCAGGTTTCAAAATTTCACATGTCGATGATAAGATCTCATTAAAGCCATGGTGCGTTTGAGGGCACGAGTTTTAAAATCCTTATCTGACAATTGGGTGAATGTGGAGCAATATCCTGTCAAGTCCTAATTAAATTTGGGTCCAAGACTAATGTTTATGATGTAAAATTATAATTGGGAAAAAAAATTACTATACCAAAGTTTTCTCTCCATTGAATAGAGAATAACTTCTTTCAAAAATAGAGATATGGTCAAATCTTAGCTGCAATTATTTATCTTAGTTTCTAAAGTACGTGATATGATATAAAATTTTTAAATATTCAAATTCCAAGTATTTGATTCTTACTCTCCTTTCCGGGGGGGTGTTTAAATGTGTAATTAAAATTAAAAAATTAAACTTCAATTTCTTTTTATCATTTTGATGATACCATGATGCTGTCCATACATATGGTGAGTGGTGACCCTGCAACTTTAAACAATCTGCATGTGTGTTATCTTATTTTTAAGTGTGGAACTAACTCCTTACATGTTAATGTATGGGTGCGTCCATGCAATGTGTGGGCAAAACCATGTGACATGATTCTTGCTTTCTCAGCCCACAAACTTTTTTCCTACAATAATATATCCATACGTTTTAAAAAATTAAATTAAAGAGAGACTACTCAATTCCCTTAAGAAAAAAGCTAAGTGAAGGACCATTCGGTATGCTTCAAACATCTCAAATCATATACTATTATTAGATTGGGCCAACAAATAAGAATGGATATGATTTTAAAATCAATTTGTGGGTAATCAGAGTTGTTTTTGTTGTATATGTACATTTTCTTAATTCAATGAGATAAAGTCTTAGCTGCTTCCAAATAAAAGAATATTATGTGGACACGTGTTGAGCAACTGTTGGATCGATTATCAAAAGAGAAAGTAAGACCTCTAGAACAACGTACGGGCATCTGAAAAATTCGTTGGGGTTGCATCGATTTTGGAGCAGTCTTTTTATCAGCACTTCAGTTTCCTTGTCTCTTTTATTTTATGGATTTTGATATTGTAATGGCTTTTTATGTTGCTTGTGTGGGTGCATTTTGTATCCCATATTTCTTCACACACACACACACACGTATATATATATATATATATATATATATATTGTTTGGCTCACGATTTTATTAAATTCAATCAGGCAGGTTCACAAATTCCAGAAAAGTTGGTTACCCCAACCAACCCATTTTGAGTATTTGACCAATCATTTATCATCCCATCCAATAGAAGGAAGGAAAAAGAACAAAAGAGAAAAAATAAATAAAATAAAAGAAAAGCACAAAAGGAAGCCGGCGATAAGGTCCCCAAGAAGAAATAAAATATTAGTTTCTTATTGAAGTGGTTTTTTTTTTAATCTCAATATTGCATTACAGTATAGCGATATTACATCATATATTTGTCGGATTAGTCTTGACTTGCATATTTTATAATGAGCTGCATAATTTGAAAACCATCTATTGATCTTACTCTTGGAGACATTGAATTTCCAGAGGCTTCAGCAATCTTTTTTTAGAAGGCCTTAAATTAGCGATTGATTCCGTAATTATTCTTATTGTTTTTTTTTTTTTTTGTTAACGAAAGCTTTGTATTTTCCCCAAAAAGAAAAGGAAAATCCCTAAAGAACCCAACACGATCCACACAACAAGATAAGGAAAGATCCTTTTGATCAAATCGAATCAACAGCGAAGTTGATGTGTAAAGACTCGAGAGTGGTTACATCTAACAGTTTTACCAACACTTCACGAGAAAGCGCCACCGGCCGCCTACAATTTGATGACAGGTTTCGACAATCGACTGCAGAGGATTCTTTTCACATTTCTTTTTGCCTTTTCCCTTTTTCTAAAAATAAAAAATAAAACAATGATTTAGCGTGCGTCTGGGACAGTGGTGGAGCTGTTTCAAGGGATTTAGAGTTCCACTAATGATAATTTGATGAGCGTTTGTATAGCGGCGGGTAATTCCTCATTAAATCACCACTCTCTATAAAGTCACCGATTGGTAGTAAGTCATTAGTAACGTATGTGAATCAACCAATTAGTAACCTAGCCTCATCATTGGACATGGGTGACATAATCCCACACGGTTGATCTGATTCTTTGGTCCCGTTCTAAAAGAGATCTTGATTTTGGGGCAAAGGATCAAAGCCCAATTGGTCGATGCCACGTTGACATGACACATCCATTAAGCTCGCTTCAATCATCTATCACCACACCAATAAAGCTTTATATTACATATGCAAGCAAATCTCATGGCTAGATGCTCGGTGGATTCACTTTCCTCGTGACCTCACCAAACTTCACATTATTTTCTTATCCCTATTAATATTATAGTAAGAGTTAACCCTCAACAAAGGTTTTGCCACTCTTCAATTTTCTAATTTAAATCCACAAAATTTATAGTCATTATTATAACAATAATTTATAATTATATATAACATCCTAAAACATATAATCTTATATGCACGTTTTTATCTTTCATATTGTAAAAATGAAAATTATATTTAACTTCTTTTAATTATTATATACTCCACCTCACTTTTTTTTTTGTTGCATCATTGAAGATTTTATCAGTTAAATTAATTAACATGAATATATGCATATATTTTACATTTAAAATTACAAAAACTCATGCCGTATATGTTACAACAGATAAACTCTCCTTAAGAAATTTATAGTTCTTGTTCAAGTGGTCCATGAAGACATATATATGCTCCTTTGAATTAAAAATATAAAAAAAGGGCCAGTGCTTTTGCTTAAGTAAAGCGTAGCCCCCCTAAACAACCATATAACAATAGAAAATTAAGGGTTACCTCAATTCTTGGTTGTTATGTCATCATCATGTATGTATAATTGACAAAAGAAAGCACAAAAAAGAAAAAAAAAGAGAGCAATCAAATGACGACATCTTTTCTTATTTTAATCGGCAACCATGTTTGCCTATGTGGGTTGATGCCGCATTAACAAATACTAAATCATTATTAAAATAACATAGTGAAGGTAAATGACATCATTCATTTAGTTGTCATCTTAAAATACAATTAGGTGCATGTATGGTGGGTGACGACGGCCTTGTCTCCCTCTAAACATAGTAAGTTAGAATTTTCTACACCAATTGTAATTAGTAATAGTGGGCGGTTGAAGATAAGGATCCATTCATTCAAAGCGTTTGTTATATATATATATATATATATCATTGTGTTAACTTTACTAGTGGTGGTTTGGCAAGTTGATGTGCCATCGTTACATGTTGGAACTTCTCGAACATAATTTTTTATTGAAGAATTGAACATCTATATTTTAAGGTTTAAAAAAAAAAAGGAAAGAAAAGAAAAGAAAAGAAAAGTAATGCGGATCATTTTATATTGGCCAACAAATTCAACGTCAACTATAGGATTTTTGTTTGTATTAGTGGTGTTTGTTATTTACTTTTGACTCATGAGCAACAATATTTCTTCAAATTAAAAAAAGGAGATATTTAGAAAATTAATTTACCATGTAATCCTTAAAATGGTAGATCTTGCAATATGACATAATATTTTTAAAATCATTATTTACTTTTGTCATTTGTTGGATCTATTTAATTCAACGGCGGTTAAGTTCAATTACTACTTAAATACTAATTCTTAATTTCTAAATATACACCAGTAAGCTTAAGAGGAAAAAAAATATCATTACATTGATTTATTGAATGGATTAAATAAATGAAAAAAATCAAGTCATGATTTGAGTTTACTGATTTTGAGCCGGGCCCATTTTAATGAAAAGAATTCACTTTATTCCACCAAGAATACTAAGACTACCTTTGTAATTTTCTGATTACACCCTATCCGTAACTGTAGTTGTAGTGGGTCTTGACTGGCTCAAGCCAGTAGTTGACCCAGCCCAAATCCAACCCTAAACTCCAATCACGGCACCGCCGGAGTAAGAGGCGCACATCGCAGGGGAAAAGAAAGCGAGAAGTAGCAATCTCAGTTCGCGTGTTGAGTGCTTGAAAGTCTTTCCTACAGCTTCTCCAATCAGGTACCAATTTTTTTTTTTTTCTGCATTTTTTTATCTTCCGGGATCGTACTCAAATTATTTTAAATCATTACACGGTTCATTTTGTTAGATCGAATTTCAGTTTGGTAACAGCAGCATGCTGAGTTCTTTTGCATTTCTTCTATTCTCTTTCGTGATAGCGAGAAAATAAAATTCTACGGGTGTGTTTGGAAACTTGGATATCTTTTTTCGTCTCGTAGGTTTAGATTTTGCTATTTCTTATTTAATTTGATAATATTTATTAAATTTGTAATTTACAACTGGGTCTGAACTTCTGATGATATTTCAAGCATAAACGAATCCTCATGATTTATGGATTATGATGACTATCAGTATGAGTGTTTTCAAATTTTTGTTCAAGTGTTTGAACTTGTTTGCTCATTGTATAAGAATTTGTAACTATTCTTTTCACATATGATGATTTTATTGGCATCTTTGTAACTTGTTTTAGGCTTTTACTTTCTAGCCAATTGTTTAAATTTTCTCTAGGTTACAGGAAGTTTGTGTAAAGGGAGTAGCGATTTATGTTGTCTCTGATTGAAGCTATTATGACCACTCATGTTTTTTTGGATATAATAAATAGTAGTATTGATGGCTGTTCTTAACTTTCATTTTCCAATAGCAATGAAGGTGCGATCATCCGTGAAGAAGATGTGTGAGTTTTGTAAGATAATTAAACGCCGTGGTCGTGTATATGTAATTTGTTCTGCTAATCTTAAGCACAAGCAACGACAGGGCATGTCAACATTTGCAAATGAAGGACTAATCCCTTCCACGTAAGTAATCTGATCCATTCTCTCTCTCTGTCTCTGCGTATTCATTGATAGTCCTTTTCTCTGAGCTATGAATTAGAACAAGCATTGTAGTAATCCAATATATGTGTACATGTAAGTGCATTTTCTTACAGGTTAGCTACTACATCAGGCCTTTCATAGTTGATATTCCCCTGTGCAGTTGCGATCATTATTGATGTCAGAGAAGTGGTCTATCCATCAGGGAATCAAAAGTATTATTGTTTTGACGGATGCAAGTTTCATGCTATAAATTGCATCGGCCTTTTTTTAAGAGTTTGAATATCATTTGTTATTTTATGGTAGGTTTAACAAAATTCCAATAAATTTTCTTTTTGTGTTGCTGGCTGCGCTTAGTTACCCATATTTTCATTTTACCATTCAAAATATTAATTGCCATTGAGTAATTGTGATTTATAATTGTATGCTTGTGACTCTCTTCTTAGTTGGACAGGCATAATATCATTCATACAGACACCCATGAAGGCTAGAACCAGAGCTTATAAATTGAATGTGCCTATAATCTATTTATCCGAAAAAAAAAGCCATTTATTGTCATACTTTTGCTTGTTGGTATCTTTTTCCAGGTCCATGGAGACCAATGTCAAGCAAGAAATTGCACCAAGTCACAGCTTCAGAACAGGGTTGGCTTCTCTGATACCAACAAAGCATGAGTCATCATCATCAATCATCTATGGATGGAGAGCCAGCCTTGCATCTCTCCTGTTCAAACAAGGAAGTTAGATCAGATCATAAAAATAAGATTATTTGAAGTTATAATCAACTGATGGTGCTGGATTTTTATGCAGCCTTTGGATATTTTTTTTTTTTTTGGCATAGCTGCTTTATTTTAATCTATGTTACCATGGTTACATTTTAAAAATGCATACTTTAAGAGTTCGGTTTAAATTCTTATACTATTCAATTCCCAAGTTATTACTCTCGAAATTAACCACAGGTAAGAAGTATATTTGCTGGAAATATCGAGATGTGGAAAGATTTTGGTGAAAGAGGAATGATTGTGTTCAATGATATACTCTTGACAGTCTCACTAATGTTGAGAAAATGTTTACCTAATGGTGGATAAAACCCGTTACAACTTGAAGACTTGTTGCAATCATCCGCACATTCCCATTTTGTAGGAAGGGGATAAAGAGTTTGAGCGGGTGCCCTCAATGTGCGCCAGCCCACTTTGACATGTACACAATGAATTGTTTAAATAATTTTTATTTTCCTCGTTATTAATCATTTGCGCTTTTTTTTTTTTTTTATCCATAAAGTCCAATACATCATAACTTTATATTTCTATTATGGTCGCAAATCTTGTAAAAATTACGCGAATTATATATATTACATCAATGTGATTATAATTACACTTACCAGCATACCACAAGTATTATTATGCTTTTATTATGGTTTATTGCACTCAAATCTTTTTTTTTTCTTGGACTTCCACACTTCATAAGTTGATTTTTATGACAGCATTTACTCACCGATCACCCGATATTTTGAAACTTTAAAAAATACACAATTTTTATTTTCTACAAACCTCTACCTAAAGTTAACAATTTTTATACTAGATACACCCTCCCGCAAAGTCACCCAGCTAGTGCAACCAAAAGTATGAATAATTGTGGATCTCAACTTGAAAGGAGGGTATATTTTAACGACCACAATTGATGTGGGCTTATAACATATAAGTGCTAGCACTTGGCCCAGTTTTGGGAAATTTATAAAATTAACTAAAAAAATTTTATAAATATCCAAAATAACCATTTATATTTTTTCTATCATCTTTAATCATTTACTCTTTTTTTTTTTCCCCATAATATCCATCTCTCTCTCAAAACCAATCTTCCGTTAGCTTCCTCCGGCGACCTCCGAACGGCGATTGTCTGTCTCCGGTGACTGTGAACGGCGCTTGGATGGATTTTTGACAGTGAACTCAACTCCGGCGGGTTTCTATCATCATCCATTTTATAATTTTCGGTAATTTTCACTTCGTAAATTTTAATTTTTTTCTATTTTGATAAGTTTGATTGGTGAAAAATCAATGTATGGATGCATATAGATGAGCTTAGGATTGTTTGGCAATAAATATTGGAGATTGTTAAGTGAAATTTAGGTTTAAAGAGTGGTACGCCAGGTGCTCGATAAAATGTCCCTTAGACTGTATTAAATAGTTGATGGTGTATTGCAAGATTAAAGTGTTGATGGTGTGATTGTAAGGTGGAGTATAGGTGCAATAAGGTAGAAATCACGAGTCGAAGCAGTAAAAAATACGTGGCGAGACAAGCGACCATCGCGACGACAGTGCTGTGATATCGTGCAGTGACACACTGTCCCACGATATTACATAATGTAAAAAAAAAAAAGAAATCTTGATTTTTTTAATTTTTTAATTATCGGATTAACTAATTATAAATTTGATTTTTTACGATCGTAATGGCCACAAAACCAGGCACGATGAAGACAGATACACTTCCCCGGGCGTATGACAAATACCTCAAAATTTGGGAATGTGATGGATGCTATCAAGAGAAAGTTAATGAAACAACAATTAAGATTATTTAGGAAAGATATATTTGGTCATTTCGCAAAGATAGATAGCTACGTGTTTAGTGGTGCAATCCTTCACAACGCGCTACTTAGGCAAGTAGCGTGTTGTGATGAAGATGATAAAAATCAGCTATGGTTTGAATTTAGTGGCCAGTTAGCACGGTTATCAATTGTTGAATGGTGTTTAGTTACGGGACTTTGCTATGGTACATACGACTTACACAGAAAAGCCAAATTTCCTGCGAATAACAGGTTGCGTGATTTGTACTTTGAAGGTAACTTAGGTGCTACTCTTAAACAATTTGATAAAAAATTTGAAGATTTGAACTTTAATGACATGGATGAAGTTGATGCGCTAAAGATCGCGTTATATTACTTTGCGGATAGAGTACTTAATGGTAGAAAAGATGAACGTATACCGAATTCGTTATTGTTAAACTATGTTGATGATCTTGAGTACTTTAGAAGTCTTCCATGGGGTCGTTTATCCTGGAAAGTGATATATAAAAGTTTGGACACTACATTGAACCAGAAAGTGGAGGCTTTCCAGAGTAATACTCTTAAAGAAGTGAAGTATAACATTTATGGTTTTTGTCCTGGGGTGCAGGTGCGTTTCAAATACATATGAAATTTTTCTATATAATGTATTTTATTTTTTATTTTTCCTAACTTTGTATTTTCACATGTTGTAGGCTTGGTTGTTTGAAGTAATTGATGGTTTTGTAGCATAAAAGTGGGCCATCAAGACAAAAAAGAAGACTCCTCGCATATTGAAGTGGGAAGGTGTTTCCTCATCGAAAATAAGTTTTTCTGAAGTGTATAAGTTTTACAACGACAATGCACGTGTCGTAAGTATTAAGTTTTACTGAGGTGTACTACTTTATATGTGCGATGACTAATTTCAATTATTTTATTACTAGGGGATTGTTAAGCAAACACTCAATCCGACTACGCAGGAGAAGGATATGTTATTTTGGAGAAGCGTAAAGGATTATGAGATATCAATCCCTTATTGGGTTCATAATGTGAGTTAATAATTGAATTCAATTATTATATTATTATAATTTCTTAATTTGGCACAAGTTGTTTAAGTTATCAACTGTATCAATGTTGCAGCATCATCTCAACATACCACACAACAAAGATAAAGTGGACGATCAACCACATGTTGAACATGATTATGAAACGCACCATCATGCACCAGAATCATATGAATATAAAGTGGACGATGAACCGCCTGTTTATGATGAATATGAAGCCGCAAGAGAGGCTAGATGCTTGAGATGCTATTTTTAACATCTAATTATTTTAAAACAATAGTGTTATACATAAAATGGATTTATTTTTATTTTTTTTCACAGTCGAAATCAAAGTTCTCGTATGATTATATCATTCGTAGAATGGAGAGAATTGATCGTTCTATTATTGACATGAAAGAATCAATGACCAAGATAATGTCGGATGCTGAGGCTGAGCGGTTGGAACAAAGACAGTTTAGAAAAGAACAAAGAGAGTTTGTAAAATCTGTAATGGGGTTTATTAATTCATATACTGAGAATTCAAAGAAGCATTATTACAGTGATACTCCGATGAGAAACCCTTACACAGTAAGAAATTTTCATAGTTCCTTTTTATTTTTACTATTATTCTAAATGTATTGTGATTTAATAAGTTTTTACTATTAATAGGCCCCTGATGATGCTCGAGACTGTCATGATCACACCTTACTGTCATTGTGTTTATTATCTGAGGACGTAAATGATGACAATGTGCAAATTTTGAAGGAAGCACCTCCCGGCATAAGTAAATTTGGCCACGAGTATAGGATGTCATATGCACTTAAAAGTCCCTACTTACAAACTTACAAACGAGGAACGAATATTAAGCGTCTTCCGGCCATAGAATGAACAGATGTAAATATCGACCAAAGGACAAGTGTGGATATAAATCTACTTAGAGGAGTAGAGAATCCGACACTGTTTCATGAGTTCGACCAGTGGTTTAATGGTAACATTGTAGTTGATCGTGACATCCGACATTCGAAGCAATTTTTCAGTGTACTCTTGGGGAGAGACTCAATGGGATGGCTAGGGGATGAGGTAAATGTTGTACATTTTTACTTAATTTACTTGTAATGTACTTGCATAATCTAACGGGTTTCTTTGTCATTTACAGCATATCCATGAATACTACCGTTTGATAAGTAATAAACAGCAGCAATACCCTAATGTCTTATATCAGCGCTGCACACATGCCGATGTCTATTTTTGGGTAACGTACTGAAATATATAATTGTCGTTTTATTATGCTATAATAAGTAATAATATTTATGTAATTCCTTGATTAGGTTTTCTTGAAGGCTCAGTGGAATAACGGTAACTGTGATCTGGATTCATTAGACTACACGAGTCTAAATAACTACATTAATGGTCGAGATGACACAAAATCAAAACCATTCGCGGATGTTGATGTGGTGTGTATTACTTACATTGAGCGTCCTTTAATATTTAAAGATTTGAACATAAAAATGTTGGATATGTGTCTTATTTCTACAGATGTACGGGTTTTCATTCCAATTATCTTACAAGGCGATTATTGGATTGTAGCTCGAGTAGACTTTGTACACAAGTGATTCTCTATTTATGACCCATTAAAGGAACGTCGAGGCGAAAAAGTTTATTCTCAACTATTCAAGCCACTTGAAATATTTTTCCTCGATGGCTACAAGATGTTGGATTTTACAACCTCCGACCGAATTACAGAGCGTGAGCCTTGGAAACTTATACTAGTTAAGAGTGTACCACAACAATAGCCGAGAGCCGGCGATTGTAGGATGTTTATGTTAATGTTTACGATATATTTAATGTTCAAGGTACGATTTAATTTTGACGATGAGTCATGGACAATACTTTAGGAAGAAGATTGCCGTTGACATATTTAATAAGGATATTAGGTTGTAAATTATATATTTGAGCAGATTGTAAATATAGTGCGATTAATCTTATTTCGGGTTCTACAATTCTCCAACACTTATTATGAATAATCATTTTAACAAAGACAATTTAACATGTCGAATACATAATAAACATAAGAGTTTAAAATACATCATATAATATATTCCTTGAATACATAAGACGCTACTAACGATAATAGGCCGCTAATTATGATTCGTCATGATGGGATTCTTACATCTTTTCTGTTATGCCTGCGTTCCTTGCACCGAGAACACATCATAGTTCTCCGTGATACATCCTCACCAACGAGTGATATTCTAAGCTCCTTCAAGCGACCGGAGGCGGTTTTCTATTGGAGTTTACCTTCAACTGTTGGATGTGGTGTGGAACTTCCCAAGATGAGACATCGCCAACCGGATTGATTAGCACTCGCATATGCCTTCAATAATGATTCCTTAGAGTAAAGCGAGAACGAGGCCTATGTAATCTACTCGAGCATGCGAGCAGCGCTATTGCATGAGCACATCAAACGTCATGATTTTCGAACTAAAAAGCTCTATTTTTCAATTTACATACTCAACACGATCGTCTATCAATTCTTTCCATGATCCATCAAAACACATTTGAAGAACAATTGACTCCATTAAGCCTAAGAGAGAAAAAAATTAGTACTTAAAAGAAAATTAGAACATCAGTTATTTTGAGTTAATACGAGCTTGAAGACGAACTTAGAAAACGTGGGACAGGCGCCTATCGCAAGGTAATAGGTTCTGTAAAACCGTGGGACAGGCGCCTGTCCCACGGTTGATAGACCTATCAACGTGCGACATGCACCTGTCTCACCGTCGCGACGAGAACTCGTCTCACGTACTGACGAGAGCTCGTCCCATGATTTCTGAGAACCTATTACCATGCGACGGTGCATCGTCCCACGTGCGACAGTGCGCACGTCGACGCGTTTCTGAGTTCGTCTCAAGCTCGTATTAACTCAAAATAACTCATAAATTTTGATTAATCGAAAAATAAAAACTACACATTGTGTAATATAAATACTAACCTCAACTTTTTGCTTACAAGTTGATGAGTTGATGATTAGTGAGTGAGTTTTAGGGTTTATGATGTGCTGGATTTTGAAAATTGTTGGTTGAGAATGTGTGAGATTTGTTGGTTTTGTTTATAGATCTGAGGGTATTTAAGCCTATACAATAAATATATGGCTACATATGATAGAAAAAGTTTAATTGGTTATTTGGAATATTTGTAAATTTTTTTTTAGCTATTTTTGTAAATTTCCCCCCTGTTTTCAGAATGAGTTCTACTGTAAGGATTTTTTTTTAATTAAATATTTGAGTAGAGTTATTTGCATCCCTCAAAACTCCTCTTAAAATCCATTTTCTTAATATATGTCAATAATATATTTAAAAATTATATAATCTCTTATAATACTAAAAATAACCCTAATTTATTGAGATTTCTTTCTCATTTATGAATACTAAAAATAACCCTAATTTATTGAGATTTCTTTCTCATTTCTTACTGTACACTAATAGACTATATGTAAAAAAAATATAAGTTTAACCAAATTTTACAAATTATTGTTCAACTTCTCCTGTGACTGCTAGTTGGCAAAGAGTTTTGAAACACATGAAAAAGAAAGTTCATGATGTACAGTGAATTATTAAAGAGCAAGTATTACAAGTCTTCATGTACTCTTTCTTTGCTTGTAAGTCTTTAAGCCTAATTTTATCAAAGGTAAAATTGTAAAGAAACAACAGGAGTCATAAGAGAATATTGAAGGGTGCCAATAGTCTAACTCTTTTTATTTTATTTTTAAAAGCCATTATAACAAGTGTTACCGAAAGGCGGCGCCATCCCAGACCACCGTAATCAAATCCTTCTCGCCGTCGCCTCTTTGTTCCTGCCGCCGTGATTCGTGAATGGACGCCACCGCTGCTCGCTTGACTCTCGCTCGACCGCTGATGCCGCCGCCTCTTCACAGCATTCACCAGCCTCCACCTTTTGGTATTCACACAGTAATAGAGAAAATGAGTTTATTTTTTTATTTTTGTAACTTTAAATTTTAAATTGCGATTGTGGGGTCTTGTAAATTAATTTGCTTTATGTGAAAACTCTGTCTGGCGGTAGAATTTGTTTATTAGAAATGGCTACTTTGATGAATTATTTGCAATGCCAATATACGCAGGGTTTTTCAGCTGTTTATAATTGTTATATCGTCTCCAGAGCTAGTCAAGGCAAATTGAGTCTTGTGTAATCGATTGCTATGTTTTGCTCCTTTTGTGGATCACTTGATCTGTTTATACAATTTTTTTTTTTAAAGAAAATGTGGGATTGGAAGCACAAGAAATCAAATTTTAATTCCACCTAGATTGAACATATGATGATTTTATTGACATCTTCATTAACTTTTCTTAAGGGATTTCTTATTAGATAATGACTCTCTCTCTCTCTATATATATATATATAGAGAGAGAGAGAGAGAGAGAGAGAGAGAGTATATTTGTAATTTGCTCTGCAAATCCTAAGCACAAGCAACGGCAGGGCATGTCAACATTCCCAAACAAAGGACTATTCCCTTCAACGTAAGTAATCAGATTCATTATCTTTCCCTGTATCCATTGATAGTCCTCCTCTGATTGCTGAAATAGAATAAGCATTATGATAATCCTTAACATATATGTGTGTATGTAAGTTCATTTTTTTACATGTTAGTTATTGCACCAAGCTCTTCCTTGAATGTTCCCCTGATCATTGGTGATGCCAGATCAATGTTCTGTCTAACATGGAGTTGGAGCCCAATTTACTGTTTTGATAGATAAAATTTTCGTACTATTACTTTGCACCAAAATATTTGAAAGAGTTTGGTTATCATTTGTTATCTTGTAGGAGTTTTAACAAATTTCTAATTCGTTTTCACATACACTTGCTCATCTCATTATATCACTCCAGAATAGTGCTTTGCATCAAGTAACTTTCTTCTTGGTTGGACAGATATATTATTCATTGTTTCATACGGACACTGTAGAAGCTAATACCCAGAGTTATCAGTTGATGTGCTCATAATTTTTTTTTATTTATCAGAATGAAAAAAGCCGTTTATTTCATTAATTTGCTTGTTGGTATCTTTTGCAGATTCATGGAGATGAATGTCAAGCAAGAAATTGTACCCAATCACAACTTCAGGGTGGGTTTGGCTTCACGGATGCCAGAAAATGATGAGACATCAACATCAGTCATCTATGATGGAGGGCCAGTCTTGCATCTGCTGTTCAAACAAGAAAATTAGCTTAGATCATAAATTTAAATTTTTAAGAAAAAAGTTTGCAGGCCTGGAATGTTATTTTGCCTTGCTGCTTTACTTCAATATTTTTCACTTTGAAATGAATATGCTTTAATATTTCACGTATGATAACTCAACTGTTTTACATTCTGTAGCTTTTTTTATTTTGGGTGACATGCATGTAACATACTACTGCTGCTATAAAGAAGATACCGGCAATAGGCTCTGCTGATACGTTGTTTCTCGTTTAAGATTATACTTACCTGCACTGACACGTTCCGTTTAACATTGCCTGTTGTCGTAGATGGATTTGCTGGGATCTTGGTTTCTTTTACTACTGGGCTGGTTCTCAAGCCCATTCTGAGCCCACAAGCTGCAGCAGAACTTAATTTTTAATTTGAACCCAAAATGGTATGCTGGACGTGGACTGGACTGGACTTTACTGAAGAGAGAAGAATAATAAATAGCAAAATTTCTACTTTTCATACATTGGATAATCTTTGTTGTCAAACTCAATATCAATAATATACAATATCAGTATTTTAATTAATTAATTACTTTACTGCAAGTTAAGCAATCTACGCACTCAATTCATGGACCAATCGCTTCACAACGGTTTTAAACCATCAAGTGGGGAGCAGGAAGGTCGCAAGTGGGAAGAAAGAACGGCAACAGCAATAGCGACAACAATAATTCAATTCAAATAAACAAATAAATAAATGGGCCGAGGATAAAACCAAACACAGACGACAAAGTCTTAGTAGTCCCGCACGCCCACTGTATTATTATTATGATTATTGTATTTCAACTTGAGAGATTTGTTCTTAGTTTCCACGCAGAGTTGTTGTATGGTGACTCTTAACACCTGGATCGCTGATTGGATCGATCAATTTCTCTCTTGCATGGGGTAAGTAATCGGATTCCTATTTATTTTTCGATTGATTTTGATGGAGACTGTGTGAATCTGCTGCTTTGATATTTGAATAGTTTCCAGTTGTGATTCTAGTGAAAGGTCGCCTTCACTCCTGTGCTGTGTACGTACAATTTACAGGTTTAACTTTATTTTAGATTTCTTTATTGATCTTTCTATTTATAGCAGGATGATTCAGTTTTTTAAGCATTTAATGAACGGAGAATTTTTAATTTACTTTTACGAAAAGTGCCAACAAAAGTGAATCTTTTGTTCTTTGTTTGAGCTAATCCCATACTGCATTTGGTTTCGATGCTGGCTTTACTTACATTTTTCAGTTTCTTGATGCGTGTGAGTCCTTTTGAACACTTACTCTCGAACTCTTAGCAAGTAGCTGGCTGCTAAAATTTTCTGTTTGTTTGATGGGTGCTGATTCTTGTTGTCATCTAATGCATCCAGTTTCTTGAACCTAGACAAGGTACAGTCTTGATGTTTTTGATGCCTTATTAAAAGATTTTAAATGTGTTTGTATTATGCAATGGTTTGTATGGCTGTCCAATACGGTCTCGGCATTTTAAGTCTAATACCATCTGGTACGGTTGAATAGATTTGCTGGTAGTAGAGTATCTACGGTATCTGGGTATATGGTTTAACCTGTTTGTAACAGCGCAGTGGTTGTTTTGGTTGCTGCACTAAGTCCACACCAATCATTGCTGTGGATGAGCCGTCAAAGGGATTGCGAATTCAAGGGCGAACAGTGAATAAACCTAGCATATCTGATGATTTTTGGAGCACAAGTACATGTGATCTGGAAAACAGTGCAGTTCAATCTCAGAGAAGTATTTCATCCATCAGCACATCAAACCAGACCCTCAATCACTTTATTGGCACCGGCAGCAATTCTGATTTTGTCAATCATGGCAAGTTTTAATTTTATTTTATCTTTAATATTCTGATCAATTGCTAGCAAGATATGGCTTGTCTTGTGTATCTTCTGTAATATTGTGTACCTGAGGGTTAAAAGTGTTTTATAGTTTGGATACTGAATTTAGGCTCTAATTATTTGACACTGATTCAAGGTGTTTTAATCACAATAGTTTGACCGTGTTTGTGATGTGATATTAGATTTCTGAGATCATATTAAGAGATGCTGATGCTGATATAACATTAATTGCAGGTCTTCTTCTCTGGAATCAGGGCAGAATGCAGTGGATTGGAAGTAGTAAGTCAGAGAATCAAACTCACCAAAGTTGGGAACCCAGATCAAGGTGTTTAACTTTACCGCTTATTCTGTATTTAATTTCTGAAGCTTCTGTCTAGCAATTCTGTTGTGTCGACCACCGCTTAGTTTTATCTTATTAACACTGCATTGCCTTTGTGTGTATATAGTATATATATTTCCTTTGATTGGCTTATGACACATTCTGTGACCATAAAAAATTGAATATAAAGTGAGGAGAAATGAGTAAAGAATAGTAAAATTGAATGTTTTAGTCGTTGACTGTCATATCTCTTTTGCAAGCAAATACCCTTGTGGCTAGGTTTTGTGCTTAGTTTTTCTCTTGTGCTTTATTGCTCAGCACTTTCGGCTTTTTGTCTCTTTGCAGTTGGCCTGCAACTTATGAAAGTTTACTTGGGACCAAAAATCCTTTTCCCAGGCCCATCCCTCTCCCTGTAAGTTTTTATGCAACATGATGTTTTTGGTAATTTCCATTTTTTCTTTTTATTGGGAGCTGGGGTGCACATAAAAGATGCCTTCCTCTCTGAACACACTACCCATTGTGGATTGAACCGAAGATCTCGCCACCGGTAAAAGGATATAGGTACCGCTTGGCCACGAGAGCAAGCGGCAAATTACTTTTAAGGGTATGTAAAGCTAGCTGCTTGGTTTCTAATTGGAAATTTAACTGACAGGAAATGGTTGATTTGCTAGTGGATGTATGGGAGCACGAGGGATTGTACGACTAAGAAATTGATTGTAAAAAAAAAAAAAAAAAATTTATAGAACCGTTCAGTTCTTCATATTTCTTCTTTGTCCATGTTTAAGAGGATTCTGTAAATAGCTTTCAGGCAACTGAAAGAACATTACTGATCAAGCAAGGGCTTCTTCTTCTGCTGTAGTAAATATATCAGGATGCTAATGATAACCAATTTTCTCCTGTTTGTATATAATGCTGAATTGAACATTTACAGAATAAATGTATATTTAGGTACTTCTCAACATTCTTCTTGGTTCTGTTATCACTTCAGTTACAATGTTCTGCTTCCAGAATCTGGTAAGGATTTGATAAGAAGACTTTGTGGGGCCTTAAATTTTCTGTGGTTCCGGAACTGTTTCATAATAAACCAAACAGAGAATTGTCAAAGCCATGTTGTGAAGATCTCATTCACTTGTCGTGTAGGCATAATTTTCACCGACATCTTCATTTTCGAAAAATAAATGCATGGCTGTTTCCTGAGGCTCAGTGGTTGCATTGGCAACTTTCATTCGTATAGTTTAATTTTAATTATTTTGAATTATCACATGCTTCTTTTTCAAGTATATGTCATCACATCATCCTTCCAAGTCAATACTTGAGCGATATGGTTGTTAGGTCTCCTGAAGGTTTCTGTGTAGTTGCTTAGAATTTTCGAACAAACTCATGGGGATAACTATTGTCATCCTGGTCGTCTACATTCATTCACATTCACCCAGTCAAGGTGGAGTAGTACCAGTACATTGTGATTGATGGATCATGAATCTGAGGACGAAGAGGGAAAGCTGAGAGTGCCTGCCCAGTTATCAGTCGACGTCTCGAAGAGAGGTGAAGAAGAAATTTTGTGGGAAATTGGAGTCCATCTGGCTCCATTTTCTAAGCTTCATTTTGCTGTTTGCGGTTAAGAATAAAGACGGAAGAGAATGCAGAAAATGAGGAGAACAATTATTTGAATACACTCTGCTCTCTCACCCCACAGTGAGACTTAAACCTTTCAGTTTAGGGATTAAGGGAATGAGGTGCCGTCCAACTCATCTACTACGATATAATCAAAATTCAACACAGAAAATCAACCAGGTTTTTTATATTTCTAATTTGTAATATTTTAAAAGGGGACGATGAGATAACACACCTCACCACTTACATTTTTTTCCTTTTCTTGTTTTGCACGACTTACATCTGGCCTTCCCCTTCCGATAACAAATGAAACCCACAAATTTCAACACCCATTCATCACATTTGTGTGAGGTTCCTTAGATAGCTTGAAAACCCATCAGTTTTTTTTTTTTTTTATATGGAATTTGTAGAACTGAAACAGTTTAACCACCATATCAAAGATCATTCTGAACTTTGGGCTTTTCTACTTCTTCAACATCTGTCGCCTTTTCTATATTGCTCTTACTATCAACCCGATTTAAGTGAAATTAAATTGTCTAATTGAAATACATTAGCAAGCATCATAAATCAAAACGATATCTTTCATAAATTCAGGAATATTTTGATTGGATTTTGGGTTAAGTCAAGATCCAATCAAACATAATGAATTTGTAAATTCGAGATGCGGAGCCTAGTGTAGTTGAAGTGCGCCGTCTATATTAGATCTCTTATGAAGCTCAAGGAACAAGTAGTAGTGGCTGGTTTGGTGGGGAGACAGAGGAACTGGGGAGAGAATTGAGTTGTGGAACTTGGCTAACAAGAAGAAACACAAGAAGTTAGTCTTTGGCGAATACTTGAATGCGTTTTTCTTAACTATATGAGAGTAAACGCACACATTAATTGATACGTTTTATATTTAGGCAATAAAATAGTAGGTAGTGGCGTGTTTCATAAGGTGTATCCCAACAATAATTTTTAGCCTAATTTGTAGAAGAAAATTAATTCTAAAATGTGTGGTCACATGAATTTTGGTTACTTTCTGATAGATGATTCATTTGGTTTGTTCGGGGAATGGAATTAGGCATTTATTAGCTTTTGGCTTTGCAGCTGGAATTAGTTCTACATTTTTATTAACATTCGATGCATATTATATACAATGTGAGTTGTAATTAATTAATAATTAATTGTTGTGCACAATGAGTAAATTAACGAGTAAATTAAGGAGCATCAAGATAATTGCAATCCCACTAAAAAGATAAGAGGCAGGGAATCTAGGGGCCCTTTTGATCATGTTGAGGAGAATTGATCTTCTTGTCTAATATGCCCTCGAAAGATCGTGCTGCCATTGGAAACGCAGGTCTTGGATCGAGGAAGAGCAAACCAAGACTTAGCTGGGGTTTTGTAAGAACATCGGCCAGTTGATGAGTTGAAACATGTGCAACAGTGATTGGGCCATTGGAAACCTTATCACGACCAAAATGGTAATCAAGGGCAATATATTTCATTCGAGAGTGAAAAACAAGATTAACACACAAATAGGTAGCACTAATGTTGTCACAGAGAAGACCGGGAGGTTGTGAAGGATAAGCACCATGCTTACTAAGAAGATTAACAAGCCAAGTAATTTCAGCAGCGATGGAGGCAACAACTCTATATCCAACTTCTGTGCAAGAGTGAACTAGAAAGGAGGATTAGATCTAAGAAATATAACATGAGCGGAAATAAAGGTACAATCATCTTGATTTTTAGCCCACTCAGCGTCAGAATAGTCAATGAGGTGAAGGGGTTGGTGTCGATGAAGAAACAATCCATAAGAAATAGTATGTTTCAAATACCGTAATAAACGTTTTACAATTGTCCAATGAATCTGAGTAGGTGCATGCATGAATTGGGATAGTTTATTGACAATATAAGCAATATCAAGTCGAGTAAGAGAAATATATCGCATCCTGCCAATTAAACTACGATAATTTGTAGCATCGGTGGCGGGGGAGCCATCACATAGTGTGAGACGTTGAGAGATGCAAGTAGGAGTCATAGAGTCCTTGAGGTCTATGTTAAGACTTTTATGACTGAAGTAGGGTTACAACTAAAATGAAATTAAAAGAAAATAAATAATAAGCACAAATTAAGTTCTTCGGTTTTTAGTTTACATTCATGGATGAAGGTAGAAGGAAAATATTTTACTGGTGATATGAGGATTATAAGTATTGTAATATTTTGGCTTACTTCCCAAAATCCCAATATACCAAATCTCTCACTCACTAATTTTACAAGAGTATTAAAATACCCTAATACAAAACTTTTTTTTTTTTCTCAAAATAACTGAAGAATAGAATAATAAGGGAGGGAATGAAGCCTTCTATTTATAGGCTTCACACCCCTTTCTTTTTAATTAAATAATATTTATAATTCAAAATTCAAAGTTTGATAATTCAAACTTTGAACAAAACAGGATAAATTAATCAAGAATTTCTAGAATTTTGACATTCTAGATTACTCAAACATTTCAGCTGCATGCATTCTTTCTTTAACAGCATAGAGTCTTTGAGGCCATCCATGTTGAATCTTTTGAGAAGATCACGAATATAATGATACTGTGACAAAAAAAAGTCCATGATTATTAGGAATAACCTTAACTCTTAGGAAATGATGGAGGGAACTAAGATCCTTAATAGAGAAGCGACTAGAGAGAGCATTTATAATTTTACAGATAAAGGTTGAGGAGTTTCCTGTAATCAGTAAGTCATCAATATATATAAGAAAATATGTTTTTAAATTTCCATCAGAATAAATAAAGAGAGATATGTCACTCTTGGAATTAAAAAAAAAAACCAAGAGAGGTGATAAATGCCTTCAATTCTTGAAAGCAAGTACGAGGTGCTTGGTTAAGATTATAGAGGGAACGATGAAGCTGACAAACATAAGTAGGTCGAGAGGAATTAACAAATCCTAGAGGTTAAGTTCGTCAGCTTTCCTATCTTTTTGGAGTGTGAAAATCTCTCTTTTTGGTGTCTTATTCCCTAATCCATTTTTTCCTGATTAGAGGAAGGAATATGCTCGGACATAAGGACGAGCTTGAAAGTTAAAAGAAAAGACTTAAGTCTCATTAATAAATGAGAGAAGGGGTATTCTTTGCCAAGATTGTATTATTGACTCCAAGCATGAAAAAGTAGAAGAAAAGAACTATCCTGAGGTCGTAGAAGACAAGGAAGAGAGATAAATGGGAGATTACTAATTTCCCTCTATTATATTTAATATATACAATTTATCTTTATAATATTTTTTTAATAGTCAATAATCCCCCTGATAGGATAAATTTACAATGTTACAATTATTTTCAAATACACTTTTATTTTATTTATTATAAATTACATGAATAGAAATTAAAATAAAAAATTAAGTATTAAAAATAAGAAATATATGTTTTATTGTGAACAAAAAATTAATATAAAATATTTTTCTTGTACTTTTTTATTTTATAAATATTTTCTTATAATAGATATTTTAAAATTAAATGTAAAAAATACAAAAAAATTTATTATTTATTTTATAATAATTTTTTATTTATCATTCAATTTTTTATAATAATTTTTTATATTTTTATTATTTTATAATAATTTTCTTATATATTTATCATAAAAAAATATTTATAAAATAAAAAGTACAATAAAATATTTTATATTAATTTTTTATTTACAATAAATATATATTTTTATTTTTAATATTTAATTTTTATTTATGTAATTTATAATAAATAAAATAAAAATATATTTAAAAATAAAGATAATATTATAAATTTATACTATCAAAATATATTATTAATTATTAAAAAAATAATAATAAAATAAATAATATATAGTAAATATAATAGAAAGAAATTGACAATCTCCGGTAATTATTCAGATAAATGCCCGTGAAGAAAGGCGTTGTTGACATCTAGTTGATGAATTTTGTCAGTTCGAATACTGGTAAGTTTGATCATTGGACTAAATGTTTCGTGAAAATCGACACCAGAACGTTGGTTGAAGCCTTTTGCAGCCAATCGAGCTTTATACCAATCAATACTTCCATTGGGTTTTCGCTTCACTCAAAAAACCCATTTACACCCAATGATATTATGATTGGTTTGGCGTAGGACGAGCTCCCAAGTTCCATTGCGAGTAAGAGCATTAAGCTCGTCAAACATGGCTTCTCTCCATTTAACGTGTTTTACAGCTTGAGAGACTGAAATGGGCGGCTCAATAGTGGGAGGAAGAGGAAGTTTGGAGGCAGTATATGAGAATTTGGTTAATGACTTAAAAAAATGGTTTTTCGAACTTGTAATCATGGTATGAGTATTAACAGGGTTCATTTTGTGGGATGGTTGAGAGGGTAACAGAGATGGTAAAAGATCACACTTAGGAGTCTTTTCACACACAGAGGGAGCAAGAGATGCATTGTTGGGGCAAGCAGATAAATTGAGATCTGTAGCCAATGGAAGATCGCTAGCGTGTACAGTATCAATATGAGATTGGGAGTGTGAAGAAGGGATATTTGACTCAATTTGCAGAAGTTATTGAAAAGAATTATGATCAGGTAGGCAAGTTCTTGTTCAGATACACGAGGTAAGAAATGAGTAGTGGGAGATGAATCCGAATGGAGAGAAGGCACATGAGCGGGACAAGAATTTTTGTAGTGGAGAACATGATGGAAATTTGGTGGTGGAGGGGAATTAGAAACAATATGTCGCGAATTATGAGATGGATTAGGGACAGATTGCTTCAATCATTGAATTGATGATTTTCTGAAGTAATACGTGGGGTATGTGAATTATTAGAAATAAGATTCGTTGAATTATGTAATTGATTACTTTTTAAAGTGGAGGGTGGGATATATGAGTGGCTAAGTGAAAACAAACTTAGTAAATTATTTTGTGAAAAGTTTTCAAAGTGGGGAGACTTCTTTCTGGATATTCTTTAATGTCCCGGTTATTCACGGAATGTGAAAGGTAGATGAATAAACATATGCTTCCGGAAGAAATCAAAGAATTTTTTGAGAATCCTGCAAGGTCCATTCATTTGATTTTCTTATCCCCAGAGGGAAGGGCTATTCCCTTTTGGGCCGATTGTGGGCTAGGAGGGATTCGAACCCCCAACACCGTGGTTCGTAGCCACGTGCTCTAATCCTCTGAGCTACAGGCCCCGTCCCGTCTTCATTGGATCTGTTCCCGGAAATACCCTAAAAAAAAGGAACCTTTCCTCTCCTCAGTCATTTCCATTTCAAGTTAATAAGGGAAGGAGAAATCGTGGCCCACCTATTAAGAGTAACGTCATTAATTTTGTCAAGTTGTTGAAGAGGAGACAGGGATGGAAAATAAGACACAACAAAATGGAGATGTCGGAAAAACTATACTTTATGTTTTATGGGTTCGAAACATATGTAAGAGTTGTGAGTATTGAAGTATCCAAGAAAAATGCATGGCTTGGAACGTTGTTATAATTTATGCTAGTTGTATGGTCGAAGCTAAGGATAAGAGAGACACCCAAAAACTTTTAATTAGGCTGGGAATGAAACAAGCATTCAAATGGGGATTTATTATCAAGGATTGATGTAGGAAATCGATTGATGAGATAAACTGGGGTATTAAAGGCATAAGGCTGGAGAGAAAGAGGAAAAGATGCACGATGTAAAAGAGTGAGGCCTGTTTTAATGATATGACGATGACGACGCTTAGCAGAAGCAACATGTTATGGTGTGCATGGTGGAGAAATGAGATGCTGAATACCAACTGTTTGGGTAATACCGAGCAGGCCCCCTTGGGGTCAACTTAGTCAGAACAAAAGACTTGACCGTTAGCAAGAAGATGCCCTCGCTAGGTATCAAAGATGGTATAGGTCAAGTGCTCCAAGGCTGGTCGAGCCCTGACCCTCGCTCACCGCTCGAGGT
The DNA here is from genome assembly GCA_025617385.1 of Murraya koenigii. Taxonomy (NCBI): domain Eukaryota; kingdom Viridiplantae; phylum Streptophyta; class Magnoliopsida; order Sapindales; family Rutaceae; genus Murraya; species Murraya koenigii. The sequence continues at coordinate 4,648,933 of CM046817.1, read as the reverse complement.
CTTTGAACCTCCGAGCAGGATCCCTTCACGTCGTAAAAAACACAGAGGGAATCAAAGCTCGAGCAGAGCCGGCTTAAAACAGGATGACCCCTCTTCTCGACAACCCAACACGACAATCGATGCCTGGCAGGTACCCCACGCTGTAGGGCTTCGTCACTGTTACCGATGGCCGGCTCGCGCCCCCACAGTGTCATCATTTCATACACGCATGCACAGCACCATCATTAGGCCATGAGAACCCATATCTGCCTGACATCTCACGTCCCTAGGGCGTGCCGCGGCAACCCGAGCTGTCAGAGAGGCCCAGGCACAATTAATGCGGAGGGCGGCTGTCCAGGCGAAGGGGGGCAAAAACAAGAGGATAAATATCAGCCGAAAGACAAGGTAAGGAGGATTCTTTTTTTGGCTTTTTCAAAGGAACCGGGGAGATTTAACTTTCTGGACCATTTTTTCCTTCAGAAAGAGGGAATCATTTTAATCCCAAAAACTGAGACTTTCTCGATCATTCTTAACCCTCAAAATGCTCCTATCATTTTCGGTCCCTCAAACCAAGAGGGGTATCAAAAGAATCAACCCGATTATTGATTTGAGCGTCAGAGCGTTTTCGTCGGAAAAACACCCGGTAACCTCTAACACTGTTCTTTGTGAGCGCAGGCCTAGGGAGATCACCGTTTCAGTAAACTGGGAAAGGAAGATGTCAGCTAGAAATTCTTCTCGAGTATTCAGCGAGCAGAAGTTCACAGCGTTACTTGGGAGCGAGCAGAAAACTGCATCAACACCAGCTGCATCAAGCATGGATTTTAAACCTTTATGTTCTGTGCCACCATCGGAGTAAATTGCAGTTATGGAAGTTTAAAAAAAAAAAAAATTCAATTATGACTTTAAATTTTAGGGATAAAGTGAAAACATTAAATTTATGTGCCATATGGAACAACCATGGATATTTGGTAAAATGATCGACAAAAATGACATAATAAGGAAAACAATCGATTAAACGAACTGGAGATGGACCCTAAACATCCGTATACAGTAAATCTAAAGGGTCTCGACTCTTTAAGTTAGACCCACCAAACGAAAGTTTATGACTTTTGTAACATCGACGTGAATTACATAAAGACATTTTTTATAAACATTGGTAAGATTCCACATGAAGTTCACTAAAAGACATAATTTGACGTAAGAGTTTTGATGATGGGTGACCAAAACGATCATGCCAATGATGAAGGTGGTCATGATACTGTTACACGCTTGTTTTGGTACTGATTGATCTCTCTTATGTTTGACCATTCATACACACCATTCTTACTCTGCCCTTGAGCAAGAAGTGCCCCTGTAACAAGATCCTTAACACAAAAAGAAGAAGATTAAAACTTAATTGAGGCTTTTTTCGTTTTACAAAATCGAGAGACTGAAATTAAATTTTGTTTCATTATTGGAAGACATAAAACGTTTGAAAGTAAAAATGATTTATCAATAGAAGTCAGCATTGATTTTCCAGTGCGTGTGATATGCAAACTTGTACCATTAACAATTATAATATTATCAGGCCTTGCATAGGGTTGTTGAATTGGCAGGTTATTCAAATCAGCAGTAACATGATGGGAAGCATTAGTGTCAAGTAGCCAATTTGATCCACGACCACTACTCACAGTTGTATGATTAGCTTTTGGAGGTACTGGTAATCTAGGCTTTTGTTTCAAAGTGCAACACTCACAAGCATTGTGGCCCTTTTTCTCACAGTATTGACAAGTAACAGTAGAGCCTTTGTTGAGATTAGGACCTTGGTTGTCATAGCGTTACCCATCAAATTGATTGCTACGGTTCTGATTCTTATTATTCATTTTTTGTGTTTGATATCTTTGCCGTTGATTGGTGAAACGAGCAGCATTGATAGTGATTATAGATGAACAATTTTCTTTCCGATTAAGAAATGACTAATATTCTATAAGCTTGTCGTGGAGCTCCTCAAAACTGATGACTGTATCTCGTGCTCTAATTGCAGCAGCAAGCTCTTTGAACTCTGGACCAACTCCATTAAAAACATGAAGAATGAGATTGGCTTATGGAACTTTTAAGCCAATGACAGCAAGTTCATCAGCAATGCCAAGAATAAATTTGAGGTCTTCAGTAATGGATCTTGTTCCACGATTTCAGAGAGTTAGCCTGTTAGTCCCATTATCCTAGAAGAAGATGAGTTGGCATAAGATTTCGCAAGACGAGTCCACGCATTTGTAGCTGTTTTGGATGAGCTAGCGATGGGGATGACTCGGTCAGAAAGAGAGGAGTGGGTGCCATGGATGACTAATTTGTCTTGTCTTTACCAAAGGACAAAATTTGGGTTCGGAATTGATTTTCCATCAACTGATAACTTTGCAGTTGGACATGGTTTTGATCCATCAATATATCCATTCAAATCATAACAAACAAGAAGTGAATCAAAATGAGACTTCCATGGAGAGTAGTTTTCTGGAGTAAGTTTAATTGGTAATTGTGTTGAATTTAAAACAATAAGATTGCTTTGGCTAGGCAAAAAATTGACTATAGTTTGGGTAGATGACGAAGTGGAGCTACTAGTCTTAGCAGTTCGAGTCAACATGATGAAAATGTTTAAAGAAGAATAAGTTGAGATTGTTTTGAAGCTGGTTGAAGTGTGTGGAGCTCTGATACCATAAACAGCCAAAGATAAGAGATGAATAGTTCTACACTTTTATTAACATTTGATGCATATTATATATGAGGTGAGTAGTAATTAATTAATGATTAATGTTGTATACAACGAGTAAATTAAAAAGTAAATAAATGAGCACCAATATAATTGCAATCCCACTAAGGAGACAAAGGCAGGGAATCTAGGAGCACTTTTGATCATGTTGAGGAGAATTGATCTTCTTGCTTAATAAATACTCTTATTTTAGTAATATTATTAAATTACTCATCGTATGGATTACTATAAGAGGAATTTATTATGAACCAATAAACATAATTGCTCTGAACATTCAATACAGCACACCTATTATTGCAAACGTAATTCTCTTATTTTAAACTCCATTTTTTTTATTGTAAACAAATTTTAAAAGATTTTAACTATAGTCGTGTAATGCTTTTGATTTTTCAAAAAACTAAAATGAATAAAAGTTATGTAAAGCTTCATGATTATAAATAATTAAAAAAATAGAAGTGCACTTTTTGCCCTTTGATTAAAAAAAGAAGAAGGTATCTTAAACCCATTTAGCTTCTTCATCTTTCTTTTCACTTTTTTTAGGCCAGAAATTAATACTGATTGCAAGTTGTTTCAATACAGATCATATTTTTTAAATTAAACAAAAACTAATAATCCTAAAATTGTTTAAAGAATTTATTTAAAATTTGATTTGACTTGTAAGTTTGTATTTGCTAAATATGTTTAAAAATTTATCTGGCTGTGTTGAGCAGTTATATTGATATTTCAAGTAAATAAAGATAATTTATTTAAATAATTTAAGGATTCTTTTAAAATTTTTAAGAGTGTACAAAGTGAGACTTAATTTTTTAAATTTAACATATGAGTGTATAGCTGATAAATTATTTAAAATAATTTTTAGAGTGCAAATAACCTTAATCAATAATGAAACTATTTGTCTATTTCTAAGTACAATATGTTTTATTTTCGTTTTTCACATAAATTTAAATCAATTTCATATAGGGAACACTAGTTTTAAATACAACATGTGAAATTTTAAGGTATCTAAACATTCTGAAAATTAGACCATTATTAATAGAGTAGATTAGGCAAACGTTGGACTCACTTTTCATTTTTTAGTAAAAACGAGATATACATACGTGTGCGTGCGTACACACACATATTATTCGTGTTTGACATATCTAGTTTGAGAAAAGGGACTTGAGTAGATCACATGCATGACAATTGATAATGAATGCATGAGAGCGTAGAGTTATATACACCACAAACATTTCTTTGGACTGATGAAAATTGGTTTATTACAAATCTAGCAAAAATTCCGTTATTTGATTTTCAATATCATTCTATATTAATTGATTATAATTAATTACCACCCAACTCAATAGTTGGGTGGTTACCATTGAATGGGCTTCTTAATTGTTTGTAATATTCTAAGTTGGTTTTGGTTTATTTCGGACAAATACATAAATTAAATATGACTCAGGCCCCTATGAACCTCTTTAATTAGTTTCCTACATCATTAATGACCAGCTCTCCCCTTCTAGTGAGGTAAAAGAAGTGATAAATTAAGTAGCATATATAAAGATGGCCAACAGGCCGAGCCGGTAAAGAGGGAGGCTCATGCATACTCGTGCTCATGCAGTGTTATGTCCATCATGTGTTTTATGTCGTGCCATGCTTGAGAAAAAAATATGACAAACTCTTTTTTTTTGTTTAATATTTAAAGGGCATGCTAAGTTGTTGGTATATTCTTTTTTTTTAAAATCTATGTATTTTTTTCCAATTCTATGTATTTTTTTTGAGTCTATGTGCCTTTAGTCAAATTCAATAGAGTCAAAAATTCAAAACTCAAGTTCATATTTAATAATAATAAACTAATGATATTAAGATAATATAATACTAAATAATAAGTTAGATTTTATAATATTAGAATTCTTTTTTAATACATAACAACAATAACAATAATAAATTTTTCTTAAGAGTTAACTTAATCGTTAAGTTAGACTTACATAGAATAATAGATCATAATCCATAATAACATTAATATATATATATATATATTATAAAATCATGATATCAATTATTCATTTAATAAATTATAAACATAAAATAATTAGATTTTTTTAAAACTACGAATTTAAAAAACTTAATAAAATATATTAAAATATTCAATTTCAAGTTTTTTTGTAAAATCATAAAATTTTAAGCTCAATTTCATTAAAAAGTAAAATGTGGTTGTTATAGATCTTTTCACATATCGTGCTTTACCCTATCTCCAATCGTGCCGTGCTTTAAGACCCACGTGCCTAAAAACTCTCAGCCTAGCTCAGTCCATGCATTTGTTGTGCTGTGCTATGTGCCTTACCAAAATATGCTCGTGTCATCCCATATGCTGTGCAGCCCGTTAGCCATCTTTAAGCATATATAACATAAGGGGTTGTGATGCAATTATTGAAACATGTGTAATAACATCAAAATATGAGGACTGAATAACAAACTTTCTAGTGATGACAATTACAAAGTTGAATGAATATCAAAACCATCGAATAGTCTAGTGGATATTAATTGGAGTCTCTTAAACTTGCTTCACCGATTGAAGTTACCAATCACCATGGCCTCCTTACATTTCCTAAAAAAATGGCGACCATGCTTTTGATCATACTCATGCTAACCACTGTTGCTGCAACAGCAAAGAGAGCTAATTGCTATCCCAGCAAGGACCGTAGTTGCTACTCCCAGAACTTTTGTTGGTTAATACAATTGCTACTTCATTTCCATGAGTTAGTATGTGTTTGCTCGTGGTCCGTGAAAATCTCATCCGTTCCCGTACTTATATTTTGTTCAGTTTGTAACTAAGTACATGTACTTAATAATTAATGTTGCATTGTACAGTTGTTTTGAAACTTGAAGGCCATTACATTCTTCGTCAAGTTTGTGCTTAAAGATAGCCAACGGCACAGCACGACCTATCCCAAATTTTTTTGCTTAAGCACAGCATGACCCGAGCCTACACGTGCCGTGATCGGGCTATGCCCAAAAAAGCCTGTGATATTTTTTTTAATAGCATTCTTGAAAAAACTTATGTGTCTAACATACTTTCTTTAAGCCTATAGGCCTGACTTACTTTTTTAAGCCTACATATTATTTCTTCAAATCTATTAATCCATACAATTATGAAAAAGAATAATAATAATAATAATAATAATAATAATAATAATAATAATAAATTTTTATTAAGGGATAACATTTAATTAAAACATTAATATAATTACACAACCATATTATCTAATTTCGTAATAACCCATTATAATACAATAATATATAAGTCTAATTCCATAGATCATATTAATGAATTAATGATATATAAAAATTAAAATTACAATCATAGGATAATGATTACAATAAGTCGCAACTACAAAATATCAATTATAATAAATCACAAGTCTCAAGTCACAACTATGAAATATATCTCCTTTTACTAATTTATGATTTTATAAATGAAAAATTGAAGTTGTAAAAGTTTAGACTTATGAGTTATAAAATCATGATATTTATAACTTTATTTATTAAAATAATGAAATCATTTATTCATTTAATAAATTATAAATATAAAATAATTATAATATTTTTTAAAAAACTAAGATTAAATTAATTTTAAAAAATCTATGCTAATAAGGTATATTAAAAAATTTAATTTCAAGTTATTTGTAAAATTATAATATTTTATGTTTATTTTTATATTTATAAATATACTTTAACTTATGTACTATCGATAATTTACTAATAAAACATGTTTATTAGGTGTATTTTACATATTATACTTTAACCTATTTCTAATTATACAATACTTTTAAAGCCTGCATGCTTAAAAATCTAACTCCAGCCAGGCTCCACGTGCTTGTCATATTGTACCGCTTGCTTTACTAAACTATATTCATGCCACGCCATGCTCGCACTGTATCACATGCCGCCTGCCATTGCCCATCTTTATTTGTGTTGTTAATTTTTGACAGAATATTATTATTGGAGTTAAGATATATGAATTTGTTTGTTTACTGAGAAAATGAGAGAGAAATTCAGAGAATCAAGAATTGACTTTCATGTATTATTAAGCTCAATGATTTGTTTAGTTACACAGTAATCTGGAATCTTCTTCACTCTATTACCCACATTGGAATTGCAAGCTATTAACTATAACTAACTTGCCAGGTCAGTTGCAATGTCAGTATTGATAACAAATTCTATTTAATTAACTGAATCATTAAAAACTTATGATAACAAAACTTGCCTAATCAGTTAACTAATGATTGATCAATATTTAATCAATCTATCTTAACAACCCTCCTTAAGCTCAAGGTCTGGGAAGCAAATTGAGCTTGGACCCTAGATAATGGAACTGATCAAAAGTAAGAGGCTTAGTAAGAATATCTTGATCATAGTTAGGAACATGACTGATCTGAAGTTCTTTTTATGTCATATGATCTCGAATAAAGTGTAAGTCTAATTCAATATGTTTGGTTTTTGAGTGATACTTGGGTTGCTGACCAAAGCTTCTGCATTATTGTTATCACATTGGATGATTAGAATCTGCAGTAAGGACACTTTCAACTCTTTAAGCAAGTAGGTGATCCACAAACTTTCAGAGGTTGACAAGGCCAATACCCTGTAATTAGACTCCGCTGTACTTCTGGAAATTATAGGTTGTTTCTTAGATGACCATGAGACTAAGTTGTTTCCCAAGTAAATGTAATATCCTTATCCTCTTACTGACTTCCTATCACCTAAATCTGAGCCCCAACCAGCATCTGAGAAGGAAGTGATGATGAGAGAACCAGAAGCATAGAACTATAAACCAAAATCAATTGTGCATTGCAAGTACCTCAATACTTTTTAATAGGCCTACCAATATAACATTGATAGGTTGGCAAGAAATTGACGTCGTTTATTCATTATAAAGGCAATCTCAGGTCTGGTTAATGTGAGATACTACAATGAACAAACTATACTTCTATAGAGGGAAAGATTTTCAAAAGTTGCTCCCTTGTCTTTAAGTAATTTCTCAATGGAGTTGATTGGAGTTTGATAACCTCTGCTCTCTATCATATGAGATTTCTTAAGGAGATCTCCTTATATTTTGTCTGAGACAGATACAATCTTTCAACAGATAATGTCACTTCAAGATCAAGAAGTAGTTGAATTTTCCAAGGTCTTTTAAGGCAAATTCAAAACTCAAATGATGAATAACTATTTCAATAAGCTGTATGTGTGAACTAGTAACTAAAATATCATCCACATAGATCAAAACTACAATTAAGTCTTCTGTTTTGTGAAGAATAAACAATAAGGTGTCGGACTTTGAAACTGTGAATCCTCACTGAATTATAGAAGATTTTGATCTTTCATAACATGCTCTTGCGACTGGCTTAAGACCATAAAGAGTTTTGGTAAGTTTGCAAACATGATATGGATACTGGGGATGAATAAAGATCTCTTCAGTAAGAATGCCATTGAGAAAGACATTATTGACATCCAATTGTCTGATGGACTAGTGCTGTATGACAACAAGACTTAAGATGACTCTGATTATGCTGAACTTTACAACTGGGCTGAATGTTTCAAAGAAGTCCACTCATTGTGTTTCATGAAAGCCCTTGGCTGCTTTATACTTGGATATATTATCATCAAGATTGTTTTTAACTCTGAAAACCCATTTTATTGCCAACAATTTTTCCAGCAGCTTTTTTGGAAATAAAAAATCTAGGTTTCATTTTTCTGCAAAGCATCAAATTTTGCTTGCAGAGCTTGTCTTCACTTGAAATCTGCTAAGGTTGCTTTAACAAACTGTGGTTCAAGGTGTTGAGTAATTGCTAAGTATGTTTTGGGTTTATACACACTAGTTTTTTATTTGGTAATCATTTGATGAACACTCTCAGTAAGTTGAGATGCTGGTGATATTGGTATTGCTGTTGGCTGATTTGGTGGTTGATTATGCAAACTATGTAATAGGGAGGTATTTGAAGAGTGTTGTATAGATAAAGTATGGGAATTTCTTGAATCAGTTCCTGCACCTTAAAGAAAGAGGATTGACTGAAGATTGTGCACAATTAATATCTTAAATGAATATTACAAAAGGGGTAAATGGAACTAAACTTGGATTTTGCTGGACTAAAGACATACTTTGATCAGATTTGGTTGAAGGGAAGAGTTCTAAATATGGAAATTCAAATTCATTAAACTTTATATGTCTGGCAATGTAAACTTTTTCAGCCGAGTCAAGACATTTATAACCCTTATAAATAGGACTATAGCCAACCAAAAGACATTTTTGTGTATAAAAATTGAGTTTATGCTTGTTATAGAGTCTTAAGAAAGGAAAACAAGAATAACCAAATATTTTAAGGAATTGGTAGTCAGGTTTTCTGCCATATAGATTGGTGGAAGGGGGTGTATTGTTTAATACAGGTGTTGGTAATCTATCTATGAGAAAAGAGACTGTATAAAATGATTCCCACTAAAATGATGAGGGCATTTTTGCTTGAGCAAGTAAAGTCAGTTATGTTTTTATGATATAGCTATGCTTCCTTTCTACAACACCATTTTGATGATGTGTATGAGGGCAATATGTCTAAAATCTATCCATTCTTCTTTAAGAAAATGCTTAAAGCTTTTGTATTTAACCCCCTCAATCAGATTGCAATGACTTTAAAAGATAACCAACTTATTTTTTAACCAGGGTTTTGAAGTATTTGAAAGCAGTGAATGCTTCTAACTTAAGAGTTAAAAGGAAAATCCAGCAGCATCTACTATAGTTATTTACAAAACTAATGTAATACCTATAGCCTTGTAGGAAAAGAATGGATGCTGGACCCCCAAGGTAAGTGTGAATGAGCTCTAAAAGAGCTGTTGTTTTGATCTCTATTAAGTAAAAATGGAACTGATGAATTTTACCATATTGGCAAGCATTGCAAAAATCAAGTACTGACATTGAATACTGAAGTGAGAGAATAGATAAAATACATTTCAACATACGTTTGTTTAGATGACTTAGTCTTTGATTAAATAAGTTTGCAAACAAAGTAGTGTTCATGTAACACTAAGGAGTATTATTATGAGTACAAGTTTTATTTGCAGTTTCATCTAATAGATTATAAACTGAATTATCGAAAACAAAAAGCATAGAACTTGGAACATGAGAGAGATTATAATTGTTGGAAACCAAAACATTTTTGGACAGTAACTAATATAGTCCTCTAGTAATCTGTTGAGCAAGATGCACTTCCTTCTTCTGGTCCTTAATAAAACACATATTGGCAACAAATTCAAAGGTTAAGTTGTTATCTTCAAGTAACTTTGAAATACTTATAAGGTTTTTAGCAAGATGATGAGGTACATACAAAGTATCTTTTAGGTATAAAGTTGAACCACATGATGTGTGAAGGCAAGTGGATTTAACATGTGTAACATGCAACCCTTGACCATTACCAACATATAGTAAATCTGCAGATTGTTAGTGAGATGATGAGTTGCCCCACTATCTATGTATCATCCTTGATTAGCAACATCACCTTCAGAGGCAGCTAGAAAAGCAGCTCTAGGTGCTGAGTTTGAATATAAAGATCTTGGTGCTGAATTTTGATATGAATTGTAGCCTAATAGTGAATAGAAGGGAATAAATTCTCTGCTGAACCTATTCCTACACTCAGCTGCAATGTGTTTAGGATTAAAGCATATCCGTTAGATCACATTAGATGTGTTTGGATCTTGGCTACCTTTTTTATTGCTATTATTGAAGCCATTAAACTCGGCAAAGTTTCCATTTCTAGTATTAAAACCACCTCTGCCACTAGATTGTACACCATTCCAAGCATTGTTCCAGTTAGATCCTCTACTATTCCAAGATCCATTCCAATTAACTCTGACCTGTCCTTGTGAAAATCCTTTAGCATAACCACCTTTACCTCTACCACCATTAACATTATCATTGAGATTTTTGTTCCAATTAGCATTATATTGTCCAGATTTAGTGTTGGTCCAGTTTGAACAACATTAGCTGCAAAATTCAGTTTAGCCTCCTTGCTAGCACTCAACTGATTTGCCTCCAATCTGGCCTCATGAATTAAAAGCATAGAATATGCTTCATTGACTATCATTTTAGCTAGATTTGCCTCAATATACACAATTACAGTATAATAAGGTTGGCTTAAACCAGAGATCAAGTGAGAAAATCCAGAGAGCTAACAAGACTACCAACAACAACCAGTTCATCTGTAATTGCCTTAAACTTTCTAAAGAATTCAGTCATATGTATAGAAACTATCCTTAGGCTATTAAGCATCATTTTTAGATGAACATTTCTTCTTTTTTTTTTTTGGCCAAAGTTTCATATCTAAATTGTTGTTCAAGACTAGTCTAAAGTTCAAGAGAAGTTTCAGAACTTACCACAAGACTGAGAATCTAAATACTGATAGAAGACGTTAACCAGCTCAGCAACATTTGATCATTTCATTTCTCGGCAGTAAAGTTTGGATTCTCTCAAACTACTTCAGTATCAGAGGTCCCAGCTGCATTAGGCACTTAACTTTCTCGGGCAATTGCTGAAGCAGAGTTTGCACCTGCATTAGATAAAAACTGATTTGGACATAGTTTTGAGCTGTTGAGGAAATCTTCAAGGCCATTAACATGAACAGAAGAGAGAATTTGATGTTTCCAAATTGTATAGATTGATCGATCAAGTTTGATCGGTGATGTAAAGGTGAATGAAGAAATTGAGGAAACTATATTTAGATTTGAGCTTGTAGATCTAGCTCTGATACCACGTTAAGATAAATGGATTTGTTTGTTCACTGAAAACATGAGAGGAAAATTCAGATAATCAAGAACTGGCTTTCATGTATTATTAAGCTCAATGATTTGTTTAGTTACCCAAGTATACATACAGTGATCTGGAATCTTCTTCACTCTATCACACATGCTGCAATGGTAAGCTATTAACTATAACTAACTTGCTGGGTCAGCTGCCATGTCAGCACTGAAAACAAACTCTGCTTAACTAACTGAATCAATGAAAACTGACGATAACAAAGCTTGCCTAATCAGTTAACAATGATTGATCAATATTTAATCAATTCAACTATCTTAACAATTGAAAGGTATGGAAATAGTACGTTCTTATTTGAGTGGAGACAACTTAAGCCATCTGATCTGTTTTTTATTTTTCTTATTAATTACTTTAATATCTTCCCTTTTAAGTTTTAATTTGCTGCAATTTGTCTAAAGTACAAACTGTTGGTTTCCTTTCCTTTTCCAAAACTACAAACATTGCCCTCTGATTTTTAATTTGCTACTTGGCAGTTGCAGACTTGCAGGCATGAATCTATCAAACAATTCTGCCACTCATTGTAACCATTGACCCCCACAGATTGAATTATACAAAAAAAAAAAAAGCTTAATGACAATTAAACTAGTATTTGCAGATGTCCCTAATAGTATTAAACTGTAACAAAACTTTACTTGAATACTTAGCCTCAATTGATTGGTGTTAAGGATTGAATAACTAATTAATTTGGATCATCATGTCATATTAGGTCTGATCATATACATGTAGTTCCAGAATTAAAGCTAGTGTCATGATCAGTAACAACAAAATTTTCTGTATTAAAGGAGTGGATACGTTGCATGTAATCCTATTATAGCTAAGAAGACGTCATAATACTAGAGAAACTTGCGTGATGTTTCATAATTATTTTTTTTATTGGATTTTAGCTACCCTCTCAGCTTATTTTTATTTATTTATTTATTTTAAATTTATTTTTTTTTATAGTTGTTATTGTTCTTGTTGTATCGAATTGAAAACAAAAAGGTGTAAAACTCTTAATTCATAAATTTGAAATCAATGACATAATTTCTTTATTTGATGTCACTGTCCAAATATTTTATATGTTTTTTCAACAGTTTAAATTGAAATATAATTATATTAAAATTTTTATGGCAAATGAAAATATGTCATCGGAGTGGACTTTAAAGACATTGATTTAAGTTTGCTATGTGCAACAGATCCTAAAAATTTATTCGTATTTACCTATGCGATTAAGAATCTGAAATAGTAATTATTGATATTGTTTACTTAAAAAAATAAAGGAAGAATAGGAATGGAAATAGTGAATTCTAGGTGAAAATAAAAATGAAAAATGAGATTTGGGGACTTGATTCCTTGCAGGGATAGAAATCAAGTTCTCATTCATTAAACTCATAATTTTGTCCCACCTAAATTTGATAATTTCACTTTCTTCCTCAGTTACTTATCATCATCATTGTTGTTGTTGTTGTTGTTATTGTTGTTGTTGTTGTTATAATTATTGTTACTTAGTTGTTTATTTATTTATTATTATTATTAACAATAATTTTTTGAATAATAATAATCACAATTATTATAATAATTAATAATAATAAAATGACAATAATTAACTAAAAGTATTTTAGTAACTTGAAACAATTCATTCCGATTATAAGACAAATTAAATACCCAACGAGGAATACATTGTATTCATATTCTAATTCTTACAGTTCAAATAAATATTTTATTTTATCTCATTTTTATTTTAATTGGTAAATGCACCATAATATATTAAGTAATTTTACTTTGCAAAAAAGAATCTTAAATTGATTACAAATACTAATCGAATAATGTAAGAATATATAATTATAAGAATATATAATAATGTAAGAATATAAAATGGTAAATGCACCATAATATATTAAGTAATTTTAAAAATCCTATGCCATGTGCATTTTAGTGATGTGTAATTAGCATGATTTAACTATTTTATTTTTTTGTTTATCAACCACTAATCACCCTTTTAAATTTCTTTTCTCAAGATCAAATCAAGAGAGAATTATTAGAACGAAAATAGAAAAATAATATTTGTGACAAATCAATGATTGTTAAGTAGAAGACAAAGTGATAGGATTTACGGAAATCAAGCGAAATTATGCTAGCATATACTGGTTACCAATTTTGAGCTATCAAGAAAGGTATGAAATGGTGTACTCTGTTCAGTTTTCTATATATTTTTAAACTCATTAATTACAAATTTGTTTTGCTAGGTTGTCTCAAAATCACTTACATGCTAAGAAAATTTTGATCAAATAATCAACTTCATTAGCCTAGTGGCAACCACATATGCGATCAACGCTATCATAATTAAGTATGAGTAAACATTTTACTGACCAAACGGAGCGCACAAATTGAGATCCAACATTTCTCCTCACAATTCAAAGCTTTTAACTCATGGCAGACAATAAAATTGAAATGGGAGAAGGTATTTCCTATCTTGGTATTACATAGTATGAGGCAAAAATTATAATTCAATCGCAAATGTTTTGTTCTTAGTAGTGACTTGATTCATCAAGGAAATATGCATCTTACAGCCCACTCATGTTCAAAGATGAAATGATATTTCTCGTGAAGAACAAAAAAGATATTTTAGCAATATAAACTTTTCTGAATGATTGATTAAAATATGATAATTTCTTTAGTTTTTCACAAATTATATATATTCTTATTGCTTCATTGCCAGGTTGATAATTAACCACAGAAGGTGAAATAAACGATTCTCCGGAAGAACAAGTGAGGCTCACAATTCCCATCACAAATGACCTAACGTTTCGAACATGGATATTATTGGACCTATCACACTAGGGGTGTGCACGAATCAGATTTTACGGATGAGACATCAATTCATATCCCATCTATGATTTTATGAATTCTAAATTTTTAATCTCATCAAATCCACGTATTAGTAAAATTCAATTCATATGCATGCGGATCAGATGCGGATTTGATTTAGTTCATATCAATCCACCAATTTACAAATTAAAATTTTTTAATCATGTCCAATACACGAGCTAATTAAATAGAAAAAGTTTAATATAAAAATAATTTTACTACCGATCAAATTTAAAATAAATTAACATTTATATAAATTAATTATTTAAATAAAGGTAGAATAATACATTCAATATTTCAAAATATAACACTAAAAAAAAAAAATCTCAATTGTTTAGATCAATACATGAAAATTAACTAAACTTATGAATATAAATATACACAAAAGTTGAAATTTAAGAGTCAAAATGTCAAAATAAACATAATTATAATAAATAACAAATAAATATAGTCTATTTAATAAAATTAATTAATAAATAGTATCCTTTTTATCCCATTAAATGCTATCAAACTTTTTCAAATATATTCTTGTCAGCTCTTAAAATCTCTGTATGTGTAAGACAAAAAAAAATGTCAATTTTAAAAAATAAAATAATAATTTAAAGTCGAATAATAATTAATAAATACAATTAAATGTATTTTGTTTGTCTTAATATATTCAATCTCATCATTATTTCATCAAGGTTTATCGGAGTTGAACGTAACTAATTTTGTGTGCAAATCAGTGCCTCTACTATCCTTGTAGACAATGAGCACCGATGTGGATCGAGAACATGACCACCAATACTAAATGCTGACTCAGATGTCATAGTAGAGACAAACATGACTAAAATATCTCAAGCAACATAAGACAAAATTGGATATTTGGAAGAATTAATATTCCACCAATCTAATATTTCAAAACTTTCATTTTCTATATTCTCATGTGATTCTCTCAAGTAAAGATCCACTTTTGTTTTGCACTCTACACTAGTACTATTTTTTAAAATCTTTATATAACTGAATCAAACAATAAACTAGCATCAACCTTAGTATCAACCTCTAATTCCTTATCATCATCTACATCTTCCATTACTTCCACATCACCACAATAAACCAATTTATATTAATCATACAAACTATTTAAGTTATTCTATACTTTGACAATTAATTCATTAGATTTTAATTCACCAAATAATTATACAAAACAGTATCTTAAAAAACATTCTTTATGCCAAAGGTCAAGCAATACTACAAACAAAAAAAGAGTTGATTATTTTATAATTTCTCTAGTACTTATCACTTTTTTTTTCCATATTTTCAGCTATTATCTTCAAAAATAAATCATTGCTATCTCTCCAAACTTGCAATTGTGTATGAACCAAACATAATTAGCATAAAAAAGTATTGAATGTCACATATAAAGAACCAGAAAATGTCAAAGTGGTATAATGAAAAACCTTCAAAAATTTAATAAAGTAACGAGTATATTCCTAATAAATTAAAGAAGGACACATTTTCGGTTCACTCAAACAAAACTCACGAATGTATTGTGCATCATGAAGCTCCAATCGATCAAAAACTTTTTGATACTTTTATGTAGCCTCTAACATGAAATAAGTGGAATTCCATCTAGTTACAACATTTAGACACAAAAGCTTATTTGAAGAAATTTTCTCTCGCTCTGCATATGTCTTAAACTTTTGTAATTTAGAAGGTGAGGATTTGACAAATCTAATAACATTTTAAATTTTAGCAATTAACTCATGATAATTTTTTAAGCCCTTCGCAATAATAAGATTTAATATATGTGCATTACACCTCAAATGCATATTTTGACCCACAAAATTGTACTATTTCAATTGTTTATAATTTTTGACAAATATAAAACAGCCCCATCGTTAGAAAAAACATTATCAACCGTCACTATAAAAACTCTCTCAATGCCCCAATCTAATAGACATGTCTCAATTTTCCCACTAATTGTACCACCTTTATGGTCAGCAACTTAACAAAAATTCAATATTTTCTTTTACAATCTCTAATTATCATCAATAAAGTGAGCTGTAAGACACATATAACTAAGATTTTGAGCCGAAGTCCATGTGTCAATAATGAGGCAAACTCTTTGACGTCACAAAATAATCAATCAACTATTGTTTTGATTTTTTGTAAAGTTGCAAAATATCACAGGCAATAGTAGCGCGACATGGCATTTTAAATCTATTTTTCAAAACTCCTAACATTTTCATGAACCCTTCACCCTCTGCAACTCTAAATGGCATCTCATCTTTTATAATGAATTTAGCAATTGCTTCTCTACAAGCCTCAGCACTATAGGTCACTGATACAAGGTTACATAGTTTTCCATTTTTCACTAATTGATAAGACAAAGTTTTTTATTTTTTGTCCATTTGGATCCGGCCAGAAAATTTTGTACATTTCTCTCTTATGTGATTCAATAGTTTAGATGTTCCTTGATGAAAACCACATTTATGTTCTTTTTCACAATATCAACATTTGGATCTAGGACATAATGGATTAGAACTTAATTGTATAAAATGCTCCCAAGCTTTTGAAGTAGATCTACTAAGCGTACCTTAAAGATTAATAAAAGATTTGGAACTTGGAGGAATTGGATTTACAACTTTGCCTTTATCAGGTTGAGAACTCATCTATACATTGATATAAAAATTTGTTAAAATTAATTACAAAAAATAATATGAAGAAATTAAGCTTGAAAGAAAGTGAGAAATTGAGCTTAATTACCGCGAGTTCTCTACACAAACACATAAAAACGCAGAGAGAACTAGAAGTGTATGATGAGTGAGAGTTAAATCACGAAGTTTTTGAAATTGAAAGAGACTAAGAAGCTAGAGGAGAGGAAAAGTTTAAGGAAAATATTTGACTATTTGTTTACTAACTGGTGGTTTGGTTAATATTTTTTATTTTAAATAGTTATTTATTTAAAGTTTTATAACTTTTATTATTGTGTTAAATGTTGGTGATATGACATGTTCACTCGTACTACTATACGGTTCCACACAAATATTATCCGCTCCAGTGTTGCGGAAATCATTATTGTAGAATGAAGAGTTATATTGCTCCAACGATATCGTTAGTAGTAACACTTCTTCTTTAATATCCACTAATGTAATGTCATTGTCATCAATGGTACCATTGCTATCATAGAATAGAGAGTAATGTTGCTGTGACGCTATCATCTGTGGTAACACTTCTTCTTTAATATCAAGGATAGAGTTGTTTACTCTATAAAAAGTTTGAGTTTCCACGAGTGTCTCAAGTTCTTGATTCATATCTCGACGAGATGTGCTAACAAATATTATAATGCATTCATAGTTGACCACTTCAGCGACCGTATGTAACACAATCTTAACCATTTCATTATTAGATATATCCACAGGCAGTGAGCATGCACGATATATTATGTTACTAGACCTCAAATTTATTTCCATCGTGATATTACATTCATCAAGATTTATCTGCAAAACCTCATACACTCTTGCCACAAATTGATCAAACGAATAATCGTTTTGAACTTAAAAAGTTGTATTCTTCACACTCATGTTCATACGGTTATCGCCAACGTCTCCCACCAATCGTCATAACATAATTGAAGCACAACCAAATCTATTAAGTCTAAAAAATATTAAAAAATAAAATAAATATGGTTTTACACTACATAACATGATAAAGTAAAAATAAAGTATAGTTTACACAAATGTCACATATACTATGATTATGTGCAATAGATAATTTTATGTGCAATAAGTGCTTGTCATACTTAAATTTAAGCAAATTTTTAGTTCGACTGTAGAGTAACTTTATATGTGACAAGTTTAATCACACAAATTATTTATTTATTTATCTCGTCACAAGCTTTGAAATGATATATTATACACAAAAAATAGACATGTGTACTCTAAGTTATGACATTCGAAAGTATCGGTTATACAAAAAATCAGATTGTGAGAAAATGGTACAATCTAATTTTTTGTGCAACAGATTACTTGTCACACAAATTTTTGTTTGACAGACAGTCTATCGCACAAAAATTCTATGATTTTCAGCACTTATTTTCACCAATAATAAAAGTCCAAACAATCTCCACCACCAACCTCTCCAAACAACCTCCACCACTACTAACAACAATAACACAATATAATAATATAATAAAATAAATAGCTAATCTAAGTTTTGTTAAGTTCAATCTTTGATTTCACAGATATTGCTACTTGTTCAACGTGTTTTGGTGATGCTGGCGATCAACGATGGACTTTAATGTTATTTCATGCTACTGGCGATGGTTAAGAGATTTTAGATGAGAGAGATTTCGGGTGCGCCCTTTTGGTTAGATAGTAGGGGAGACAGTGAGAGGGACAATTGGGTCCAAAAATTTTGCTTTGGACTAATTATGATAGTGAAAGTTTGATGGGATTGAATTTAAAACAGACAAAAATTTTTGAATTATTTCCGTAAATTGCCCTTTATATTTAGGCAATAAAAGAGTAGGCAGTGGAGTGTTTCATAAAGTGTATCACAACAATAATTTGTAGCCTAATTTGTAGAAGAAGACAAATACTAAAATGTGTGGTCACATGAATTTTGGTTAATTTCTGATTAAAAAAATTCAATTGGTTTGTCGGTGGCATGGAATCTAAGCATTTATGAGCTTTTGGCTTTGCGACTGGGAGAAATCGCAATTTCAGATCCGTTGGCATTGGAGCTGGAATTTAAAAAATTATGTTTTTTTTTTTATATATAAATTCAAGCCTCCTGCATCAATAATTACAGCTCAATATTTTTTTGAAGGTCATACATTTGACATCTATAATTAATCAGATATTGAAAAGATGATGAAAGGGTGATTATTTGTATTATGAAAATTATTCTAAACACTTTTATTTTAATAAAATTATTAAATATAAAATTATTTATTATCTGAATTATTATAAAGGATATTTAGAGTAAGGATATATGTACTTTAAAAATTGTTCTGCATATTATTATTATGTACAATTTATTTATTAATTTTAAAAATTAAATTATATTTCATACACTCTTTAAATACTAAAAAAAATCATCACTTAATCTTTTTAAAATTAATTATTTTTATTTACACTAAACTCTCGTGAAAATGCTATATATACAGTCAAACAAATTAATCAATTGCTGGTTCTTCCCATGGTAATGGCATTGTTCTTGAGAAGATAGGTATTGAAGCTAAACAGCCTAAATTTGCTATCCTGTAATTGAAACTCAAGAAATATTAATACACTTAAAATTAATTAAACTTCTTTCTTTCTTTCTTCCTCTAAGGAATTAGAGTGAAAGAGAAGAAAGAGGTTGATTAAAATTCATTGTGGCTGGAAACAGGCAAAAGAAATCTTCTTTCTCTCTACGCAACATGTTCAAATCGCGGAGGACTAATCGAAGAGGGGAAGATCCGTGGGATGATGTAGGAATCACACCAAGAAAAATTTGGCCAAGTGATGAAGATAAAGGTTCTCACTGGGCTGTTGAGCCTAGAATTGACAGAAAAGCTTCAGCTTTTATTGCAAAACTTCATTAAAACTAGCATCTGAAAATCCGAACACCATGCAGGTTATCAAGCTACCAAGACTTGATGACAATAACGCTGATTGTAGTATATATGTAAGCTTAATTCTATTTTATGTTAATTTTCTTGTATTTCTGGTACTATTTGTTTCAAAATATGTTTATAAGAAGCTTGTAAAATTACAATAATGAAATGTCTTTAATAGTAATTTATATTATGAGTATTTTTGTAATAATTACTTTTATAAAAATATAAGTGCTCAAAATAAATTTTTAGAGTATATATAACTCCATCCTGACATTTATTATGAACCGATAAACATAATTATTCTGAACAACCACGTATATCACACCCATTATTCCAAATGTAATTCTCTTATTTTAAACTTCAAACTTTATTTATCTGAAACAAATTATAAAAGATTTTAACCACAACCGTGTGATGCTTTTGATTTTTCAAAAAACTAAAAACGAATAAAATTATTGTGTCCCAAGGCCGTGGTCGGGTTGGTCGCAATGCTCGGTTCTAGAGCCGTGGCGGCCCGGGTTCGAGTCCTGAGGGTGGGGAGGGTAAAAATTTCTGAGCTTGCCACCCTCCCTTTTAAAAAGAAAAAAACTATTGTAAACATAGCCTTTTTTGCTTCACGAATATAAATAATAAAATTAAAACTACATTTTTTACCTTCTGATTAAAAAAATAAAAAATAAATAAAAGTATCTTAAACCCATTCGACTTCGTCGTCTTCCTTCTTCTTCTTGGAGTCACGTTCACCAATTTCTTTTTTTCTTAGGTAAACTTGCAAGTTGTTTCAGTGTTGAACATATTTGTTAAATTAAACGCAATTCAGTTATCCTAAATTTGTGTAAAAGAATTTATTTACAATTTAATTTGACCTTGTAAGTGCATATATGATAAATATCTTTAAAAATTCCTTTTGATGTTATTGAGTAGGTTTATTGGTGTTTTGAGTAAATAAAGATAATTGATTTAAATAATTTAAGGATATTTTTAGAATTTTTAAGAGTGTATAAAGTGAAACTTATATGAACATACATGATATAATTGCAAGTTCAAAATAGCTTTCAAAGTGCAAATAAAAGGAACTATTTATCTACTTCTAAGTAAAGATAAACTGTTTTTCACATAAATTTAAATCAATTTCATATATGAAACACAAGTTTTAAACACAACATGTAAAATTTTACATAACTAAGTAAACACTCTAAAAGAAGACCATTATAATTGAGCAGATTAGGATTGGCTTTGGACTAACTTTTCATTTTTTAGGTCAAGATATTAAAAATGTACGTTCATACATACACGTATATGTCTGTGTGTTTTGCAGTTTCTTAAAATGATTTGTCTAATTGTAAAACATTTTGAGAGACTATAAATACCAAATTCATATTTTATTTCATGTGGACGGCCATTAGAGATAACAAAAAATATATATTAGAAATTAATCATTATATCTCAAATTATATTTCTAATCTTTATATCACAAATTGTCGTCTAATGACGACATTAATCCTTATACCAGAAAAAGGGAAATGAAAGATGAATGTCTTGGATTATAATTCATGTCTGATATATCTAGTTTGAGATAACAGACGTGACCAGATCACATGCACGACAATTGATATTTATCAGTCCTCCATTGAGTGCATAAAAGAAAATAATGCATGCATGAGAGCACAGAGATACATGCCCCACAAACATTTCTTTGGACTGATGAAAATTGTCTTATTACAAATCAAGCAAAGATTACTCAATTTGATTTTCAACATCACTTTATATTTATTGATTACAATTACTACTGGCCTACTCGCTAGTTGGGTAGTTGCCGTTGAATGAGATTCATAATTGCTTGCGATATCCTAAGTTGGTTTTGGTTTATTTCGGGCAAATAGTTGAGATAATCTTCCACACAATATATATAGAGTAATATGTTCATAAATTAAATATGGCCCTATATTTTAGACTTAATAGATGAACCTCGTTAATTAGTTTCATAATTCATTAATGACCAGACCTACCCTCCCATTGAGGTAAAAGAAGTTGTTAATCTTAATCATGAACTTTTGCACTGAAATTTTGTTCTTAGCTTTATGACAGTTCGATGATAATACTTTAAGCACTTAGCACTGCAATTATAAACATCCGTTTTGAATTTGATAAATTAAGTAGCATACTAGCATATATAACATAAGGGGTTGTGATGCAAATTACAGAAACTGTGTAATAACATCAAAATATGAGGACTGATCAATAGAGTGGTGGCAATCAAAACCATCAAACAGTCTAGTGGATACTAGTTGGGCTCTCTCAAACTTGCGTCACCAATTGAAATCACCAATCACCATGGCCTCCTTACGTTTCCTCAGAAAAATGGCGACCATGCTTTTGATCATACTCATCCTAGCCACTGTTGCTACAACAGCAAAGGGAGCTAATTGCTGTTCCCACAAGGATCGTAGATGCTGCCCCCCAGAGCTTCTGCAGGTTAATGCAACTGCTACTCCATCTCCATGAGTGAGTATGTGTCTGCCTGTAGCCCGTCAAAATCCCATCCCTTCTCGTACTTCTATGTTGTTCGGTTTGTAATTAAGTACGTGTACTTAATAATGAATGTTGTATTGTACGGTCGTTTAGGTAGTTACGTTGTTTGTCAAGTTTGTGTTTTAATTTGTGGAAGAATATTATTATCGGAAGGGATGGAGATATAAAAATAGATAAATAAATTGTTTCTTTCTTGAGTGGAGACAACGTTAGCCATCTGATCTGTTTTTATATTTTTCTTGTTAATTACTTCATTTTCTAGATCAAAATGTGTTCCATTTTCATTAATTTAAACACACTGAACCTAATTAGCTTCAACCCCCACCCCCACCCCCCCTCTCCCCCCCGGGGCGGTTTTTGTCTTTTTTCCCATATTCACACTATTGAATCTAACGTTTTCCTCATTATCTCTGATTTTTAATTTGGCACTTGACAGTTGCAGGCTTGAATCTATCAAAACAATTCCGTGACTCATCAGTGTAACCATTGACCCCCACAGAATGAAATATCAAAAAAAAAAAAAATTAATGACAATTAAACTAGTATGAATTCTACCAACATATATATATATATATAAAGCGAATATACTTGCAGAAGTCCCTAATAACAGCATCTCTAACAAAACTTAATTTGAAGAAACTTAAGCCTCAATTGGTTGGTGATGAGGATTGAATAACTAATTAATTCGATCTTCATGTCAAATTAGGTCTGATCATACATATGTAGTTCTAGAAAATTAAAGCCTAATCATGATCAGCAACAACAAAATTTTCTGTATTGAAAGAGTGGATACGTTGCATGCAATCCTATTATAGCTAAGAATAAATCATAATACTACAGAAACTTGCGCGGATCGATGTCCCATAATTGTTATATTATTGGAATTTTGGTACCCTCTCAGCTTATTTATTTATTTTTTTAAAGTTGTTTTGCTGTTTTATTGAACTGAAAACAAAAAAGGTGTAAAAATCTTAATTTATAAATTTGAAATCAATGACTTAATTTCTTAATTTGATGTCAATGCCGAAGCTTTTATATGTTTCTTCAACGGTTTAAATTGATTGATAATCATATTAAATTTTTTATGGAAAATGATAATATGCCATTTTAGTGTCCAGTGTGATTTAGTTCAGCTACATGTAATACATCCTAAAACTTAGAGTAATGGTATATATTCTAAATGACGTGACAATCATCAATTAATTAGTGAGATAGTACAATTAATTCACTTAGATTTTGTAAAACACTATCAATTAGTTAATAAATGTCAAATTATTTGATATAGTTATTTGAGATAAAAAATTTTGGATTTCTATCATTACTCTTAAAGTTCTTTGTATTTACTTATGGGATTGATGAATGAGAATCCAAAATCAGAATCATTGATTTTGTTTACTCGCAAAAATAAAAAAGAAATGGAAATTGCGAGCTCCACATAAAAATGAAAATGAATGAGGTTATGGGAACTTGATTCTTTAGGGTTTGAAAATCAATTTCCTATTCTTTAAATTCACAATTTTACCCACCTAAATTTGATAATTTCACTTTTTCATCAATTAAAATTATAACAATTATTATTATCATACTATCATCATCATTATTGTTGTTGTTATTATTATTTATTTATTATTATTATTAACAATAAAATTTTTAATAATAATAATGATCACAATCATTATAATAAATAATAATTAATTAAGAAAATTTAAGTAATTTGAAATAATTCATTCTAATTCTAAGACAAAGTAAATACACCAATAGAGAATATGATATATTCGAATTTTGATTCTTATGGCTCAAATAAACATCTTATTTTGATTACCAATGGGTAAACGCTCCGTAATAGTAACAAATAATTTTACTTTTCAAAAGAGAATCTTAAATTAATTACAAATATTGATAGAATAATGTAAGAATATAATATCAGGATTCTCTTTTGATCTGAACTCTCCTGTGTTTTTAAAAAGCTTATATTATATGTCTTTTTAATAATAGTATAATGGATATAATTTAACTTTTTTATTTTTTTTTAAGTTATAACTATTAATCACCATTTGAAATTTTTTTCACTTAGTACAAGATCAAATCAAGAGAGAATTAATTAGAACGCAAATAGAAAGAAAATACTTATGACAAATCTATAATTGTTAAGAAGAAGACAAAACGGAAGGATTTATAGAAATCAACTCAAATTATGCTGGCATATATCTGTTATCAATTGTGAGCTATCAAGAAAGATATGAAATGGTGTGCTCTGTTCATTTTTTCTATATAATTTCTTCACTCATTTATTACAAATTTTTTTTTGCTAGGTTTGTCTCAAATTCACTCCCATGTTAAGAATATTTTAACTTCATTAGCCTAGTGGCGACCACATATGCGATCAACGCTATCCCCCTCACATAATTGAGTATGAGTAGACATTTTACTGACCAAAAGGAGCGCACAAATTGAGATCCAACATTTCTTCTCAGAATTCAAAAGCTTTTAATCGATGGCTGACAAGAAAAATGAAATGGGAGAAGGTATTTTCTATCTTGGTATTACATACGTGTGAGGCAAAAATTATAATTCAATCGCAAATGTTTTGTCTTTGGTAGTGGTTTGATTCATCAAGTAAATAATAACTTGGTAAGGAAATATACATCCTACAGGCCATTCATGTTTACAGATGAAATGATATTTCTCGTGAAAAATAAAAAAGATAGTTTAGCAATATAAACTTTTCTGTATGATTGTTTATAGTAAAACTTAAAACACCTCCAACATAAGAATTTCCTTTATTAAAATACGATAAATTCTTTAGTTTTTCAAAATTATATATATTCTTATTGCTTCATTGCTTGGTTGATAATTAACCATAGAAGGTGAAATCAACGATTCTCCGATAGAACAAGTGAGACTCACAGTTCCCATCACAGATGATCCAACACAACCCGTATTAACATTTCGAACATGGATTATTGGACCCATCACATGTGCATTTCTGGCCTTCGTGGAAATATTCTTCGGATTTCGTCAAAACCCGATCGCTCTTTCGAGTAGTTGTTTCCAAATGCTACTAGTCATTTGTGGCAAATCTATGGCTGCAGCTCTGCCATCTAAACCCGTAAAAGTTCCTGGAACAAAATGGACCTTCTCGATGAACCCTGGCCCGTTCACGATTAAAGAACATGTCTTGCTTTCTATTCTGGTGACCTCAGGATTAGATGAACCCAACAGTACTATAGTTGTGGCAGTGAGGAAGCTTTTTTACCATAAATATATGAACTTTTGGGCCGGATTTCTAATGATTCTAACAGGCCAGGTAATTAATTCAATCATTGTTTCTATAATTCTATCAATTTTAATTTCTTCTCTTTTTTTTTGAGGAAAATTCTTCTTTAATATTATAGAATTAAACAAAATTCATAAACAACGTATGCAGATGCTTGGTTACGGGTTTGCGGGAATCTTTTTGAAATGTTTAGTAAATAATCCTTATATGTGGTACCCTTACACCTTACTTGACGTCGCTTTCTACCGGTACATTTTTTTTCTTCTTAATCGTCTTATATTATGTTTAGTATAATTTTTTATTTAGAATTTATTTAAATTAAGCTTTTACTAAAAGAAAATTTATTTATTTGGTTGTGAATAGGAATTTTTATTAAAAATTATAAAACTATTTTAATAACCTTTTAAAGTTATTTTATGAAATGAATGAAATAACATTAGGAAATAAGTAAATAATATTTTAGATACTTTAACATTTTAATTTAATAAAGTTTTTCAATAAAATTTAAGCTTTTGCTAGTAGTGGTAAAATAACTTATTTAATTTTTAAAAGATCTACTCCAAAAGTAATCAAACAATAGTAAAAAAATTTGAAAATAGCTTATAGAATTAAATAAAGGGAAAATGACGGATTAATCTTAAAAGTTTAGAAAAATTGACACAAAAATCCCTAACGTTTTAAAAAAGACATATAAGTTCTAAATATATAACGAATTCTGTTATTTTTTCCGAAAAATTTATTTTTAACTTAAAATTACCATTATCTCCTCAAGTCAATGGATTGACTTACTTATTTTGCCCAAATATTATTAATAAAATTGAATTGAATCCTTACAAATAAGAGTATATTTATAATTTTATTAATAATTTTTGGGTAAAATAAGTAAGTCAATATATTAACTTGAGGAGATAATAAAAATTTTAAGTTACAAGTAGATTTTGCATTAAAAATAAGAGAATCCGTTAATAATTTAGAATTTATGTGTCCCTTTTTCTAGAACTTTGGGACTAATCAATCATTTTCCCTTGCGTATAAACATAGTGTACTAAGGAATCTAATTACAACCAAGTGTCTTCAACATTCAGGTCAATGCACGAAGTGGAGCAAAGGCCGAAAGGAGGGATGACAAGATTTCAATTGTTTATGGTAGCAACAGTGGCAAGCTTTGCCTATGCAGTCATACCAGGCTATTTCTTTCCTTCAATAGGTGCTCTTTCTGTTGTATGTTGGTTTTGGAAAAACTCTGTCATTGCTCAGCTAATTGGTTCTGGTCGTCAAGGCTTTGGCATTGGTTCTTTTGCTTTCGATTGGAATGTAATATCTGGTTACATGGGAAATCCGTTAGCTTACCCCTTGTCTACAATTTTTAACAGCTTATTCGGATTCATATTGTTTCTTTACATCATAACTCCGATAGTTTATTGGACTAATTCAAACAGTGCTAGGCATTTTCCATTTTCTTCTTTTGATATCTACGATAAAAGTGGTCAGCTATATAACGTATCAAAAGTTCTTAACCAAACTGATCTCACGTTCGATCAGAAAGGGTATCAAAGCTACTCAAATTTATATCTGAGTGTTACTTACCTATTAATGATTGGGTTCGAGTTCGCCGGTATTACAGCTACTATCACTCATTTTGTCGTTTTTCATGGAAGGTAAGTAAATGCATGGTTAATTCCTCTTAGCTAATTATATAGTTATATACTTGCTGTTAATACCCATTTGCATTGTGCACTAAAATTAAGCATCAATAAATTAAATGAAATTATTACTACGGATATCTTGTCCAGGGAGACGTGGCATCAATTTAAGCAAGCATATGGTAGCAGCAGTGCTACTACTGGAGGAGATGTCCACAATAGGCTAATGAAGAAGTATAAACCAGTGCCTCAGTGGTGGTTCTTTGCAGTAGCATTTATTTTCATCAGCTTGGCAATTTTGTCTTGTGAAGGATTTGGGAAGCAATTACAGCTCCCCTATTGGGGGATCCTGTTATCATGTCTATTCGTAATGATTCTTGTTTTCCCGCTTGGTGTACTTGTAGCAACCACCGGCCAAGTAAGCCCTTGTCCCTAAAACATATATGATCTATGGCTAATTAATTAACTAAGAATCGATGCTATTCAAAATTTTAATTATATAATTTTAATCTATTTCCAACAGATTTATAATATGTGCATGTTTAATTAATGCAGTCTTTTGACGGCCTCACCACTATTTCAGAGATGTTTATAGGGTACATCCATCCTGGCAGGCCAATAGCCAATCTGGTTTTCAAATTATACACAGAATCTGTTCATTATCATGCTCTTAACTTCATCAACGACTTTAAACTTGGTCACTACATGAAGATTCCCCCTAGATCAATGTTTGTGGCTCAAGTAACTGGAACAGCCATCTCATCTATTGTTAGCTTTGCTACGACGTGGTGGCTGCTCTCATCTGTGGACAATATTTGCCAACCCGAAAAGATGCCCAAGGGCAGTCCATGGACATGTCCTGGTGTCCACATACAGTACGCCAGCTCAGCTATTTGGGGAGTCGTAGGTCCTCAACGTATGTTTTTTCCACATGGAATCTACTCGAATCTGATTTATTTCTTTCCCATTGGTGTGATTGCAACATTGTTTGGTTGGGGTTTATCAAAGTTTTTTCCCGAGAAAGATTGGATCCGAAGCATCAACGTTCCAGTTATGCTGACGGGTAAGGCCGTGGTGCTCGGATATGGTGCGGTGACTTACTGGTCATGGACTATTGTGGGAATTCTATACAATCTCATTGTATTTAAGAAATACAAAGATTGGTGGGCTAAGTATAATTACGTGCTAGCATATGGGCTTGACATGGGAGTTGCTTTTCTCGTTCTCTTAACAAGTTTAACACTTGGGTTGAAAGGTATATATGGAGTTGACTGGTGGGGTTTAGATTTTGGAGATCATTGCCCCCTTGCTGTATGCCCTACTCTCCCTGGTGCCTCCGTGGATGGATGTCCAGCTGTTTAGAAATTAACATGGTGTTAGCGAATCAGTACGTATCAGTTTATTAATACTCTAATTTATTAGGAATTAATGTGTTGAGAAAATTGGCTGCAATTTTGTGAACTATATTTTTTGTGACAAAAAAACTGTACAACTTGCTTGTACAGGCTATATACAAATACAATTTGCTGTCCATGAGTCTTCGTCGAGCTAGACTTGTGGATGTTAGAATCTTCTTTAAAATTGAACTTTGTTGCTTTATCTTTTCTGAATTTTTCATGGTTTGTATTTAATAGATCTAGTCACTTGCAAAATTATTTGGACCCGAAGCTCTTCAGTCTTCACCATGAATGTTTAAAACTTAAAAAATTTGCATCAGTTCAGTAAGTCCTTTTGCACTTGTTTTAGTGACATGTTATACAGTAAGCAATTTGGAGGCTTAGTTTTCTAATGGCTCAGATAAGTGTGTAACAATACTAAGGAAAGGATATTGGTGTGTTATATCAAATTAGAATCTAGTTAGCCAATCGGCAAGCCAAGTAGTGAGAACTCAAACTCTCACAATTCGAGTCCTCATAGCAATACGAGGACTTTAATTTTTCTTAAATCAGTTATAATCTTATTACAATGTATCAGTTTCAAAAAATAAAAATTAAAAAAAAAAAAGATTAGAACCTAGCTAATAGGTCCAACCTATGGTGGTGGATTATATGATTAGACAAATTTTTTTTTTAAACACAAGCCCTCTCTTTTGGTGAGCTCTTCACATCTCTCTTGTGGGGCTGATTGCCTATAACTTTCCTAAGCCATATGTAGGGATGACTGGAAAATTCGGATTCAGAAAAATCTAGATCTGCATATTAAAAAATGCATATTCGGATCCGGATCCGGATGTACTTGTATCCAGAAATACGGATATTCGAATCCGTATTTTTTATTTAATTATTAATTTAATTAAATTTCAATATAAAATATATATAAGCTAAAAAGTCTAAAAGTGTAATTTATGATATTATTGTATGTTATGCATGTTGAATTGTTAATTATTAAATTATTAATTATTGAATTATAAATTTATAATTAGATTTTATTTGATATTATTAAGTAAATTGTGAATTTATATTATTTTTTATGTTTAATTTATGTTGTGGTATCTTTAATTGTGGATTATGATGTAAGATGTTATTGTATGTTATTCATGTTGAATTGTTAATTATTGAGTTATAAATTTATAATTAGATTTTATTTGGTATTATTAGATAAATTGTTGAATTTATGTTATTTTTATATTTAATTTATGTTGTGATATTTTTAATTGTGAATTTATGATGTTATTATATGTTGTTCATGTTACATTATTAATTATAAATTTATTATTGTATTTTATTTGATAACATTATATAAATTTTTAAAATTTTAAATTATTAAAATTTAATATTTACAGATCTAAATATCTGGGATATCTGCCCGTAATCTGACCAGATATTACTCACATCCGGATCTACACATATTTTTCTGAATCCACGTGTGAATCCGGTTATGAAATTATTAATCCGAATCCGGATGCGGTTGTACCCAAATCTAAATTAGAATCCGAATCCGGATGCAGATTTTGTTATCTCTAGCCACGGGTCTTACACTTACAGATGTTGACCGCCAATACTTGCGTACAGTAACAACAAATCCTTTGAAGTTGGCGTGCAGACAATAGATGGGCTTGGAGTGTCAATTGGTGTAATTTGGGCGATCTTGAAATGTGCTAGCATCTGGTTTTGAGTCACAAAATCAATTCTATGAATTTAATCTTTTTGGGTCTCAAGCTTCATCATCCAAATGCTAGCATTTGGTATTTTGTGTCACAAATTTCATTATACCATACATTTTTTTCATCTATTAAGTTTCTAAATTTTATATTATATTATGTATATATATATTTGGTATCAATTCTATGAATTTAATCTTTTTTTCCTAACCTTTTCTTTTCTTTTAGGGCTAATGACCCCTTTCCTAGGTAGCCATATAATATCTAACTTCAAGACTCTATCTTAGCCTAGTGACGCAAGTTGGTTTGTATAGGAAAGAGTGCAAAAAATTTCGGACAAAAAAATATATTTATCTTGTAGTGAATTTTTTTTATGACATAAATATTTCTTTTACCGATGTGTGCTATTTTTTGAATATTTGTCACTATTAATAAAGCCACCTAAATAAACTCACTTACTACTTCTAGACTCCTAAATTTGTCCGACTTCACTACATTCATGCAACCATTATTTTCTCTTTTCCGAAACAAATATATCTTTGTTTGTATTTAATATTTGGTTGTGGAATAAAACTTAAGAGTCCTAATAAAACCAGATGTTGCTAATACCCTCTTTTCGATTCCTTCTTCTCCTTCTTCCATAAGCCGAGCTCGGAGAAAGAAAAGATAAGAGGGCGCTATGGAGAATGTGGTCCTAAATCCATAATAGAGTCTGACCACAATGACCGAAATGATTATCTTCATGCATAAAGATACAAGATTACTTAATATAAAATATTGAAAAATCATCACAAACCTTCCTTTTTTTCTTTTCTATTTTAATTTCTAGATAATTATATGATGATTTTTTCACTTTCCATATATAGAAATAAATAGATAGACTAGAAACGACATCTCTTAAGTCAATGATACCAAAGAGATATTAAATGAATGGAATTGGGATATGGATGGAATATAATGAAATAGTATCACTTTGAGGTTCCCTATAAAACGAGTCATGGAAAGGAACCACTACGAAGAAGTTCTGGGAGTTACGAAGGAAATTTCGAGTTCGTATTACTTATGGGTTGAGAATGGGAATTAAACTCTATGAGATATAATCTTCCGTTATTTCTCAGTAGCTCAATGAGGATCATTCTATAATGTCGTAATCAATATCGTAATTAAACATAAATTAACATAGGAGTAGTAAATTGGTATAATACTGGTAAACAAAATAAAAATTTATGGGTTTAGCATAAGAATCACGATATCAATAATGTAATTAAACATAAATTATGTAAATGAAGCATAAGATATGTAAATTTAACATAAAACTTTTAAATCAACATTAATTATAAAACAAAACATGAATTATATAAATGGAACATAAAATTTCTAAATAAAAGGTAAAACTATTAAATTAATATAGGAATGGTAAATTGGAATATTACTATAAAAAAATAAAAATTATAGATTTAATATAAAACTTGCAAATCAACATTAAGTGTAAAAGAAAACATAAATTAAGTAAATAAAACATAAGATATATAAATAGGATGTAAAATAATAAATTAACATAGAAGTGTTAAAATGATATATTATTGGTAAATAAAGTAAAAACTTACAAATATAACATAAAACTTATAAATCAACATTAATTTAAAATAAAACATAAATTAAATAAATAAAACAGAAGATTTGTAAATAGAAGATAAAATAAGTAAATTAATATATAAGTGGTAAAATAATATATTATTGGTAAATAAATTAAAAACTTACAGATATAAGATAGAACTTATAAATCAACATTAAGTTTAAAATAAAATATAAATTAAGTAAATAAAATATAAGACGTGTAAATAGAAGGTAAAACAAGCAAAATTAATATATAAGTAGTAAAATAATGTATTATTAGTAAATAAAATACAAACTTATAAATATAATATAAAACTCGTAAATCAACAGCAAGAGTAAATTGTAAATGAAATGTAACACAAGTAAATATTATAAGAATTATTTAAAAAAATAAAAACCACAAATGTAAAATAAAAACTCATTATAATAATGATTACCTTATATATTTACTATTTTTATTTTCAAATTGAATAATGATAATTTTAAATTTATGTAATAAATGTGATGATATATGTAAAATTTTATTAATGATAAAACTTTTTCTCAAAATCAACTTTTAAAAACTTTTTTTCATATTTTTTAAAAGAAAAATTATTAGTCATATACCTTAAATGTCACAAATATTATTTATACTATAACACTTTTAACATGTATCACTTGCATACCATAAGTTGACAAAAGACATCTGTTATCCACCGTACCATTTGCTACCGTTAAGAAGTTGATAGAATTTTAGCAAAATGATGATTTTGCCCTTGAAATAAGTAAATGAGAAATTGTGATAAAATTCGACATGTTGTTCTCTTTCAGTGAAATGTATTATTTTTGGACGACATGTTGTTTAATTGAATATAAGCGTATGACATGTCGTTTTACTAGAAAATAAATAGATAACATGTCATTTTTACTGAAATATAATTGTATGACATGTCATCTTATTTGAGTGAAATGACAGCCTTTTATAGACAACATGTTGGTTAACTGGAATGCTGAAGGATGACATGTAGTTTTTCCGAACGACATGTCGTTTGATTACCTAAAAATCAGTAAAATAAAAAGAAACACACACAACACACATGACCGGATCTCTTCTTCTTTTCACATACACACATAACAAAAAAGCGATGGGAAAGCTGGTAGCATACTCACACGTACAGTAATTTTTCTTAAAGAGATTTCTAGTCATATAAGTTAAGAGACTGTCTCTACGTTTGTCGTGCTATCTCTAAGGTTGACAAAAATCCTAGCCAGGTCCGAGTATTGCAATATCCGGACCCAGCCCAAACTTTTGAAAACTCAAGTATACTAATACCCATCTCGAAATCTGGGAGGGTTTTTTTGTCCAAGCTTTTTAAGCCCAAATTTTATATTTATAAAATTTAAATTTTTATATTTATGAATATATTTTTATTTATTTTATAATTTTTAAATTTATTTTAATAAAATTAAACATGAAATATGAACTTCAAATATTTAAACTTTTAAAAATATTGAATAAATGTATAAAAAATGTAATTATTTAAAATAAAATATTTTTTTATAATTTTTTCTATAAAATCTAGTTTCCGGATTTCTCAAGTGATACCTGGACCTGGACCTAGCCTAGAGATTAGTCCGGACCGGGTATTACCTCGACCCTATCACCTAGGTTCAGGTCAGGCGGGTATTTTTACCACCTTTAGCTATCTCTGATCGTAAGTGTTGTCGCTATAATAGTGTGCTATCGACTTTCTATTTATTTTTGTGTAATATATTTGTAAAGAAAAGATATTCAGTCGTATGAAGAGAGCGTGTTTTCTTTTGTTACACTAATTTTTTTAGTAATAAAACTACATGTCATCTATTAATGTTCAATATAAACGACATATCGTCCGAAAAAAGTTGTCATTTCCCTTGTATGAGAAGATATGTCATACAAATATATTACAGTACAACGACATATCATATAGTAATATTTCAGTAAAACGACATGTCGTTCCGTAAAGTAATATATTTCACTTAAAAAAGATGATATGTCGTTTTTTATCACTTCTCCTATATTAAAAACCCATGCTACCCTTTTGACGTCAGCATATTCTAACCGTTGGTAACTGATTGGTGGATAGCAGAAGTGTTTTTACCAACTTAGGGTATACAAATAATATATATTAAAATTGTTGTAGCACAAATAATATTTGTGACATTGAAGGCTATATGACTGATAAATTTTCTTTCTAAAATTGTTTGTAAGATAAGTGATTTTGTATCCTTCTAAACATCTTCAATAGCAATCATAAATGATCTTTCAGTATAAATAAGAAGTAAATTTTGAAAGTACATAAAATATGTATAAAATTAAAAATTAAATTCAATTTTATTGATATTTCATATATATATCTAATAATATAATAATATCTTTTTATTTTATGTTGCCTTCATCCACTTCAAGAAAAATAATTTTGCTTAATTAATTTTTATATTAAAGAAAAATTATGATAGAAAATGAAAAAAAAAAGTTTCTGAATCTCCTAACTTGAATATAGAATTTATGGTTAAACTAATTTAATAAAATTTATTCTAATTATTTTCTATACAAATTTTTTGTTTTCAATTGATACGTAATTTTTTTCTTTACTTAAATAAATAAAATATTTTTTAGAATTAAAATTTATGTTGATTTACAAATTTTATGTCATTTTTGCAAGTTTGTTTTATTTATAATTTTGAAACACCAATTTACCACTCTTATATTAATTTACTTATTTTACCGTTTATTTACTAATTTTATATGTAATTTACAAAATTTTTATTTATCACAACATTAATGCCGTAATTTTAATCACGATATTATAGAATTTTTCATATATATATATGTGTGTGTGTGTGTGTGTGTGTGTGTGTGGCATGTGTAATATTTTCAATTGATTTATAACATGCATTCTGCAACAATGGACAATGATGCCTTTTTTATATGAATAAAGTAGGAGAAATCTCCCTAGTGAATATAATGAAAATAAATGCTTTGGTCACTGGCTATGTTTGATGTTTCATCTCTTTTGCAAGCAAGTTCTTCTGTGGCTTGTTTATGTGCTTTGTTTTTCCACCAACTTGCTCTGCAGTTTTGATTTTTTGTCTCTTTGCAGTTGGTCCGCAACTTAATAAAAGTTTGCTTTGGGACCAAAAGTCCTCCTTCCAGGTCCATCCCTCTCTCGGTAAATTTCTACGAATGTGATGTTTTTTAGCATTTTAAATATTTATGTTATTTATATTCGGAGCTGGGGTGAACAAATATGAGGTGCCTCCCTCTCCCACGACACTTTCCATTGTGGCTTGAACCCAGCATCTCACCCTAGTGAAAGGATATAGGGAGCACTTAGCCACAAAGAACCAGTGGTTAGTTATTTTGTGCATATAAAGCTATCTGCTCGGGTGCTTGCCAATTGGAAATTTAACTGACAGGAATTGGTTGATTTTCTAGTGGACGTACTCATGGGAGCACGATTAAGAAATTGATCGGAGAAATAGGGTTTAGTTTTTCATATATCAAGATTTCTTATTCGTCTTTGCTTGTTTAGGAGGATTCTATAAACATCTTTCGGGCAACTGAAAGAACATTACTGATCAAGCCAAGATTTCTTCTCCTTCCTTTTGTAGTATATCATGATTCTAATTTTAACCAATTTTCTCTTCTAGGCACATTTTCTGAATTGAACATTTTCAGGATAAATCTATTTTCAAGTATGTTTTCTAGGCAAGGTTTGATTAGAAGACCAGATGGGGCCTCAAATTTTCTGTGATTCCCACGTAGGTTCAAAACTTAAAAACATGGGGTGAAGATCTCACTCACTCGTTTGTGTGTTTTGATTTGAATATTTTTTTTTTAGTTATCATATAAGTACTACCGCATCAACCTTCAAGTCAATATTTGAGCTATTTATTTGGCTGTTAGGTCTTTTGAAGGTTTATGTGTAGTTACGGTCATCCACACACATATATATATACACATAGATTGTTGTGCAGAAGCGTAGGTTGATCAGATTACTAATTTATGGTAACTGTGACTTCTGGAGAAACGTAAATATGGTGTAAATAATTTCAAAGAAAATTAACACAATAATTTACATGGTTCGACGTAAAGCCTATATTCACGGGCAAAGACTGGAAGATAATTTTACTAAAAAATGAGAATTTACAAATTGGGAAAAACTCACAAAACCCAATATCCCAATACATCCAAATGAATTCTCCTAGCACTCAAGTGAAAGCTCTCTCAACTTTCTCAATTGCTTCACTTGCAATTGCTCTCAATTGTAAGATGCCTTAACAAATGAAGAACAATAGCTATTTATAGGAATACATGATAGCACTATTTCACCAAACCTTTAAAATTGTCAAAGTTTGTTTGGTGATTACCTAATTTTTAGCCAAACTTTGAACAATTTGGCTTTGAACAATTTTGGCCAAACTTTAAACATGTGCTTTCATTTGACTTTTCAATAATTCTTCACCTCGGTGAAGATTTATCCAAATCTGAGCCGACTAACAATAAACCATCATTCCAAAAGTGGCTGCATCTCTGTGACTGCTTACGTACCCAAAATTTGGGATCAAGCCAACCATAGTTCAAAATATTATTGAACTCCCTTAAATATTAAATGATCCTCCAATCTCTACCTTTCTCACTATTTTAAACTTTCAGGATATTGACCAAGTTTAGACAATGCTCAAACTTGATCGTTGTCACCACCTTTGTCAACATATCTGCAAGATTCTCTCCAGTCTTGATTTTCTGAAGAAGAATCTTCCCCTCATCAATAATTTCCTGCACAAAGTGAAATTTTACGTCGATATACTTCGTACGCGCATGATAAACTTGATTCTTTACTAAGTGAATAGCACTTTGACTGTTACAATACAAGTTAACATGCTCCTAGATCAATCCTAAGTTTTCAACAAGCCTTGTAACCGAACAGCCTCTTTAATAGCCTCCGTAATTGTCATATACTCGGCCTCTGTGGTTGACAGTGCAACTGTAGACTGTAGTGTAGACTTCCAACTAATTAGCCCTCTAGCAACAGTAAATACATATCCGGTGGTTGACCGTCGTTTGTCTATATCACTGGCATAATCAGAATCAATGTACCCAATCACACCTTGACCAAGTGTGTTATTTCGTTCAAACAGTAAACCAACATCAAAGGTTTTCTGAATGTACAGTAAAATCTATTTCACAGCTTGCCAATGTCCTTTACCACGATTATGCATATATCTGCTCATCATACTAACTGCTTGTGAAATGTCAGGCCTTGTACATATCATTACATACATCAAGTTACTAACTGTATTTGAATATGAAATTTACAACATGTATTATTGTTCCTCATCCATTGAAAGAGATAGTTGTACAGAAAGCTTGAAATGAAAAACCAATGGGGTACTTACAGGTTTTGTCTGATCATTCATGCTAAATTGTTGTAATACTTTCTTCAAATATTGCTTTTGAGACAAGCTGACTTTACCACGAGCTCTATCTCTGCATATCTCCATGCCAAGAATCTTCTTAGCTTCAACTAGATCTTTCATCTCAAATTCTTGATTGAGTTAAGTTTTCAACTTCTCAATCTCATCTTTGCTCTTAAATGCTATTAGCATATCATCGACATACAAGAGTAAATATCTAAAAGATCCTTCTTGTAGCTTGCGAAAAATACACACAATGATCAAATTTATTTCTTGTATACCTTTGCCCTTTAATAAATCGATTAAATAGCTTGTACAACTGCCTCGGAGATTGTTTCAATCCATAAAGCGACTTTGTCAGCTTGCAAACCCAATTTTCTTTTCCATCAACTCTAAATCCATCTCGCTGAGTCATGTAGATTTCCTCTTCTAAATCACTATGTAAGAACGCGGTTTTCACATCAAGTTGAACTAGCTCAAGATCATATTGCGCAACAATGGCTAGTAAAATCCGAATAGATGAATGTTTCACAACTAGAGAAAATACCTCATTGTAGTCTATTTCTTCTTTCTGAGCGTAACCCTTCGCTACCAATCTAGCCTTGTATCGAATTTTATCCTTA
The DNA here is from genome assembly GCA_025617385.1 of Murraya koenigii. Lineage (NCBI taxonomy): Eukaryota > Viridiplantae > Streptophyta > Magnoliopsida > Sapindales > Rutaceae > Murraya > Murraya koenigii. The sequence goes on along the minus strand of CM046817.1, from coordinate 4,610,710 downwards.
CGAGGAAATCTGTCCTTTTTTGCATATACATATTTGCACCCAATTGCCTTTTTGTCCTTGGGCAGTGTAACTAACTCCCAAGTTCCTTTTTTTTTAAGAAACTTCATTTCTTCATCCATTGCTTGCTTCCACTGTACATTTTCAGGGCTACTTACTGTTTCTCTGTAAGTGGAAGGAACATCACCATCTACAATTGGAAATGCATAGGGCACCATATCAACAAAGCAAACAGTTCTACGAATCGCTCTTCGTGGCCTTCTATATGCAATTGAATCTTGTTGCTCTAAAGGTTCCTGAGTCAAAACCTCTTCTTCATCTTCGGTTGATTAAGAATCATCTACCACTTCAACACTAGCTGGATCATCTTCAACCTTTTCAAGATCCACCTACTGCGAAGTACCGCTGGTGTTGTCATCCTTTTGTGAATCCTTTTGTTTTAACATGACTGATTCATCAAAAGTCACATCTTTGCTGAAAATGATCTTCTTCGTATCTGAACACCATAAACGGTATCTTTTTACTCCACCAGTTATACCCATGAACAATGTTTTCTTCGCTCTTGGGTCTAACTTAGATTCCTTTATATGACAATAAGCAGTAAAACCAAAGACATATAAAGTATCATAATCAGTAGCAGGTTTACTAGTCCACATTTCCGTGGGTGTTTTGCCCTCAATTGCAGCTGATGGCAATTGATTAATCAAATGGCACGCATATACAACAGCCTCAGCCCAAATTTCCTTGCCCAATCCAGCATTGGACAACATACACTGAACTTTCTCCAATATAGTTCGGTTCATGCGTTCTTCCACTCTATTCTGTTGTGGTGTACCTCGAACAGTGAAGTGTCACACAATGCCCTCATCTAGGCATATTTGTAAAAATTGATCATTCTTGTACTCACCACCATTATCTGAGCGAAGTCTTTTGACGTTTTGATCAGTTTGAATCTCTACTAACTTCTTCCATTTCAGAAATATACTCAAAACTTTATTTTTGTTCTTCATCAAATACACCCATATTTTTCTTAAATAATCATCAATAAAAGTAACAAAATAGTGCATACTTCCTAAAGAAGCTACTCTGGTAAGTCCCTACACATCACTGTAAACATAATCCATAATCCCTTTTGTATCATGCATTGCTGAACCAAACTTTACTCTTGTTTGCTTGCCCAGAACACAATGTTCACAAAATTCCAATTTGTAAGAATTTACACTTTTCAATAAGCCTTACTTAACCAAAGTGTGCAAAGATTTTTCACCGACATGTCCCAAACGCATATGTCACAACTTGGTTGCCTCTGAATCTGCATCCTTTCTCGAAACTGTTGATGCTGATCCAATAATTGTATAATTGTACTCCCTTAGAAATAGTATAAGTTATTTCTTCTTATCCCTTTCATCATCGTCAATGCACCAACTATTACCTTCAAGAATCCATCTCTCATATTGATTGTAATCTCTTTGGATTCTAGGACTCCTAATAAGATGAGATTTTTCTTTAAGCTTGGTACATAGCAAACTTCTGTCAAAACTTGGATTTAGCCATCATGATTCTTCAATTGGATTAAACATATTCCCATGGTTTTACAAGCATTGTCATTGCCCATAAAAATAATTTCACCATCTAGCTCCTTAAAGCTAGAAAACCAGCCCTTATTATGACACATATGATAAGTACAACCCGAATCTAAAATCCACTCATCTGATTGACATGTCAATGTCATGAAAACCAGACTAAATTCTGACTCCTCATCATGCTCTGCTACACATGCATCAGAAATAGCCTTATCCTTTTGTAACTTAGGATCATTCTTTTTCCAATGTCTTTTCTCGCGACAAAAAGCACATTCACCTTTGGCAGACCTACCTTTAGACTTGCCTATTTTTCCAAGTTTGCGGCTTTGTGAACGATCTCTTGCTGTCAATACTTCTGCAACTGTATCTCTGTGATCCTTTTTATCTTCCTTTCTGGTCTTAACATTATACAGTGCACTACATACAGCATCAAATGTGACACTATCCTTCCCATAAAGCAAAGTGGTGGTGAGATGGTCATATTCATCAGGAAGCAAATTTAACAGCAACAGTGCCTTATCTTCATCTTCAAATTTCTCATCCAAATTTAGCAAATCTGCTAATATTTTATTGAAGGAGTTCACATGGTCATTCATCGACATACTAGGTGCATACGTGAATCGATAGAGTCTCTTTTTCATATAAAGCCTGTTTTCAAGGCTTTTTTTCATATATTTTCCTTCCATTGTCTTCCACAATTTCTTGCTGACATAAGACATCCAACACCTCACATTGCCACATACCAAAATTATTAGTACTATCGAATTTCTCCACTTCAAACTTTGCATTAGTCACAGTAGTACTTACTGACGAAGACGACGACCTCTTGCTATCAATACTTCTGCAACTGTATCTCTGTGATCCTTTTTATCTTTCTTTCTGGTCTCAACATTATACAGTGCACTACACACAGCATCAAATGTGACACTATCCTTCCCATAAAGCAAAGTGGTGGTGAGATGGTCATATTCATCAGGAAGCAAATTTAACAGCAACAGTGCCTTATCTTCATCTTCAAATTTCTCATCCAAATTTAGCAAATCTGCTAATATTTTATTGAAGGAGTTCACATGGTCATTCATCGACATACTAGGTGCATACGTGAATCGATAAAGTCTCTTTTTCATATAAAGCCTGTTTTCAAGGCTTTTCTTCATATATTTTTCTTCCATTGTCTTCCACAATTTCTTGCTGACATAAGACATCCAACACCTCACATTACCACATACCAAAATTATTGGTACAATCGAATTTCTCCACTTCAAACTTTGCATTAGTCACAGTAGTACTTACTGACGAAGACGACGACCTCTTGCTGTCAATACTTCTGCAACTGTATCTCTGTGATCCTTTTTATCTTCCTTTCTGGTCTTAACATTATACAGTGCACTACATACAGCATCAAATGTGACACTATCCTTCCCATAAAGCAAAGTGGTGGTGAGATGGTCATATTCATCAGGAAGCGAATTTAACAGCAACAGTGCCTTATCTTCATCTTCAAATTTCTCATCCAAATTTAGTAAATCTGCTAATATTTTATTGAATGAGTTCACATGGTCATTCATCGACATACTAGGTGCATACGTGAATCGATAGAGTTTCTTTTTTATATAAAGCCTGTTTTCAAGGCTTTTCTTCATATATTTTTCTTCCATTGTCTTCCACAATTTCTTTGTTGATGTCTCCCTCATGACAGAGTACTTCTGATCTTTAGCCAGACATAGGCAAATAGTACCACATGTCTGTCTATTGATTTTTTTCCACTCCTTGTCATCCATCTTTTTAGGCTTTTCTTTTAGAGCGAGATCCAACTCTTGCTGACATAAGACATCCAACACCTCACATTGCCACATACCAAAATTATTGATACCATCGAATTTCTCCACTTCAAACTTTGCATTAGTCATAGTAGTCCTTACTGACGAAGATGACAACGACGTTTCTGCCATCCTTCTCAACCTCAAATAATCAGTGCCTTCAATAACTATTCACACTTGAAAAACAGTTTTTATGATGTTTATTTCGCGTGAATAAATGCACCAGGAAAGTTCCCAAGAGAAAGAATGGGTCACAATGATCCTACTTAAAACCCAGACTCCTTAGATTCTTATCGTCTTATTGACAGAACTTTCTTAAACATGCAAAAATACAAACTACTTACAATAGACTGTTCTCCAAGTACAAATGGTTGTATCTAGTACCGTATCTGTGAATAGTATCGTATACCCCAAGTATGAACCTTTGGCTCTGATACCAATTATTGTGCGGAAGTGTAGGTTAATCAGATTACCAATTTATAGTAACTTTGACTTCTGGAGAAACGTAAATGCAATGTAAACAATTTCAAAAAAAATTGACACAATAATTTACGTGTTCGGCGTAAAGCCTATATTCACGGGCAAAGATTGGAATATAATTTTACTAAAAAATAAAAATTTACAAATTTGGAAAAACTCACAAAAACCCAATACCCCAATACACCCAAATGAATTCTCCTAGCACTCAAGTGGAAGCTCTCTCAACTCTCTCGATTGCTTCACTTGCAATTGCTCTCAATTGTGGGATGCCTTAACAAATGAAGAACAATATCTATTTATAAGAATACATGGTAATACTATTCTACCAAACCTTTAAAATTATCAAAGTTTGTTTGGTGATTACTTAATTTTTAGCCAAACTTTGATTAATTTAACTTTGAATAATTTTGGTCAAACTTTGAACATGTACTTTCATTTGACTTTTTCAGCATAGACAAGGTGATGGAGTACCAATATATTGTGATTGATAAATTCGCGGAGGAGGAGCAGCTGAGAAGGGTTGCCCACGTTTCAAGATCAGTAGATCAGTTTTGGGAAATCGAAGTCCATCTGTCTCCGTTTTCAAGATTCCTTCTAGTCTCACGGGAATCAATTACAAGTGTACGCAACCAGAGATGGTTTCAACATCTGCTCGAGTTTGAAGAGTACAAATGGTTCTTTCTCGGGAAATTCCTTGATCGGACTCGGAGCGAAAAAGACCTACATCATCATCTGCTGGAAATGCTGCGGATAGAAGCACACACAAGAAGGTGCTACTCAGCGAATGTATTGATGTCGAATGAAGATTTTGCAGAAATGATGCTGCTTGATGGATGCTTTGTCACTGAGATCTTATGCCACCTTGGCCGAGACGAATCCGATGCGGACCTGGACTTAGATGGCCCCATCTTCACTAGGCCATGATCAATTCCCATGCTTGTCAGAGACATTGTTCAACTTGAGAGGCAACTTCCTCTGTTTGTTCTCAAGTCATTGTTCTCTAAGTCTGGCTGCGACGAAACTTTTATCAAGCTCATCTTAGAATTCTTCAGCCTTTCCTGGTCAGGTCCAACACTTAACTACCGGGCCGAATTTCTGAAATGCAGGCATTTACTGGAGTTATTTTACCTGGCTCTCCTTCCATCGTTCTCAGTCAACTAGATTGCTGAACGAGAGATATACGGTCCATCTTTGCTGAACGAGAGATATACGGTCCATCTTCGCATTCTCTACAATGCGTAACACAACTCAGGCAAGAAATGCTGACGGTTTTTTAGATATCATATATGAGAAGCCAGTGCTCCAAATTCCATCCATCACCATAAACTACATCACCAGTACTGTGCTGATCAATTGTGTTGCCTTGGAACAATGCCAAGAACGCAACATCAAATACTTCACAAACTATGTCTCTTTCATGTACTGTCTCATCAGCCAACCAAGAGACGTTGAGTTACCTGGCCTTGATGGAGTCATTACTAATTTTTCTCAAGATGACCAATACGTTGCAGATTTGTTCAATGCTCTTGGAGAGAATACTGTCTTAAATGTCAGAGAAAGCTACATTTGGAAGGTAACGTGGATGTCTATTACAGCAACTGCTGGGCAAGTACGATTCGAACCTATTTCAGCAGTCCACGGTCATGCATCATCTCTGCTTTGGTCCTGTTAATGCTTACCACGGTACAGTCTGTAATGTCTGTTTTGAGTTAGCTGCATGAGTTAAAATAATGTTAGCTGAATTTCCATCTAACTCAAACCGGGAAACATATGCTTACAGATTGTGGTGTAATATTGTTCGTAAGGTTAATTTGAGATTGATGTGATGTAATTTTTAAGTCGTTATGTTACAGTTATTGTAAAAAAAATATAATTATAAAATAAATTTAATAATATGTAATAAATATAATTTTTAAATAATAATTTTATCAAAATTATTAAATATATAATAAATTTTTTATTAAAATCATAATATAATTTCTAATTTACATCTGTTAGTATTTATTATATATTTTAATATTATTTTTTCTATTCAATCTTAAATCTCAAACAAATTTTTATTAGGTTACTCGAGAAGTTGTATCATCCAGTTGCACTAGAACGACGAAGTTGGTATAAGAAGACTGCGTGCTTTCAATACATGAGTTCGGAAATAGAAATGTTGGCCCAAAATAGAAATCTAAACCTCATCTGGCAATGGGGTGGGCTTGACCCAAGGCTCCCAATTACAAAGGGGTTAAATATGGATCCATCTACAAATGGATATGAGGCAGATCGAGTTTTAATTGACCCATTTAAAAGAGAAAATGTTAAGTACCTGGAAATCCTGAAAGAAAGAATAGAAGACATGCTTACCGTATTCTAGCCATACGAAAAGAAGAGAAGAGCCAAGATTGTACATCAACTTACCGAACGGCTGAATCGTTATCTGAGATTTATGAGGCAGAAGTGGGAGGCCTTAAAATACCTTTCTGAGAAGGAACCTGAGCAACAGAAAAGAAAGTCAATCTAACCACATTAAGTGGGAATATAACATTGTGAATATTAGAGTTGTTTGTCAAGTTCTTTTTTTTTAAAGGAAAGAAGCAGGCGCAAAGCCAGAAAAAAAAAATTGGGAGGGCTAAATTTGTTACAAATCTAAATATTATTTCAATTAAAAATATAAATCTTAAAAAATTCATTAATACATAGAAAAATATATCATATCCAAAAAGTACTTTAATTATAGTTAAAAACTATTTAAACGGTGTCTTACCATGCTTTCGAGAATTAAACTTATCTATTATTGAATTTGAATTAATGGCATCTACAAATTCCTTTAACGTAGATAATAATACAATCTTAGAAATTCATTCTTTATTTTATTTTAAAGTAATGTCTATACTTGTTCAGTCATTAGAGTTGAAACATGATATAAACATAAAAGAAATTAAAAGAAGCAATCATAGATTCACTAACAAAGCCACTACTAATAAGTTTAATTAACAAATTAACATTAAATATGATGTATTAGATCGAATCTATGATCTATCTTTATCAATAATCAATTTTAAATGCTCTATCTCTAATCTACCAATACTCAATTTAAAAATTTGAATGTTAGAATTTAATGGCTAAATTATAATCTTACACAATCAAATTGGAATGAGAATTAAAGAATATAATTTTTAGTCTTTACTATCTTACAATTAATAAATATATTGTACTTGATTAAAAATAAATAAATTTATTATCTATTCTTACCAAGAAGAGATGAAGAATTAAAGAAACTAAGAAAGGAAATTTCCTTTTTATTTATTTATTTATATCAATGGCAAAGTTGTAAATTAATAGAATAGTATAATTGTAAATAAATAGTAGCACTTTTGTAAACTTTATATATAGTATTTTTTAAAAATTTTTCAAAAATTTAGATGGACTGCAGCCAACACATAGATTCGCCACTGTACACAATAATAAATACGATTGACTTGTTGTATAAATAGTGTTATGGTGTTCAGATTGTAATTCCATCCGTTTGATATGCGTAAATCCATAAAATATAATAAACTACAAAATCATGAATTAAATGTGGATATATGTTCAATCAACAAAATCCCATCTTGCGTTGTAGATGAATTTCTTCATTTAAAAAACTTATCTTCTATTTCGTTTTTGAAGGAAGTTTTATTAGTTTGGGTTCGTAATTGGTTGAGGAATGTTGATGAGTCTTTTCAGTGATTGCAATTTGTATGTGTAGAACTACGCGTCAGCCGCGGGCCGCAAACAGCAGCAGTCAGCAAATGCAAAGAATGTGGAGGTGCGGCTTCACCATGAATCTTGATAGCTCGCAGATATCAGTATGAATTTTATTACACATGCTATATTATATGATTCTTTGAATCAGCTTCACAGGTTGCATTAACCCTGAACGAGATAAAATTATAATCTGAAACTCTATTGTATCAGAGATTTGAAATTTTATAATAGTTGTCTGTAGTACTCTCCTGCTTTTACTTAAAAGCTGGTGGGTTGATTAATGATTACTTGATTTCTTGGAGTCACAAAAACAATTAAATGATTTCTTTCTAGAAACTAGTGTTTCCTTCTAAGAGAAAAACAGGCCAGAAACCATCGATTTCATTTCCAATTGTTCTTAATTAAGGTTTAATTAATATTGGAAACTGTCAAACCCTTAAAAAGAAATTATGCTTTGATCTCTCAGCAAGTACCACGAAATTTAATTTCTTCTAGAAAATATATACAATAGCATAATCTATCCCTATATTCAATGAATGCTAACATGGACAGCCTCAAGAAACTACCCAAATCATCTTTTTCTTGCTTGTGAATGCGCAAAGTTCAACAAATTCATTTGACCAAATATTCCGTGCTCAATTCAATACCAGTTTTCAATAATAATTGGTTCTTTTTTTCCAACAGTACTATTTTGACAGAAAATGAATTACAAAATTTTAATAAAAGATATAAAATTACTAAAATATCAAGGTAATCATAAATAATTTATTTTTTTAATCAAAATATTTTAATTTTTTCATGCTTTTATCAAAGTTTTATAACCTTTTTTGTTTTTGTCAAAGTAACATTTTTCTTTTTGTTTCTAGAACTAATAATACTGCACATATAATAAATACATTTTGTCAATAAGTGCAAGATCTGATTATGTGCACGTTATTATTATTATTTTTTTTCTTATTTAGTGGCCGCAAATAAGCTTTCCGACATAGAGAAGGTTCCAATTCCTTGGTTGGTTCATTGAAATGTGAAATATTATGGGTGTTTGGGTGACGTGGTTCATTTGACGATGAATATTCATGCATGTTTTGGATTGCTGGCACGAGGACAACGCGTCAGCCAACGGCGACACAAAACAAAATACAACATATGAAAAAAGTATCCGTAGTTGTCTGCACCCGCAATTTCACCGAAAGAATTAATGCCGACAAGCCAACAACAAATATATCGCCACCTCAAAACGATATCGCATACTAGTTTCAGTATGCAATTAAGCCAATCAGTATATTTGAATCTAGGATTTAATAAAATATATTAACGATAAATTATGCTATGACATACATATTTGTATTCAGATTCATGTATATAATGTTTCTTAGTTCATCACGTTATTACGGAACAAACAACATATATGTATGCGTATCGAATAATGCGACACGGTTTGGCCTTGGCGTTGCCCTTGGTCTTGGTGTTGAATTATTTTTAGACATGCACAAGTCGTGTGGAATTATTTTAGACATGCACAAGTGACCTTACAATTTCATTCAAACACATGCTTAACATAAAGAGATAAAATATTTATCATGGTTTATCTTTGCCGTTCAGCTCCCTCCTTAGCCATCCAACTTAATCCAAATCTTACAACACTGCTGTCTTGATCCAAGCTCGAAGCTAAACATACCAAAGCCCAAGCATGACCGAGAGAAATGAGAGTGACTACATTCTTGGCTAAGGCACAAAATGATCAACCAGTAATTTTTAATGCGTCTGAATTACTTAAATATTTTGGTTAAATGTAGGAATTTCTTACGTGTTAGGTATAAAATTATCCATCTTATTATGAGTTAAAATAATACAATTTAATATGACAATTGTCTATAATATAAATGACAATTGATCTAAAATAACAAACATTGGTCAAATATGAGAACTAAATAAGATAGTTAATACAAAATAACAATGTTTGTAGTAATAAAAATAGGACAAAAAATATAAAAGATCAAAAAAATTGTCTTGAATTGTTTTTTCTTCTTTTGAATTTGACGATGAGGTCCTATTTTTGGTGCACTAACCACTATCCATTAATTCTATTAAAATAAACTCATTTACTACTTTAAGGCTCTTAAATATGTCATGCATCAATAAGTTCATGGAAGAAATTAACATTGATTACTTTTTTGTAAAACAAGTTTAACTTTACTTATGTTTAGTATAAATAAAAGTTCTATGTCACGGACACTCAAGTTCACCATTAAAACAAGCTAATTTGAGTAAATGAGTTTGCTCATTATAAGTCCACCCAATGGTGGGATGCAATTAGCAATAGGTTACATTTAGTAATGGGTCGCCTCACACAACTAGTGAATTGTTATGCGCTTAGTACATATGCACTAAGTAATTGGCATGCTACAAAGTGTATACACTTAACAAGTCTAGCTCGTTAACTAGAATTCTTCATAACTCTTTATCTCTAGAACCCTTCATTTTTATCTTTATCCTAATCCTTATCCGAATCTCTATCTTTATCATTATCTAGATAGTTGCTTGGACAACTTGAATTGTACAACTTGCATGGAAGTCTCTAGGCCTAGGGATGTCACTCTATAAGTAGGGACTAGCACCCAATATTTTAGATATCTCTAAGTCTCCATCTTCAACTCCACATGACTACACACACAACACACAAGCAACTCAATCATTTGTAAAACTCTTTTATATTTTCTCTTTTGAGTAATAAATTTATACTTTGTCATATTGTTCTTTCTTCATTTTAGTTTTTCTCACAAATCTCTTTACTTAGCTAGCTTGAAAAGTTTGATAAGCTTACTTAAATAACTTTTCTTAAAAACTTTTAAGCTAGAAGTTATTTAAGTTCTACACGGGTTGCTGCGCAAACACTTATCACATCTAGTTGTCTAAGTAAAAAGTGTTCAATAAACGCGCATCTTTAGGCTTTATCTGTCAAGTAAAAATTATTAAGTATCAATTCTAGTGCTTTTATTAGTACAATAATTGTGAAAAAAAATTATTATAATTCTAAAACAATGTAAGAAGTATTTGCAAATACTTAAAGTAAGGGCATAATATTTGAAACTGTCAAGCCCTCCAGAAAAGAAATTTTGCTTTAGCGTTGCAAGTATAAACAAACAACAAAAATTGAAATTCTAATAGAAAATAGATACGTGCATATTAATATTGCATCCCTCATTCAGTGAATGCTACGTAGGCAATACCAAAATGCTATAAAAGTTGAATGTGAAACCTTATAAAACAAAGATACGATTACAATATTTGTTTCTATTCTTAGGGAATCCTGAGATGGCACGGATAGGCTCAAGAAACTTTATATATTATTCAAATACCAAAAACATATAAATGAATAATCTGTCGTTTTAGCTTAAATACTGCATGAATCATTTCTTGCTTTTAAGTTTTAAAATCAGAAACGTTTCAACAAATTCAATTGACCAAATCATGTGCTCTCACTTCTAACACCATTTTTTAATGCCCGCAATGTGGATGAATTAGTAATTTAACTACTGATTCCTTAATATGCATGAATCGCGCATGCATATTTATAGACAAATATATTTTCATTTAAAAACAATACGCTAAACCGTGTTGAATTCGATATTTTTTGTGCTTTGTGGACACAGTAACATAATTAAAATATTTGAAGGTCGGTATAGCAAATGCAAGATGAAAGTAACACCTAATTATATATATTAGCATTATACGTGAGTGACTGGAAAGCAATTAAGGGTGTTTCTTTAAAAAAAAAATGGCAGGAATATAATTGTTTTATTAGCTACCACTAGCAGGAAAATTATTGATTAATTAAATGCTTCAGGTATAGAAATTATATAATTGAGAAAAATCAAATGTAAAAATTTTCAATTGTGCTACTTGCAACATAATTGCATTGTCACTTGTTAGTACAACAATACTAACCAGTCTGGTGTGATAGGATTTTGACATTGAGATTAGCAACATAGTGAGGCTGACAGCGATTGGCCGGGCTGTCACTAGAAATACATGATTGATCATTAATGCTTCTAATACAAGGTGGTCAAGATAGGACTTAGGAGTTGGAAGTAAAGTGAATGATTATTGATAAATATTCTTGTATTGGTTTATCAACTTGATCATATTTAATTAAAATGAAATGTGTTGTTTAATTTTATACACAAATTGACAAGTGGGGAGATGGCCATCGGCCAGATACATGCCTGAGAGTGTGCCAATCTAACTTTCCACTAAGGCTAGCAGAAATTCTTAGGGGAAGGAAATTATCAGAAATTTTTTTTTTATACAAGAATAATTTTATATTCAATAGCTTATTCGAGAATGGGATAAAAATAATTTTTTATTTAATTATTTTTTCAATGGTGAGCTGAAATCTCCATATCCTTTCTGATTTTCTAAATTTTTATTTTAATTTTTAAATTTAATTATATTTTTAGAATTGTTAATGAATAAATAATAAATTAAATTATAAAATATTAAATATTAGTATAAATAATAAATATCAAAATATTTATATAAATATACTATGAAACTGTCAGGTTTAGTTAAAAATATTAATTTTACTATTTACATCTATTTCATTTATTTTATTATTGATATAAAAATAATTTATTTTACTTTTTATTGTAATATTATGAAAATTGACGAAGATAATTATACTCATAATTTATAATTTATAATATGATTTTTGTAATAATTTTACAAGTAGAAAATTAATATGATAGAAACAAGTAGAAAATTAAGATGTATGTAAAATTATCATATTATAAATTTTACTACTTTTTATTATTAGAAGAGAGGACGGAACTCTCTTGACTACTTTTGATAGAAACAAGTAAAAAATTAAGACGTATGTAAATTATCAAAGATGAGTAGGAGACGCACGTCCCCTCTCCTCCCATTGCCTTCCTACTTCGCACCCACTTTCTCATTGATTCATTTTTTAAATTTGTGCATGCCCATGTAGGTCATAAGCCATCACATTGACACCTACTCACGGGTCCTCCATTTCCAAAACAAAATTATTGTTATCATCCAAATGTCCAATCCTCTGCCAACATTCATAGTCATATTCAATGCACTTCATTTATTTCATTTGAAATTTGGCCATGCATGCATCCCAAAATTGTTCTTTATTCGATATCTTGTGTGTATATATATATAGATTTATGATTATTTTTCCATTTTGGAAGAAAACATGTACAGCAGAATAAGAAAAATCAAAGGTCTGGCACGCAGACACATTTAGAATAAAGGAATGGGGGATACTGTATGATCTCTGCAGCGTGCATCAGATCTTTTTCGATATATTTGCTCAGCTAATCTGATACGTCGTTGTAATTTGAAATTATGAGTAGATTAATCAATTAAAAATTGAATCTGATTGAATCAATAAAGTGTTCTTAATCACGTGACTAGGTCAATTTTACTAATTCATGCTTAAAAGTGAAGTTAATACAGCTCAACCCCATGTCGTATATTTTGTATATGTTTAATTACATTTGCATTGGTCGGTATAGAATTACAGCTTAATTTAATGTTAATTTGGTCCTCTTTACATTAACATTGATCAGTCCTCAACAACATTCTTTAAAAATTATTGTATTTTGTATGACTTGCAAGAGCGATAAGACGAACAATAAGAATTAAGAAGCGGCCTGGTGAGGGTACATAGTATATTATAACAAATTTAATGGAGAATGCTTCGTGGAAATTAGAAATGGGGCAAAGTGAGTGAAAAGGTTGAAAATTTTAAAAGTTGTCTGTTGATCTATGTAATCACACGGTATGGCTCTCTTTCAAGTGGGCAATAATAATATCTTGAGTCTTGACCCTCTCTTTGCCAATAAGATATACGAAAAATAATATTAGATAAAATATTATAAATTAAAAAAAAAGAAATAAAAATATGGCTCTTGTTTCAAGCCAAGCTCTATGTTTTTTTCTTTTTCTTTTAACTTGGAAAATGTTCAAAAGTGAAAAATCATCATAGAACGAAATCACCGTAATATCCGATCACCAAGTTACAATCTCTATAACCTCGAAGAATATGACTATGCAAATAATGCAATCACCGAGATTTCAATTATCAATATGTATACATATTTAATTGTCAATATGATCGCTTGTAATCATCGATCATTGAATGAAATGGCCGCGATCTCCGCAATACCAAAATTTCAGTCTCCATAATTATATCGAGATAATGATTTTACAATTGGCAAGATCACGATTCTGCAATCACCATTATTTGAATATCATATTTAGTTTTTTAATTTATCATCTATAGTGTCCGTATAGTAGCTCATTTATTGTATGGTCAATCCGAGTGAAATAAAGTATTCATTTCTCTCTTTTTTTATTCTAATAAAAGAGAGAAGGAGGTTTTAGTTTAGGGTTAGTTTTTTAATGTTATAATAATAATGATTATTTTATAATATCGTTATTAAAATTATGATATAAATATTATAATTAAACATAATTTATGTAAATAAAATATAAAATTTAAGAAATTAAATATAAGACTTGTAAATAAATAGTAAAAATAATAAATTAATATAAAACTGGTAAATGATGTATTTTTAGTAAATAAAACAAACTTCCAGATAAACATAAATCAACATTAAGTACAAAATAAAACATAAATTTTAAAAATTAAACATAAGATTTGTAAATAGAAGATAAAATAAGTAAATTAATAAATTAATGTATTACTAGTAAACAAAACAAAAGCTTGTAAATATAATTAAAAACTAGTAAATTAATATTAACTGTAAAATAAAACATAAATTTTAAAAATGAAAGAAAAGACTTGTAAATAGAAGGTAAAGTAAGTAAACTATTATAAAACTGGTAAATTAATGTATTACTAGTAAATAATATAAAGACTTACAAATATAACATGAAACTAGTAAATCAACATTAAACGCAAAATAAAATATAAATTGTAGAAATAGAACATAAAACTTATAAATGAAAGATAAAATAAGTAAATTAATGTATTACTAGTAAACAAAATAAAAACTTACAAATATAACATAAAACTAATAGATCAACATTAAATATAAAATAAAACATAAATTTTGGAAATAGAATATAAAACTTGTAAAAAGAGAGTAAAATAAGTGAATTACTGTAAAATTGATAAATTGATGTATTATTAGTAAATAAAATGAAAACTTACAAATATAACATAAAACAAACAAATCAACATTAAATACAAAATAAAACATAAATTTTATATATTATGCTTAAAACTTATGAATAAAAAGTAAAATAAGTAAATTAATGTAAGAGTTACTATATAAAAAAAGTTCATAGTTGTAAAATAAAAACTTATTATAATATTTATTACTTCATTCATTTATTATTATTTTTATTTAAATTGAATAATGCTAGTTTTGTATTTATGTAATACATGTGATATTTTATTAAGGATGAAATTTATTCTTAAAATTAGATTTTTTTAAAAAATTATTATTTTAATATCTTTCATAGTTGTTGTAAGATTATATTATTTTACATATTTCTACTTTTCCTTAACAACAATTATAAATTGTCTCTAAATACAAATAAAAAGTTTAAAACTATATGACGTATGCATAAGACTCAAAATGAGAACTAATTTGATTGATATATCATATGTGCCTAGTAATATAAGAATTTTTTCTCAATCCAAATCAAGATAAATAATTGTCCTTAATTAACTTGTATAATAAATAGATATTATTATAGAAAAAGGGAAAAAATGTATACAAATGTCCTAGAATAAATATATAATTTATGATTAAACTAATTCAATAAAAATTTATTTTATTTTTAATTTTTTTTGCTTTATTAATGAGTAATTGTTTTCTTTGTTTAATTGAAGATTTTTTTTTTGTAAATAAATAAAATACTTTTCACTAAAATTATGTAGAAACAATGTTAATTTTTTAAATAATTAATAAGCTTATATGAAGGTACTTATTTTACTTTATATTTACTAATTTTATGTGTAATTTACAATATTTATGTCTATTACAGTATTGATGCCATAAATTTCATTACTACATTATAGAATTTTCCTTAAAATAATAATTATTATTTGTACTGTAAAAATAATCAGCTGTGAAGAGAATCGTTAAACGTTTGGTAAAATTCATTTTTAAATATATTATAAATTTTAGAAGTAGATGTATGTGTTTAGTAAATCTTACTGATAAATTACTACAATAATGTAAATGATTGAACTGAACATAATGTTGATAAAATTTATTTACATATTTATATAAAATATATTTTTATTGTGTATATATAATAATTAATACTAAAATAAATATTTTTTTTTATTTTGTTATCTCAATATAATTAGTAATAATAATAACCTCTTTAAAGTTAATAATTTATTTTATAATTAATAAATATAATTTTATATTTTTATAATAAATAAGATTATATATATATATAATTATATTAAATATAAATCTTATTCTTAAAATCATATTTTGAAAACCTATTCCTTCTCATTTTTCAAAATCTACTAAAGAATGGGGTGATTTTGGCCAAAACGATTTCAAAATCATTATCAAATCTCTAAAAAACAATCTCAAACAGGCTAGATTGTATTTTGCCATTTCTAATATGAATGTTAATCATACAAAAAACTATAAATTATGTGTCAATTTATTGGTTAATTTATTATTAAAAAATTGTAAATTACGTGTTAATTTATTTGGTTCATTTAAATATAAATAATATTTAAATTTTAATGATGCATCATTCATCTATTGGATAAATGAAAAAAATATTTATTATTTTATTTTATTGTTGAATGGATAAATGTTAATATTTAAATGTTAAGATCTTTATACTATTTTTTAAAATTTATATTTAAATAGGAAAGAGTAGGCGAAAGAAACAAGTAGATGGCAATTTGACAATAGTTGCATTATTTGAATTGTGAGATCCATCGATTCTGCCCATTTGATATGAATACGTTGATCAAGCTATTTTAATCCTTGGGCGCCTTACATTGGCGATTGGACCTACCTATTTGTATGTTTATATAATATACACACATCATCTTCATCAATTTATCACGCTTTCTTGATAAAACTCATCAAATTCATTGGATATAAATATTCACCATTATTGCCCAAGAGATGAGAACCAAAAAGCTTTTGTACAATATTTACTTAATGCGTCCATAAATGATGCTGACATGGGTCCTTCTCACAATTTCTGTACCCCAATTCCCTGCTTTTTGTTTTTTTAATTCAAAGTCAAACTCAAAAATTTTGACCTTGTTGTATTTTCTTATCACCAAAATTGACCACTGTTAATGAGCTACGAGTAAAAGGTTGCCTGGTTGACTCTACATGTACAGATTTCTGAGCAAATTGATGAAAATTCATTTAATCTGCTCTTGTTTCCCACTTGCCTTTACTTTTCTCAAAAAAAAAAAAATATCTTGGCTTTACTTTATTGGTTTTTTTTCTTCCTCTTTTACTGAAAAATTTTCTACACTGCAAAATTATTTTACGGACGCAGGCCCATGATTTATAAGAACTTGTCTTTTCGAGAAACAACGGCCCACTGATTTAATTAGTGCTCGTGGTTATGAAAAAATGAGTGGTGTTTCGTAATTATCCAACAAATTTCGATTGATTTTGATGGGCGCTCATTCGTTATCTCCCCTTTCCGAATTTTTTAGATTAATTGCACAGGAGCACAATGGAAGTTGCTGACAATTGAAATGGTTCACAATCATGTACTCGAAATTTAATGGTCCTCTATCCTTATGGCCGGTGAAAAAACTAGTTGCATAATTATTAGTATATACAGGTTATAAACCCTAAATTACTATTGGGTATTTAAAATAATTGAAATAAAAATACAATTAGAAAATTTTATTGCTCTTCGCTTATTAAAATAATCTTGTAATCTATGTACTGTATGCCTTTTTTGTCTTGGTTGGCCACTGGCGTTAAAGTTATTATTCGATAAATGATAGTTGATTAATTTGCTTTTTTTAAAAAAAGAAAAAAATGGTGGTTAACTAGGTTAAAGATACGATAAAGTTAGCGTTTGTACAGGTGCATTCCCAAATCCGAAAGCCATATTGTCCATTTCCATGGTTGGCAACTTGGCGTAAAGCATGCAATAGCAATGACTATATACAACTAATCAAGATTACAAAAGTACCAATTTGAGTCTTTCACAGCTTGTTTTTTTTTTTTGTCATCAATCTATCATTTGCACAACTTGCTCTATTAATCACATTTTTCTTTGGAAAAAAAAAATTGTTCCATTTAAAGAAGTGACACATTTTAAATTAGACTTCTCCTTTGGATAAAAATATTCCCACAATCCGTATTTAAAAAAAAATGGAGGAGTGAATCCACAAAATTATTATTATATCACAAGAGAGGTGAGGCAGATCACCCATTTCATTGGCAGTTGAAAATAGAAGAGCAAAAGTGTCTTGTTTACTTTAATTATTTAAACGATCTCTTTATTATGCTATTATTTTATTTTTAGCATGTAATAAATATATAGTTTTAGATTTTGATCAATAGTATAAAATATTTATATAAGTAAACAGATATAAATTCTTTATAAATATTGTACTAACTAACAATGTGATTAAAAAGAGTATTTATAAATTAAAGGAAAAAAGTGTTATAATGGATCACAACCTCCCTCTTTTTGCGTTCAATTCATAAGAATCTCTATTTAATTAAATTCATAAACTTAATTTTAAACATTAACCATTGATTATTAATCAACTAATTATTTATCTAAGTAATTAAGCCAATGATAAAGATTAAAGTATTAAAATCTAAGGGTCTAAAATAATTCCAATCAATTATTACTAAATACCACGTAGTAGTAATTAATTGATGATGTCTCATCATTTGAGTTTATATCTCAATTATAAAAGCATATCATTTAAAATGATAAGATCGCTTGTAATTTTAAAATTTTTCTAATTACACAATTTACGAATATTACACCAATAATGTTTCATATATTAGTGTTTCAACTTTTTATAAAAATATATTACATTTTGTCAAGTTTGTTTGTAGGGGTAAAAAGCCCAAAAATTATAAAAATGAAAAATAAATCATTTTCAACGTATTTCAAATTGAAATTTTCTCGAAGAAGAAAATTCTAAAACTTAAAAAAGAAAAAACAAAATAAGAAAAAGAAATAGCTACGTGGAAAGCAGAGGAGAGGGAGGTTGTTGGGAGGAATAATAAAATGGACTAGAACTACAATAGGCGAAGAAAAAGGAAAGATAGCAAGTAAGATACAATGCATGTATCAAAAACAGAGCGTGTGTCGTCACAGTTAATGTATCTTCTCAAAATTTCTCAACACGACAACCATTTTTTTGTTTTTTTAATCTCATGTAGCTTTCTTGATACATGCACACACGCGCATATGTATATAAAATAAGAGCGGTCTTGTTCATTGTTGGTCCAAACTCATTCATGCACATTCCCACATCAACTCTTCTTCCATTCTCAAACCAAACCATCTTTCTTTTTTTGCCCTACTTGTTTAGGGTTTTTGCTACTTTATGCATTCAACCTCTCAAGCGTTCTTGTATTTCGTCTGCTTCTTCTTCGCCTTGTCTTTTTTGGTTGCTGTTTTTTCTCTCCGGCGAGGGTTCTTTTTTCAAACTGCTCTGCTTCAGCATCAGCCATGCCTGCTCTCGTCAACTACAGTGGTACGTTTGTTTCCCTTCTTTGGCTTTTTATTTTAGGCTCTTTGGTTTGTCAAGATTTGATTTCTTTAACATCTGTTTAGGACGTTTAGATGGATTCAACTGATAAATAACTTTAGCTTGATGAGTGATTTGTTAGCTAATTAAGAATATATTTTTGTGGGTATTTTAGTGGAAGATTGGTTTGGGGAGAAAGTGATCTTAGGAATTAGTAAGCAATTAAATCAATCATTTTACTGCGGTTTTAGCTCATTCTAAGTGTTTTGTTGATGGGTTTTGCAGGAGATGATTTGTTCTCTATTGGTTCCCATGTCGATGCCTACTGCCCTCCTCGTAAAAGGGCCCGCTTTAGTGCTCAATTTTCCTTCAGTGAATCTGAATCTGAGTTTGAAAATCAACCATCAATTGATGTTCTTCCCGATGAATGCCTATATGAGATCTTTAGACGCCTTCCCGGCGGTAAAGAGAGGAGTTTCGCTGCTTGTGTCTCCAAAAAGTGGCTTATGATATTGACCAGTATTCGTAAGGCTGAAATCTGCAAGTCGGAGAAGCTGGAGAAGGAGGTGGTTGCATCAGTTTCTGATGATGTTGAAATGGTCTCGTGTGATGAAGATGGTGGTGGTTATCTTAGCAGGTGCTTGGATGGGAAGAAAGCAACAGATCTGAGACTTGCTGCAATTGCTGTTGGAACAAGCGGCCATGGGGGGCTTGGCAAGCTTTCAATCCGAGGAAACAAATATACTCATGGAGTCACCAACTTTGGTTTATCAGCAATAGCCCATGGTTGCCCTTCTCTCAAGTCACTTTCGTTGTGGAATGTTCCCTCTGTTGGGGATGAAGGTCTTTTGGAGATAGCTAAAGAATGCCATTTGTTGGAAAAGCTTGAACTTTGCCACTGCCCTTCTATATCCAACAAGAGCTTGATTGCAATTGCAGAGAACTGCCCTAATTTGACTTCTTTGAACATTGAATCATGCTCAAAGATTGGCAACGATGGTCTGCAAGCTATTGGAAAATTTTGCCGCAAGCTGCAATGCCTGTCTATCAAGGACTGCCCTCTTGTTAGGGATCAGGGAATATCAAGTCTGTTATCATCAGCTTCATCTGTCCTCACGAGGGTCAAGCTTCAGGCCTTAAATATCACAGATTTCTCTCTGGCTGTGATTGGACATTATGGGAAGGCTGTTACCAATCTTGTCCTGAGTGGTCTCCCAAATGTCAGCGAGAAGGGATTTTGGGTCATGGGTAATGCTCGGGGTTTGCAGAAATTGGTTTCTTTGACAATTGCTTCCTGTGGGGGTGTAACAGATGTGAGTCTTGAAGCCATGGGCAAGGGCTGTTTGAATCTGAAGCAGATGTGCCTCCGGAAGTGCTGCTTTGTGTCGGACAATGGATTGGTAGCTTTTGCTAAAGCTGCTGGATCTCTTGAGATCCTACAATTGGAGGAATGTAACAGGGTTAGCCAATCAGGGATCCTTGGTGTTGTATCCAACAGTGCATCAAAGTTGAAATCTCTCACCCTCATGAAGTGTATGGGGATTAAGGATATGGCAATGGAAATGCCTATTCTCTCTCCTAACAGTTCTCTTCGTTCCTTGTCCATACGAAACTGCCCTGGATTTGGAAATGCTAGCCTTGCCATGTTGGGGAAGCTGTGCCCACAGCTTCAGCATGTAGACTTGAGTGGGCTATATGGAATAACAGATGTTGGGATTTTCCCACTTTTGGAAAGTTGCGAAGCAGGACTTGTGAAGGTGAATCTTAGTGGCTGCTTGAATCTGACAGATGAAGTGGTTTTGGCCTTGGCTAGGCTACACGGTGAAACTCTCGAACTGTTGAACCTTGATGGTTGCAGGAAGATTACAGATGCAAGTTTGGTTGCAATTGGAGACAACTGTATGTTCCTAAGTGATCTGGATATCTCAAAGTGTGCAATCACTGATATGGGCATTTCTGCCCTATCTCATGCAGAGCAGCTCACTTTACAAGTCCTTTCCTTGTCAAGTTGCTCTGAAGTATCAAACAAGAGCATGCCTGCCTTAAAAAAATTAGGCAAGACTCTGGTGGGATTAAATCTCCAAAACTGCAACTCAATTAACAGCAGCACAGTTGCTCGGCTTGTGGAAAGCCTGTGGAGATGCGATATTCTCTCCTAATTGGGATGGAAATGGAATGTCCATCCCCTAAATTAAAGTTGGGTACAGTCCAAGTACTCTTACAGTCAGTTTACATCGGTAGCAGCAATCAGCGTAGTTTTTTTTTTTTTTTGCCTCGTCATCACTGGTTGGCCTGCAGGCTGTCAAGAAGCGGCTTCGTTGTTTTCCGGGGAACTTTGGTAGATTACTCTTCAACCTTTTTTTGCAGGCTTCCTTCACATGGAAGCCTGTTGCAACTTTTTAGCTCCCATTGGTGGGAGGCTGCCTTGATCATGGCCATGGTTCCCTGAGAATACAATTACCAAGTTGTTTTTGGTTTCAACTTGTGGGTTCTCCATATCTTATCATGAAAAGTCATGGTTCTTGTTGGCTGGGCATGCGATGCCCTGTGTTTAAGCTTCAGTTGTACATTCCTACTACGGTGTTTTTGGACTAAAGCTTTTCTCTATTTTCAGTCTGATGAAGTCTGTTACAATTCGTCCATGCTAGTTCAAGATGTCTTTTTTTAGGTGTTTGACACTACACTCATAGCAGGGGTTGGAATCTCCATATATATATTTTTTTCCTTAAAGTCCTTCAGTGTTTGGGTTGTTTAAGCAATTTCAAGTGGGGGATGCCTCAGACCGGCGGGCTTGGTGTTAGCAGTTCCATTTGGTCTGTCATCACAACCTTGTTTTGCGGTTGTTTTTTGTAACCAAGTCTTACAAGTTTTGATGGCATCTCTTGTTTATGAATTGTATGCAACAACTACTTTGCTCCTCTTTTGTGAAATGTTATTTCTTTTGGTGTGATATATAATTCTTGAATAAACTTTTTTTTCGCCTGACTCGGAACATGAAAATTTCACGTGGAACAAACTCCATTATGGAACACTTTGGTTTCCGTAACGTTTCTACCTTAACGAAGTAGCATTATTAACAATTAAAATTCATAAACCATTGATTTTATGCCACTTGCATCCACCGCTGCCTGGGAAGAGGCACGGCAATTGAAGAACAATAAAGAAGACGTCTCAGCCCTACTTGTCAGTGTTCCATGTAGCCTAAAATACAAATGAAACTAAACTATATCAAGCGTATGGAAATTTTATTCAGAAAAAGTTACATTTTGGCCTGTGTTCTTCATTTAACATCTCTTTTTATGTTAGTAAACAAAAGGATATTATGCCTCAAGAGTCGTCTTAAGGACGTCTCTCTACTGTAAGCTTCAAGCCATGCTCCATTGAGAGAATAGTCATCATTCTGTATTTCACTGGATGATCCGGAACCAACTTGAATTTGTAAAACCTGCACAAAATGGCCAGAGCCATCTTCATTTGGAGATATGCCGAGTCCTTCCCAAGGCATATTCTCGGCCCAGCCTGCATATCAACAAAAGCAATAACCATGAGATGCCTAGGCGTGGCTTCCCATGTCATGGCTGGAAATTGGATCTTTGAGGCTTACCTGAAATGCAGTAAACTTGAATGGGGAAACATTTTGGAAGACTCCATCTTTGAGCCACCTCTCAGGCTTGAATGAAGCTGCATCAGGGCCCCAGTTGTACTCCATTCTACCCATTGAATACGGAACATAAGTCACCATTCCTCCTGCTTTTACCTTTGTTCCATCTGGCAAGACATCATCTTCCAGGATTCCCTTAGGATCCTAAATTAATAAAACTATATGTCAAAATGGCTTGTGAAGCTTGTATATAGAAGCAACTTAATCATTTGAATAAACTAAATTAAAAATTATGCATACCTGGGGGACTGCCGGGTACAAACGGAGTGTTTCTGTGATAACTGCATGCAAATAATGTAATCTCCCCGTTGAATCATAATTTAAGAGCCCTGCAAATTGTGTTACCCTTTGATTGAATTTGAATGATTCAAGGTCCTCTTTGTCATACTGAACCAATGATACCTTCTCTTCCTTTGCTCTATCTTCTTCAAAAGCTTTGAGCTCTGAGTAAAGCTTTTCAGCTACATGATTATGTGTCATCACCATGTATACAGCCCATGTGAGAGTTGTTGCTGTTGTGTCTCGGCCAGCGATCACAAAGTTCAGAACAACATCTCTGAGACTTTTGTCAGTTAAGTTGCTTTCAGGATCTTCGCTTATCTCGATAAATCTTGTCAATATATCATACTTTATCTGATACATTCATTTATGATTAACAAGTTGCTTGAAAGGTGAATATAAATCTTTCAGTTTCTGTAGATAGAAAAGTGACTCAATTCTGTCTTGAATTAGTTTATGTTATGTTACCTTAGTACTTCCAGTAGTCCCAAGAGCTTCTTGTATCTCTGCCTTTCTTCTTTCGATTACAGAGTAGGTGAAATCATCAATTACTTTGATGCTCTTGTCAAGCAGAGCTTCTGAGCCTAGGTTTAGAAATCTCTTTATCTTCCACAAAGGATCAATGAAGCGAAGAGTCACAATGATATTAGCAGTGTCAAAAGCCTGAGCAAAGCGATTATCTGGTAGATTAGGAGCCAAAGTTCCTATTTCTACTCCGAATCCCACCTTGCATATAGAGTCTAAGGTCATCCTCATCAGCAACTCCTAGAAACAACAATTAAAAAGCTCTCTTTAAACATGACAACAGCCAGCCAATCAGAAAGCATATGGAAACATATGTGTTGTATCAAGTTGCACTCAAATTTGGCAGTTGGTACTCATTACTCTTGAAAATGTAAAAAGCTTCTGTCGTTTTGCAAATGCAATCAAATTTAGCTATCTATATTTGTTGAAAGTTCGCTACATGTAAAGAATCTTTGGCATTACCTGCATGTCTATTTCTTGATTGTGGCATGACGCTTGAGTTAGAATACTAGAGAGCTTCAGGCTATATTCCCTGAAGACCTTGGCGCTGTAATCTCTCAGATTCTTAGACGCAAACTCAAAGCTTGCAGTCTTCCTTTGCTTCCTCCAAAGCTCACCGTCTACATTAAAAATCCCATCTCCAAGAAGCACTTCCATGTATGAATGATACGTTTCACCCTTCAATTAAATCAATGACTCTCATTAATGCAAAGTGTAGAGCTAGAATGTCAGAAAAAAATGATGAAACTGAGCGAACATTGGGCGTTTTACCTTTGGGTAATTTGCGAAATTGGTCTTAAGAACATGTTCTACATTAGCAGGATCAGCAATGTAGGTATAAGTTGTAAACGGCATTGGGACCACAACAGTCTTTAACTCAGAAAGGTAATTCACCAGCCAGTCGTGCATTCGGCCATAGTTCATTAGCTGTTCTATTGCTGCTCCAACAAATGGCCAGGTTTTGGGGCCTCTCTGGTTCTTATGGCTCCACCAGTGGATGAATAATATCCATGACAACACCGTGCAGGCTAGCATTAACATTCCCATATTGTATCCTTCAGGGGAAGTTGAAAGTGCTTCCATTTTAGATTGAAATGAAAATAAAATGGAAAGTAATGTTTCTTGACAGAAAGGCCAACAGGAGACTCGTTTCTTATAACAAATATGGTAATGAAGTAGTAGTTAAAGTTCAAGTGCTCAAGCTCAAGAGTTAGCTAATAATTCGTTACCACTCTCTGTTCGCTTCACATCATTTGTGTGCCTTTCACCTAATGTTCAAACATAAATAATGTGACATCTTAGCGACAAAATTTCCAAAATTACATTGCATGACGATCATCCAAAGTTTATGTTATATAAGCACTCTGTGCAAAATGACTCATTCAAAGATTCCCATCAGGCTTGAAAAATACAAAGAGCACTGCCAGGAGCCCATGGCTGGTAAAAGAAAGAAACTAATGCAGAAACATAAAGAAACATATAAATGATCAAAACAAAAGGATAGCCACAAATTCTATGAAGACAAAAGTAAGGGTCCAAAATACTTCCCTTTTTTCAATGGTTTTTTTTTCATAGAAGGAAACAAGTGATCAGGACTGTAGTTGTACTTCCAGAAAATTTTAATAGTAGAGCAAAGCCAGGTCAACTGGCAAAAGATGAAAATCTTAAACTTCGGTCCATTAATAAACAGAAAATGAACTGTGAGTTACTATTTCTTGAAAAGATATTTCAACACAAAGTTATGCTATTGGGACCCTTTAAACTGATAGATGCATTGTTTTTTTCGAACGAAGCACATCCATCATGTGCAAGCTTCGCCCTTTTAGCTGCCACCACCACTCTCTGAATATTCACACAATCTCATCTCTTCCTTTACAAGTTACAAGCAAACTTGAAACTCCCATTAGTTCACTCACAGACAAGACTAATGGCTTCGCCAAGAGACAGCTTAATTGGGCTAAAGAACAGAGTCATCGTGATGCTCATCATTTCTTTCACCATTTTTTCTCCCAAATCAGGTAAAAAAAGAAACACACCCACCATAGTTTATACACTGCATGGCTAAAATATCTAGTAAAAATATTATTTTTGAAAGTGAGCTCTGTTCCATTTTACGTGAAACGGTTTTTTTTTTTTTTTTGGGCAGTTGGTTCAGTGCTTTCAAGAGGAAGTGAAGGTTTGAAGCAAGTGAAAACGGTGTTGGGTTCAAGGCCTCCACAGTGTGTACACAAGTGCTTTAATTGTACACCATGTGTGGCTGCTCTAGTTATTCCTCCACACCCTAAAAAGCGACTCAAGGCTTCATCATCATTGTCTGCATCATCATCGTCCCAGGGAGATGAAAATTATTATCTGCTTTCATGGAGATGCAAATGTGGCAATAAGTTGTTTCATCCATGAGATGAGCATATTGTCTTGTCTGTAAATGGTTAGTAGCTAACAGCTATAGCGTTGAGACAACCAATTGCGTCCTCTTAATTTTGAATAAGAAAGTAGGTGTCTCTTTGTACGCATTTTTCTTTCCTTTGCCACATTTTGATTCAATTATTTTACATCTTCTCTTCTTCTTCTTCTTCTTCTTCTTCTTCTTTTAAAAAAAAAAAAAAAAAAGAAACCATTTGCGCATGTGATGTTAGTGTTATATCAAAACCTTTATTGTGTATGTTAATAAGCTGTACCCTGTAATCGTAAAAACAATGAAGTGATATTTCTCTTCTTTTGAAGGAATACGACAGAGATTCCTTCATAAAAAGAAGAAAATCCGAATACCCAAACAGGATCTTCTCTTGTCCATACGCCATTGGTATTTGTAACATCACTCCCACATTCGTTGATGCTGCCATGATGGTTTCCTTGTGTAAATGCGTTCATCACTCCATGCAGCCACAACAAATTACGTAAAATGCCAATACTGATGTCAATTAAATGGTTTTAAGATGCTCCTGGTGCTGCCCGCCCCAAAAAAACTGATTTAAACCAACTACAAGTAGACATTTTTCCTTTCAAAAAATTCATCTTCGACCAAAAATTATTATTATGCTTCTTTTACTTCTTCCTAGTTAGAAGTACAAAAAACTTGTCATCACGGTGGCACAGCACAGAGGCTACAACAGTGGGTGGTTATGACTCATGAAGCAGGCAGGCAGTGGCAGCTAGCCGAGCAAATAATTACAAAGGAGGTGGAAATCAACTAATGCTGCCACTAAACACTTCATCTGCTTCTACAATAGCCCCCACAACCTTAACTTACACATTGCTCCACAAGGACCATGTATGGTTGAAAGAAAGCCAAATTGAAATCCGATAACAAGAAATTTGGTAAGGTGTCAAGAAAAATAAGGGACAAACGGTTACTTTATTAAGAGATTTTCATTTTGCTATATGAGTATGACACAATCTACATTCCCGATTTCCTGTAACACTTAACACTATGTCAGACACGGCCGGTATTTTTTAGCATAAAAAGCCTATACATACAAGGTCTATACTGAGGCCTTGGCCATTTACATTATACAAAGAAATAAAATTTTTCATACCTGATGGCGACATCACGATTTACATATAAATGCAAGCATGAAGCAGACAATAACATTTTATCCAACATCTTATTTTAAGACCTCATTCATCTAAGGAAAGAGCAGTTCGTTTTGCCTGTCTGCTGACTGATTTGCTTCACACCCACACGTACAGGATCAGCAAGTCATTGTCTTAAGCAGACTGGAACCCTCTGTTGGTTTCCAGATGATATTTTCTAATTTAGCGCAGAAATTCTTGTAAAACTGCAAAAGAGGTAAATGATAGCTGTGAGATATGAAATCCCCTATCATAAGAACCCAACCTGCCTTCCCCAACCCCTTTTTGTTCTTAACGAGATGATGCTTCAAACCTACTCTGCATAACATACGATGAGATAAACAAGTAGTGCCTGTCTCTATGATTTCTAGAATAAAATAATATTGACTGCACATGTTCGGCCTGTTTTGGTATAATTGGACAAAAATAAAGAACTCACACAAGCGAACCTTGTAGGTTAGTACGTTCTAACCTTGTGATATTCAAGAGTATCTCCAGCAGCCTTCCGAACATCAACCATGAAAAGTGATGGTGCAACTTCAAAAACCTACAAATGAAAAATAATTAATATAAATTAGTACTCACACTTAAATCAAGACCTTTTTACAGAAAAACAAAAAACAATATTGCAGAAACCAAATCTAGGAATCTACCTCCAGAACGACTGCAAATTGTCCGGTCTTATTTGCAGATACTCCTTCCAGTCTTGTCTGTGGATATTTACGAAAAAAAATTACAATAAATAAAATATAATAAATATTAAACGAAAAGAGAATGTGAATAGCATGTTTATGTTCAGATAAGCTAGAATATCCAAGACATGAACGCCAATCAACCATTTACTGAGTTTTTCCTTCATGACATACAATGCCAAAAACAGCAAAGAATAAAATATAGGATGTTCTTTGCTTTCTCATTTCCCCCTTTTCAGTTGCTCCATTATTTGGTAAATGTGGAATTGCACAAGTATTTCTTATGGGTTTGTGTACATTTTATGAACCGTGGGTTTGAAATTTTGGCCAACATTACAAGATACTATCTATTAATAAATAACTAGCAAATATTAAGTTATAATCAACAAAACAAAAGATTTTCAAAGAAAAATAATTACATAAGATTTAAGATTGATAAGTACAAGTCATACCTTATAATTACGAGTATGTACTTTAAGACTCAAAGATTCTGCAACAGCTTCAATATTTGAAATTATAACTTGTGCTGGTTGGCGGGATACAAAACGAGTTTGCCTTTTAACATAATCCTGACAGATGGATAGATAGAGAGAGGAGCTTTTGATATATTCATCTTTACAGTAAAAAAAATAAAAAAAGACGACCAAATGACCTAGAAAATGAATAAAAAAAAAATAGAAGCAATATTATGTATACATCTCATAGAATCTATGTTTGCAATGTGTTTTACAAACTCCTGACATAAAATCTCGACTATATTTTTAAATTAGCCTTAACCTGCAGAAATTTTTAGTTTCCTAAACCTTGGTTGTAGACAGTAGATTACATAGGCATAGTACAGAGCCTAAAAGATGACCCACAGGATAACTTCCATCTCATGAGATCAACCAGAGTTTTACAGTTAAAGCTTCCAACAGAATCAGGTCAAATAGCACACTAGCTAATGTCAGAAAAGTACTTCTACAACTGAAATTCTCATGATAGAAAGACTGAAAATAGACTATAACTTTGATTTAGGATAAATCAAGCAGGAGAACTTCTAGACTCTGGACTACACAACCGTACCTGTCGCCTGTCAAACAATGCTGCCAGATTCAAACCCTGGGATAGAGTAATCATCTCAAATGCATTCATTAGGAGAGGACCTCCAGCTTTATTTTCTGACTGCTCAGCTACATACTGGTCCTGTAAAATAGTAACATTTCAAAGTAAAGCAAAATTGTGTATAGAAAATACCAAAGCAAAGGCAAAAAGGATAGGAATGCAGTCAGGTTACATTAAACCTACTTCAAATAACAAATCTAATGGTGACGTCATGAAATGCAGAAATTCTGTCAACATGCATCAGAAAACTCTATATGGATGAGAATGACAACTAGAAATGGCACCAAGAAACAACCAACCTCGATGTCATCAAAAACGGCACAGACATCATCCAAATTCACCTCCTCTTCCTCGCTACATTTGACAGGACTATAGTTTTTCCGAAACCATGGATGTTTTCTTATTCCTTCAATCCGAATACGCTGCATTAGAAAGAAAACAATCACAGAAAGCAAAGGAAAGATGAATATGAATCATATCCTAAACTTTAATCCAGTCACCCACCTACTAAGTAATGCTTGTGAAGCGTGTATTAGATTATAACTAAATTAATGCATTAAGAAATGGGTGCAATAATTTATATAGGACTTATAAACATAAAACAAAGGCTTTAGAAATATAGCTCAAATTTGATTAGTGTTTTTGGAATACATTGAATGGACAGAATGAAAGGTTATTGTCTTATGTATGAACTATGTATGTTTGGCGACACAGTAAAAGTGTAAGCACCTTTAAGACCAGATCATAAAGCACCTTTAAGACCAGATCATCATCCCAAGAAAGAACGAATATAAGCTAATATAACTAAACAAAATACTCACAGTTTTTGGATTTGGGTCAAGTATCTTATGGATCAATGACATAGCTCCAGTTGAAAACCAAAATGGACAGGAAAATTCAGCAGCATTTATCTACATATCAAAGAAAAGAAAGTTAGAAGCTTCTCAATCATAATCATATCGCACAAAATGATTTCTTGATACTAATACTTTGTTTACAGAGGAAATAAAAAGAAAGTTAGAAACTTCTCAATCAAAATTATATCGTACTAAATGATTTCATGACATTAATACTTTGTTTACAGGGAAACAGAAGCTCAAAAAGAAGGTTATTGTAGGTTTTGTCTGATAATGACAGACACGTGATATCAGCGTACAAATTGAATGCATATCGGACACAAAACATCCAAAACATGAAAGTAGATATAAGTAATAAAAGACCAAACATAAAACTAAAAGTGAAAATGTGTTAATTACAATTTGAAGGGCAGAGAGTCAAATAAAAGTGCCATTGCCACATAGGTTATAAATCTACAGTGAAGAAATTGAATTAGCGTGTGAGTAGGAATGTCTAGATTCTCTTAATTCACTACCAAACAAGGCAATTAAATCCCACAGTTCACTCATATTCACCAAAACAAATCAATGATGGATAACCTTTTTGTATAAGGTTGGAAGGTCTGTCTCCCCAAAAGGAAGATATCCAGCCATAAGAACAAACAGGATTACGCCACACGACCACACATCAGCAGCAGAACCATCATAACCCCGGTTGCTGAGGACCTATTGGCAATAATTTAGTGCAAGAAAAAGTTAAGCATATTAATGATTTAATGATTAAGAAACTTGCTTTCACAATTACACAACATTTAAGTAATTGAAATGTACAAGACCTTCCATAAACCAGCAGGTCATGAGAATTTTGTAATTTTTGTCTGCCATACTACTTTTAACAGCTTTATCAAATTCACTAGCAGGAATAAAGCATCATTAATATAGAAAGATGATACTTAATCTCAGGAATTGAAATCCAGAAGTCCATATATAAGAGCATAGACAGCATAAAGACTAGCCTAAATCAAAGGAACCAAATTTTGAGAGTGCGTGTAAAAGTCCAAACCAGCGGCAAAGTATGGAAAGGAATACCACACATTTGCTACAAAATCATTAAGTTTCTTAATGAGATAATACCTCAGGTGCAACATAATTTGGAGTTCCACAAGTGGTGTGAAGAAGTTCGACACCCTATCATGACAACCAAATAATCAGAGAATATAGAGTGAATGGGAAAGAAGAAAACTTCTTATCATAGAAAACGCAAAGCGAAGGACAAGCAAATTTCTTGGGTATCGAGAGGCAAAATTAACTCAATCATGCTTACTTGCTGGGGCAATGCACTCAGTCCAAAGTCAGAAACCTTCAAATTTCCATAAGAATCTAGAAGAAGATTTTCAGGCTACACATAGACGGAAAGAAAGACTATCAGGATTCGGGACCAAAGATGATGTACAAAATCACATTTGCTAAAAGAATCCAAAACCAAATATCTCTATGCACCTTTAGGTCTCTGTGGTATACACCCTTACTGTGACAATGAGCAACTGCATCTATAAGCTGTTGAAAGTATCGCCTACAATCATTTTCCAAAAGTCTACCTTGGTGAACCTGCATACCGAGTTCACGTCTAAAATGACTATGTTTAAAAAAATATATGGGAAGGAGGGAGGGACAGGTGCATAATTAGTCATCGAATAGGTAATTTCTGCAATAACTCACTAATTAATGAAAATAAATAAATTAAATTTCTGTTTGCTCAAGCTAAGAGGAAAAAAAAAATCTATATCAGACAGGAACAGCCTTACAATTTTATCAAAGAGCTCTCCTCCTGTCACAAACTCCAGAATGATATATATCTTTGTTCGGCTTGCCAAAACCTAGAATCAATAATTATGGACAAAGAAAGAAGCATGTCATCAACAATAAAATACAACAAAATCATGAATGATTCCAGCAGACCTCATGCAACCGAACTATGTTGGGGTGTCTGACAATCTTCATGATGGATATCTCTCTCTTAATCTGGAACCGATGCAAAAAAGAAGTTAGCAAGCTTATTAGCAAAAAGGAAAATGAATAATGAATAAAACCACTAGCAATAGCATTTTACAAAATAGGTTCTTATTAAATCAAGCACATTGAGAATTTCTTGATGTTAGACCCTATGATTGAGAAGTGCAGCGGATAAGACCCCCAAGTAGTCAACATACAATTGAGCAAGACAATGGTCCTCAAAAGCCTTAATTAATCAACAAAAGGCAATCACCAGAGCATACAATTACGAGCTGTTAGGGGAAAGTGAAAAAAGAGGACAGAAAAGTGATATCCATGGTTTTTAGCATCATGTGATTGATCATATAATTGTACGATATAAACAACCACGATTACTGGATAATTGCTAATACATCAAAGCAAAAACAATTTATGAATCCCTATGAACCTTAAAAACTCCAAAGCTTATTCATGTAAATTCTACCGCAACAATATTTGCCAAACTCTAGAACAAGTGCAAGCAAGTTCAATTGACAATTGACATGGAAAATCAAATCAATAGGGACTAGAACAGTACCTGATCAACCATTCTGTGCTTAAGAATAGTACTTTTAGCCAAAACTTTCATGGCCACACTCTCTCCAGACTCCCTGTTTTGTGCAAACTTAACCTTCGCGAAGGTTCCTTCGCCAATTGTTCGTCCAACTTCGTACTTCCCAACCCTCCTCGTTTGCTTCTTCATGATTCCTCAATTCGATACTCACATTTCACCCTCAAAACGCCTCCGTTTTTCCTCCAACGCCTTACCCAAAAAAAAAAAGTACATAACAAGAATCAACAATAAAAAAAAATTAATAATGAACAAATATTTTGTTAAAGTAAAAGCAAAGAATAGTACAATAGAATAGAATGTGAACTATAAATAGAATTCGAACAAATTCTCAGCAACTAACTAAAAACAGAGCACCGAAACGATTCGATTATAGAAGAAAACAGATGCAAAGCATTTTCATTTTTGGTTTTGGAGAATATTCCATCGAAAATTTCTTACCGCCAAGCTGATATAAAGAAGTGCCGCGTGACGATGAATTCAACTTGCCGAGGTACTTCTCCGATGGGCTACTTGCTTACAGCGATCCGAATGTACGACGCGATTTATTTACTAAATTGCATTTTATTTTATTAATTTTTTAAAGAGAGTTTTTTTTTTAATATAAAATTAACGCTTTTTTTTTATAATTTTGTTAAAATAATTAAAAGTAATAACATCTCGGTGACAATTTTGTTATGTTTTCTCAAATATCAAATAGGTCCCAAATTCTTATCGCAACGACCAAAATACCATTACGTGAATATGGTTTTGATTATTTTATAATTTTTTTACTACCAATTTGACGCTCAACTATCAGTACGTAATAAAAGAAAATCTTACGTAATGACCAAAATACCCTTATGTAAACCTCAAATATTCATAATTTACTATTATAACAACTGCAAATAAATAATTCTCTCGTTCTTTCTTATAGGAAAAAATATTTTTAGTTTCTTATCATTTTTATTTTTTATTTTAATTCTCATGCTATTTATGAAGGTGTCTGATTTTACCAATTCAGAATTTGAATTGTGATCATTTAATTCATGCAGATACTAGACTTCAATTTATGCTTTAGTCAAAATAACTAACCCTCGTGATGGAGGGTGATAATAAAAAATAGCCAAGAAGTCATCATCGGTGCTGCTCTAATTTGTGTATGACATCTATGATTGGAGGAATTATTTTACTGAACATCTTTAGTACACTTATTTCCTTCTAATTTTCAATAATATTATTTACAATAGTTTGTATAATTGATGGTCGTAATGAATGATTTAAAAATCGATCATAACCTATTATTAGATTTTGATTTTCTTTTTAAATATATAATTTTGTTTGACTTAAAATTTATTAGCATGGAATTTTATATATTTCAAAAAATAATTTGACAATTTCTGGATATTTTAGTCCTTACAAACAAATTAGGTACCTATTTGATATAAATAGATAATTTTACTCCTAAATCACCAAATATAATTTTTGTCGAAGCCCACCAGCCAATCGCAAATCAAACCTAATCTGACTTCACCAAATGAACAATCCATTCTCATCTGCATCAGCCATGGGAAGGCTCGACTTTAGTTGTGCTGTTGATGGTTTTAGTGCAGGGTCTGAAAGCTCTCATAGATATTGAACTGGTGTATATAATCCTAGACACTAAGCCTAATCTACCAATGGGCTAAACGTCGAATGACATATGACTGACTTGTTTATTTCTTTGTATTGACAATTTTGATTTTATGTTTCATTTTAAATCTTTGTTTTATGGTAATATGATATAATATTTCTATAAAAGCAATGCGATTGCCCCAAGTAAGCTTACTTTTAAAAAAAATATATATATTATTGTTTTACAATGTAATTTATAAACTCGGGGTTAGTTTGGTAATGTTGTAATTTTTAAAATAATTATTGTTAGATGTGTTGTAAAAATTATCAGCTGTAAATATAATCAGTTAAATATTTTAGTAAATTTTTTTTTAAAAGTACCGTGAAATTAAAATTAAGTGTATATTTTGATAAAGCTTACCATTAAACTATAATAAAAATACAAATTACTAAAATAGATATAATGTTGAATACATTTATTTATATATTTATATATATATATATATATATATATATATTTTTATTTTGTATATATAATAATTGATAACTAAAATAATTTTTTTATTTTATTAATTTTATTTTGTTATATCTCTATGTAATTGATAGTAATAATAATCTCTTCAAATTTAATATTTTTTTCCAATTGTCTAAGGATAATTTTAGTTTTTTATACTATATGCAAGTGTATATATATATATGTGGAAAGGTATAACATGATTCTCAAAATCAAATATTAAAAAATTACTTCTTTCTTCTTTTCTAAAATTTACTATAAGATGAGATAATTTTGGTAAATGTGATTTTTTAAAAAAGTATTAAACACTAAAATTTTAGTTTTATCTTTTTAAAATGACTTTAAAAGTATGTTTGTGATTGTTTTAAATTATCAAATAAGTTATTTTTTTTACAATAGAGTACCAAAAAATATTTGGTAAATAATTTTTAAAATAGTAATTGATACTAAAAAATATATATTTGATAAAGATTTAAATTATTGTTTTATCACTTAAAGAGTTAATTAATATGCTCATTACTCATATTTTATCTTAATATTTTTTAAATGTAATTTTATATAAATTATATTTTATTATGATAATTTTTATATTAATTATTAAATTTTGTTATTATAAGTATATTTTAGAAGTAAAGAGAAATTGAAGCCGGGGAATACGCATAAAATAAATAGATAGCAATGATATAAAAAGAAGTGGGGCCGTCTGGAATTGAATATATAAATATATATAATTAAAATATAATACAGTAATTGTCGGTGGTCATTTCCTTTTCTTTTTCTATTCTTGTTTTTATATGTAAATATTATAATAAAATAAAATAAAAAGGAAGAAACAGAAAGTGCCTTAAATTATTTCTTTTGAGATTAAACGATGGTGGATGGAGTAATTTGACTGTATACGGATGAGAAGCTAACGCAGCATGGAGGAAGGGGGAAATTTTTCCTTCGCCATTTCTTCTCAAGCTCTTCTCTTCATCTTCCTATCTTAATATAACTATATTTTAATATTTTGTAATATTATTTTCATAAATAAATTTAGTTTTATTTCTAATT
Organism: Murraya koenigii; assembly: GCA_025617385.1. Classification (NCBI taxonomy): domain Eukaryota; kingdom Viridiplantae; phylum Streptophyta; class Magnoliopsida; order Sapindales; family Rutaceae; genus Murraya; species Murraya koenigii. The sequence goes on along the minus strand of CM046817.1, from coordinate 4,574,926 downwards.
TTAATTTTTTAATTATGTGTAATTTAAATTTAATAATTATTTTTGTTTCAATTATGCTTAGCTAAATAATAATAGTTAAGATAAGATGAAATTCTTAGTAGAGACATATTATTTAATCAAACTTTATTTTTAATTATATAAATTAAATTACTTTTTATTTAATTTTATCTATTTTTTATAATTTGAAATTTTTATTTATCATAGACAAATAAGAGAGTTTGACACAATAAATTCTTAATATCTTAGTATAAAATATGAGAAAATGATATTTTAACTTATTATATACAAGTTAAATTTTGACTCACTAAGTACTTAATCTATAATAAAATTAATAGAAAAATAATTATAAATAGAATTCAAACATGTTATGCATATTGAATTGTTAATTGTTGAATTATGAATTTATAATTTGATTTTATTTGATGTTATTAGGTAAATTATTGAATTTATGTTTGATTTATGTTATGGTATTTTTAATTATGGATTAAGATATTGTTGTATGTTATTTATGCTGAATTGTTAGTTGTTGAATTATAAATTTATGATTAGATTTTATTTGATATTATTAGATAAATTGTTGAATTTATGTTTTTTTTATTTGATTTATGTTTATATTATTTTCAATTGTGGATTTATGATGTTGTTGTATGTTATTCATATTAAATTGTTAATTATGAATTTATGATTGAATTTTATTTGATATTATTAAGTAAATTGTTGAATTTTTAAATTATATTTTTTATTATTGAACTTTATTTTTTGCAAATCTATATATAAAATTGTTAATCCGAAGCTGAATTTTACCATCTCTACTAGCAGTAACAGTGGTAATGCTAGTGAAGACAATAGTTTTTAATTATTAGATAATAATTATACTTATTTAAATAAAATTTATTTATTATACGTGCTTTATTTGTTAATAAAAGATGAATTGTTACAATTTTAGTAATTGTTTAATAAACAGTTTGAAATTTGAATAAAAATTTCAATTGTTTAACAAATTGTGAATATTTTAGTCATTGTACATAAAGTCATAGACACCATATATTATTATATTTAGGATCAATTTTCCAAGTATTAGGATCCTCTCCTAATTTTTTTTTTCTCATAACTCTCTTATTTTTTAATGATTGGTCAAATATGTATATTTATTAAAAAAATTGACTTAATTATCATACATTTGACTAATCATTAAAAAATAATAAGGGATAATAAAAAAAAAAAAAAACCTAGGAGAAAGTTTTTGTCCATTTTCCAACCATAATGCATAACAATTTATTAAGAAGTAAAATATCATAACATAAATTGATTAAATATGCAACCAAATTATTTATAAAAGTAATTATTTCAAAATTTATCCTAAATAATAGAATCTCAATCATACCTTTAATCTCATTAATTATACACGCCACACTTCAAGAGGTGATTCGATGGGTTTGTGTCGACCGCCAAGCAAAAAAATTTCTTGAATCTGTTTAAGTTTCGGGAGGCATAAACAAGCTTCTATTTGTCTCGAATTAAGGGGAACAGATTTTTCACATCTTACTTAATAGAGTAGACGGATTAATTAGCCAGATATAATGGCTTAAAGAAGGTAATGATGTGACGTTAATGTGTTAAATTATCTTATAAAATGATGATATCAGGAATTAACCATATAATTTATTTAAAAAATGCCGCAACCATTCATAAATTAAAAATTAAGATTGCATAATTAAGATATAAGCATGTGTTGATTATTTCTCAATTTTTAATGTATAATTTGTGGAGAGAAGATCAGCAATAAAATTGTCCGTAAAAAGACAGACCCACAATTTGTTTATTAAGAATGACGAATTGGCTAATTGTAAAGAGTGATTAATCGTGTGGATAAGAAGAGAGATGCAAATTTTGATTATAATATAAAGAGGTGCATTTTAGCATACAATTTCACGAAGACAAAAACGTCACTTTCACAGTTAAATTAGGAAGAAGCTTAGAAACGACGGGCATTTTTTCTTTTTTTGAAAAGAGTTATGTGCTAGATTATTATTATTATTATTATTACATGCATAACTAAAATCTTACTTAGACCTACCACAATATATTATAGACTTAGATTGCTTTTAGTATGTCGAATTGAATTAGATTGGATAACACTGTATTATATATAATGTTATATTGTATTTGGTGCAATATTGAACTAGATTATAAATAATAATGTATTGTGTTTGATATGCCATAAAATTAGTCAATAACTAATAATATATTTTATATATTAATTTATCAAAATTAATAATAAATTTATTTTATAATGACATGGAATATAATCTAACTTAAATCAATAATTATTGGTAAATTTATTAAAAAAATGCAAAATCTACCCTTAATTTTTTTTTATATTTAACATATTATAATTTTTAAACTTATATTTTACTTAATAATATCATCATAAGCATAACAAGCGTATTATCAACAAATACATATAAAAATATCAGTCTATAAATAAATTTTAAAAAATCCAATGAACAGTTAAGTAGATAAAATTTTAGCTTAGAAAATGTAATCCCAGGTGCCATGGAATGAAATTTTACTACTCTTAGGATTAAATGGTGGGCTCATTATTGTTATCCTATCTTTATTTTTTTTTACTCCAAAGAGGGTATAAGAATTATTTTACACTAAAATTATCAAATCCCATGATATATAATTAAAATCAAACGGGCCTAATAGTTAAAATTGAGTCTGAAAATATGTTCTAAAAGAAGAAAAAAATTTCTTACAACGTACACTGAGGACTTAAATTTTCAATTTTAATCAGGAGAAGAAGAGGTGTCCACTATTATACCAATTAATGATTAAGTTTGTTATTAATATTACTAATAAATGGTTAGTATTCTATGAAATGACTATATAGATGAACGGCAATACAAATCGAGGAACTTATTACAACTAAGGGATTCATTGGCAAATAAAGGCAATGATACGTGCCTAAGGGTCCGTTTGAAATTATGTTTTGAAGGCTTAAAAATAATTTTAAAATTTTAAAACTTAATTTTAGTACTTAATAAAAAAACAAAATCAATTTTATTAAAATAAGCTCCTCTTATAGCTGATTTTAAAAGGTAAGGAATAAATAACTTTATATTCTGATTTTGATAATTAATTTTATCATTTAATATAATTATATAAATATCTTTACAATTATTACCTAAATTTAAAATTGTCCTTATTCAAATTAAAAACAAAACTAATATTTTAATAATAATTTATTATAATTAACGTTTCGTATACCTTATTTCTTTTTCACATGTGATAAGTATAATATTGCATAGCAATCTATTATTTATTTTCTTGTTGAGTTTTTGTAGCTCATTACATTTTTTTATATTTATTTTTTAGAGTACATCGTTATACTTTGATAACTATAGATTTTATTTTATTAAAAATTATAGTATCAATTTTAGTTTTAGTTAAAATTATTATAATATACGATTAATAATATTGTATGCACATGTTTTTATATGTGTAAGTAAATTTTATTTTATATTATGTACATTTTAGTCATTTATTTTTTTCCAGTAATTTAACAGTAAAATTTACCAAACATCAATAACTGCTTTTAAAACTCACAGTATTTATGAAAATAAAATTTATCAAAAACTTAACTGATTATCTTCATAACTAATCATTTATATAATATAACTAATAACAATTATTTTAAAATATACAACATTTTCAAAATGACCCTAAATATCATTTAATATAAGATTACAACACATGCAGACATCGCAATTCACTAAGATAATAACAAGTAATACAAGAAGTAACTAAGGTATAAGTCAAATCAAAATTTGCCTATTTAAAATCCTCCAAACCTTCGTAAAAAGTTTAAAAAATTCAAAAGAAAGGAAATGTTGAATTCCTTTATTTTGAAATTTATCTCTCTGAAATTTTGGTGATTGGGAGGATTTTTTATTGGCAATGCTAGCATAGCACCTTTAACTATTTTCTTATGTTTTATGGAAATTTTATTAACGAAATCATACCCGTGAAGGGCCAAACATGAAAGCCTAACGTAGGAATCCCAAATTAAAGCAAGCCATCAGTATTTGTGATCAAATCATCTCTCTTGTCTTGTCATCGAGGAGAAGACCATCGGTACCAAAAAGATTTCAAATTGACGACAGTTGGGCCAAAAAGTTGTACCAACAATAGGAAAAAGATTTGGGCCAGGCTGGGCTTGGTCTTTTCAGCCCATGTTGAAGTTTCTAATTGATTTTTTTATTACTAAAATTTAACTATTGGAAATTGCTCGTAAAAAACCAGCTATGATTTTAACACCCAGAGAGTAAAATCATCAAGATTTTAAGTGCTAAAAGCCTACAATGCTCTTTGTGTGGTGATATTTTATTTTTTTAATATAATAATAATATAAACAAATTTACAACATCTTTTATATATATATAAAAGATGTATTTATGTATGCATATAGAGAGAGTAATGTACTGATAAGAGATTTCATCCTTAATAAAGTAAGGAATCTTCTAAAAGATATGAAAAATATACATTTCAGTACATTATATTTTTCTTGTCAATATATTAAAATATATAACTTTTTTATTTGTTGTACTGTCTTCACTTTATTAAAATAAAGATGTCATTATTAATAATAATGTTATTATTATGTAGTGCACACACACAACTTCTTTGGTGCGAATACCTAAATAAGAATTTCATATGAATTCACTATTATACTATATAGCATTATAGTATTTCTATTCAATTAACTATTATGCTAAATGATGTAATAATGAATCACATTAAATTTGGATCTAGGCATTCATATCGAGAATATATATATATGGGTTGATGCAATAATAAAAACAATATAATTTTTTTTTTAACTAGCATACTATCAACTCTAGTAAATTGTATTAATTATTGCAAGATTTGGCTAAAATAGTATCACTACACTTGAATGCATGGCTTTTAACAATTTTTCTCTTTTTCGTTACCCTTTGTTCCTATAACAAAAAGTAAAAATTGAAAATGGTTTTTGGGTTGGGCATATCCTAATTGAAGAAGCGAGCGAAAAAAGAGAGTTTGAGATGAATATGACAGTGGTGCATAAATAATAATAATAATAATAGTACCTACATCTCCACTAATTGAATTGCTGAGAAGAGAAGCGGTTCGTGCCCGGTTCGCAGAAGACAAGCAGCGGGTGTGAGTGCTTAGTTAGTACTTACGAAAGATTGGGGACTGGAACTAATTGTTGAGAATGGATCTTGTTTAACAACCAGCAGCTTCAGCATTGCTGAGAGAAGAAAAAATATTAATTTTTTTAGTAAGAACAATTTTGAAAATAATTAAAATTAATTAAACAAGGATTAGTGAAATAAAATAAAAGAGTCAAATATCGTCGCTTTTTATGTATTAATTTTTTTAATCGAATTTTTATTTACTCCAGTAATTTTACGAATTTACAACAATTAATGTTTTTTTTTTAATTTGGAAATGACTTTCAATTTGATAAATGATAATGACTAATAAGGAAAACAAACTGAAGTTTCAAACCTTATTTCATAGTTTAAATTATTGTTGGTGCTTTTGCATTCCATCTCTATGGACCGTCACTTTATGATATTGATCAAATAGTCATTGACCAGAATATTAAAATAAAAAAAAAAACTCATTGGATATTATTTCTTCAGCTTCAATTAAAAAGATGAAAATGCACATGCCCGCCCGCCATTTAAATATCACTATTTAGTACGAACTACATTCTAGCTTCGCTTATTATGATCCAATAATTATTGTTGGATCTTTTGCTTTCTATGAACTATGAATTCATGATATTGTTCAAATAATATTTTTAAAAAATTACTGTATATATAACAACAAAATTACTCATGTATAATGTAATAATAATAATATTATTATTACTATTAAGGTTGTTATGTAACAGTTGCCGGAGAAGGTTTTAATTTATTGTAGTTTTTATTATACTTTGGTGTTGCCTAATGTGGTGATTGAGAAAAAATCGAAAGCTTTGTTCTTCTTTAAATTCCTCTCTTTACCTATTTTGCTGCAAAGCCAGAAACTCTCAACTAAAAAGTATGTTTAATTGCGAATGGATGGGATTTAAATTAAATTATTTTAAAGGGGGTCTATTTTGATTTACAAAAGAATTGGGGAAATTTATAAAAATAGCCAAAAATTTTTACAAATATCTAAAATAACCAATTAAACTTTTTCTATCATATGTAGCTATATATTTATTGTATAGACTTAAATACCCTCAGATCTATAAACAAAACCAACAAATCTCACACATTCTCAACCAACAATTTTCAAAATCCAGCACATCCTAATCCCTAAAACTCACCCACTAATTATCAATTCATTAACTTGCAAGCAAAAAGTTGAGGTTAGTATTTATTTTACACAATGTGTAGTTTTTTATTTTTCGATTAATCAAAATTTATGAGTTATTTTGAGTTAATACGAGCTTGGAGACAAACCAGAAAATATGCGACAAGACAGACACCTGTCGCACGTGGGACAAGTGCCTATCGCACGGTAATAGGTTACAGCAAATCGTGGGACGGTACGCATCGCTGCGGTGAGACAGTGCACTGTCGCGCGGTGGCGAGTTCCGTCCAACCTCGGGACGAGCGCTCGTCGCACTGTCCCTACATTTCTGAGAACCTATTACATGCACGATAGGCACCTATCCCCACGTGCGACAGTGCGCTCGTCCACGTTTTCTGGGTTCGTCTCCAAGCTCGTATTAACTCAAAATAACTCATGTTCTAATTTTCTTTAAGTACTAATTTTTTTCTTTTTTAAGCTTAATGAAGTCAATTGTTCTTCAAATGTGTTTTGATGGATCATGAGAAGAATTGACAGACGGTCGTGTTAAGTACAGAAATGGAAAAAATAGAGCTTTTTTAGTTTCGAAAAACTGTACGTTTGATGTATTTCTTTTAAGAGTATATGAAGTTACGCAAATAAATCCGAATGATTACGATGATTGAGTACTGGAAAATGTATTTTAAACTCTTATGTTTATTATGTATTCGACATGTTAAACTATCTTTGTTAAAATGATTATTCATAATAAGTGTTGGAGAATTGTCGAACCCGAAATAAGATTAATCGCACTATATTTACAACTGTTCAAATATATAATTTACAATCAAATATCCTTATTAAATATGTCAACGGCAATCTTCTTACTAAAGTATTGTCCATGACTACTGTCAAAATTAAATCGTACCTTAAACATTAAATATATCGTAAACATTAACATAAACAACCCACAATCGCCGGTTCACGGTCATTGTTGTCAGTACACTCTTAACTAGTATAACTTTCCAAGGCTCGCGCTACTGTAATTCGGTCGGAGGTTGTAAAATCCAACATCTTTTAGCCATCGAGGAAAAATATTTTGAAGTAAGCTTGAATAGTTGAGAATAAACTTTTTCGATCTCGACGTTCCTTTAATGAGTCATAAATAGAGAACCACTTGTGTACAAAGTCTACTCGAGCTACTAATCCAATGATCGCCTTGTAAGTTAATTGGAATGAAAACACGCATATTGTAGAAATAAGATACATATCCAACATTTTTATGTTCAAATCTTTAAATATTAAAGGACGTTCAATGTAAGTAATACACACCACATCAACATCCGCGAACGGTTTTGATTTTGTGTCATCCCGACCATTAATGTAGTTATTTAGACTCGTGTAGTCTAATGAATCCAGATCACAGTTACAGTTACTCGTAGTCTAATTTGGCTTCTTTGTGTAAGTCGTATGTACCATAGCAAAGTCTCGTAACTAAACATCATTCAACGATTGATAACCGTGCTAACTGGCCACTAAATTCAAACCACAACTGATTTTTATCATTTTCATCACAACACGCTACTTGCCTAAGTAGCGCGTTGTGAAGGATTGCACCACTAAACACGTAGCTATCCATCTTTGCGAAATGACTAAATATATCTTTCCTGAATAATCTTAATTGTTGTTTCGTTAACTTCCTCTTTATAGCATTCATCACATTTCCAAATTTTGAGGTATTTGTCATACACCCAGGGAAGTGTTTCGTTTCCGGAATCTTCATCGTACCTGGTTTTGTGGTCATTACAATTGCAAAAAAATCAAATTTATAATTAGTTAATCTGATAATTAAAAAAAATCAAGATTTTTTTTTTTTTACATTACAGTAATATCGTGGGACGGTGCTCGTCGCGACTGTTATTCGTGGCGTCTGTGACAGTGCTGCTATGGCGTAGGTATTTTCTACCTATTCCGTCTGTGATTTCTACTCTTATTGCACCTATACTCCACCTTACAATCACACCATCAACACTTTAATCTTGCAATACACCATCAACTATTTAATATAGTCTAAGGAGCATTTTATCGAGCACCTGACGTACCACTCTTTAAACCTAAATTTCACTTAACAATCTCCAATATTTATTGCCAAACAATCCTAAGCTCATCTATATGCATCAATACATTGATTTTTCACCAATCAAACTTATCAAAATAGAAAAAAATTAAAATTTACGAAGTGAAAATTACCGAAAATTATAAAATAGAGGATGATAGAAACCATCGGAGTTGAGTTCATTGTCAAAAATCCGTCCAAGCGCTGGTTCACGATCACTGAGAGAGCCAATCGTTGTTCGAGGTCATGGGAGGAGCTAACGGAAGACTGATTTTGAGAGAGAGATGGATATTATAGGGAACAAAAGAGTAAATAGTTAAGGATGATAGAAAAAATATAAATAATTATTTTGGATATTTATAAAATTTTTTTGGTTAATTTAGTAAATTTCCCAAAGAATTGCCACACAAGCACCCATATCATTGCATATGTGTTTTTGGAATAAGATTTAGAATGTTTTGCATTGTTGAAATTAATCAAAAATTATTTTGTAACTTCTTCAAATTAGGACAGCTAGATTCTATATGTTCAGGTTCAGTTTAATAACAGAATTGAGATTTAGAAAATCATTTTAAATTTTTACTACACAATTTCTCTCCCCCAGTAATGATGAAATTTTGCACTCAAATAGAATTATCAACATATTTCAATTTATGAAATGTGCTCACGGGGACTCGAATTGTGATCCTGCGGACACAAGCACGAAATTTGCATTAATTATAGGGCAAACCTCATCAGTTGATCGAAAGGGAAAAGCTCATGCGAAATAAATTGATTAAAAAGACAAAATGGTGGCTTTAGCGGTCAATTATATGCATGGCAAATACACTGAAGAGAAACCGACGAAATAGGTCCTACTAAAACGATGTTCTAATTCTAATTGGAGGGTGTAAAGAAACATAACAAAATGATACTCTAATTTGGGGAAAAGTTTGGGTTTGATTTTGATTGCGATTGCGAATAATATAGTCCGCGTTTAGCTTTGAAAATTCATTTTGAGGCTCAAATTTGTACTTGCCAACTAACGCACAATCTCCTTCACACAAGTTGGTCATAATTATGAACTGCATATCTCTTTCTGCGTCCATTCATCAAAATGATATTTTCTCAATCTCTCTCGTGCTACTTCAATAGGTCTTTCACTATCTCTCCCTTTCAGTGGCCTTTAATACTGATAGAATTGTTAATTTTTTATTATCAAGTTGGGTTAGGTACAATTTTTTAAATATAATCATTAGCTAATTTTTTTTTATTATTATTTATTTTAATATATATTTTAAATTATTGATTGGTTCATATTAATAATTTAGTTAATTCTTTGAGTCTTCGTACACTTTGACAAAGAAAAAAATGTTATAGAAGTGAATTAACATTTATTTTATAATTATATATCTTAAAATTTTTACACAATTATAATGGTATTATATATTTTAAATTTTTTATTTTAAAAATTTCTCAAATAATACGATGGGTATTTTGAAACTGAAATTCAATTTTTAAAAAAATTAACAAAATAAGAAAGAAAATCAGTAAAATAATTGATACGGAATGACGATATCACCCTTATTGCGGCAACTTGCAGACTTGCATGCGTCACCTTGAGACAAAAGATCCAAAAAATCTGACAAGGGGACGGAACTGAATGATAATGATGAATTAATTGATGATAGCACCTAAGGCGCACGGCTCACCGTTGAATCTAGCCGTGGGCTCCACACTGAGGTGACTTTTAATTTTCAATTGGCTGCTGGTATTACGTACTGGACCCATTCCGCCGCCACTCATCTGCGGTGGTGGTAGTTTCGTGAATATGAGAACATTCAGGGGTTCTTTGTATTTAGCCCCCAAACCGGGGAAAGACTCACGGTATTTCACTTTCATGTTGCAGCCAAGGTTTCGTCGAAATGAAAGGGAGAAGGCCTTCACGTGGTCAGATGAATCATGACCGTAGGAGTCCATTACGTGTTGCATCAGACGGCAGATAAGGGTCCCATGTCACGTGCTAATGTTCATCTAGGGCCTACGATGGTGGTATGTCAACCGTGTACTGAATCTGTCCTGTACAGTTGGAGATGGGTCACTAGAATTTGTTATTCCGTGTTTGGGAGACTCAGAACTCATAAGTGCTTCCAAGTGGAATCTAGATTGAGGGTCCATTTGTAATTATATTTGAGAGATTTAAAAATATTTTTAAGAATTTAAAAGTTAATTTCGTGTTTTATATAAAAAAAATTTAAAATTATTTTTATCAAAATCAACAATTCTTACGACTGATTTTAAAAAATAAGAAATAAGTAATTTCTAGATTCTGATTTTGAGAATAAATTTTATTATTTAATATAATTTCATAAATATCATTACAATTATTATCTGAATTTAAAATTATCTTAATTCAAATTGAAAATAAAATCATTATTTAAAAAACTATAATATTACCAAATTGATTTTAATACTTGTTTTTTAAAGAGTATCCTAATTAATTCCTACATTCTATATATGCAATAATTTGTTGATTAAACTTTTAATTTAATGAGAAAAAATATAATTGATAACTATATATATGCGCCAAAAATTTATAAATTAATTTGTAAAGGAAACTTAACTAAAAAAATTACCTATTTTCATGAACAATAGTTATGATATTCATTATTTTAATTATTGTCGTATGCTAGATTATAAAGTATAATAAATAATAAGAAAATTATACGATAAAAATTTCAAATATAAATTAAATCAATAGTTAATCTAACAATGCATACTTTTTTTATATTATAGTTGAAGTACCAAACTATAAATTATTTGTCCTAATTACAATCGAATCTCCCTCTTACTAATGCGAGTGAAATTCAAATCATATACCTCTCATTTTAATATAAGATTTTATCAACTTAGTTAATTGATACCGATAAAATCATAAATAATAGACAATTTCTTATAATTATTGATCTTTGTCTTAAAAAGTCTACAATAAATCGGGTAAATTTTTAAATTTTTTTCTCCATAAAAAAAGCTGCTTTGTTTGATTTCACTAAATATAAAATAATATTGCAACAGCAAATGTCTATGTACAATGATGCTAAATATATAAATTTGTAACGCTCGTTTTCTAAAAGTGCTAGTCTTAATACCAAAAGCACATTTAAACACTTTAATAGCCGGAGGTCGCCAAACGACTCGTTAAAAATCCCAACAATTAGAAACCTATTATTATACCACGTGCGTCCACCGTATCGTATTTGTTAACTTATGATTCACCCAATCAACGGCCCAGATCTGTCCAGTAGTCGCTTTGCCTCTCTTGCTATAAAAGCGAGCAAATTAGCCTTTCTTCTTCGTCCAAAAACAGAACGGGCGTGAGATCTTCCCCTCCCGTTTGATAATTTCTCATTTTTCTTTCCTCCCGCTCGTCTTCTTGAAAAAACTATTCAATCGGAAAAAAAAAAGAAAAAGGGAAAAAGAAGAAGCAAATAAAACAAAACAGCGAAAATGCTTCTACGAAGCTCGTCAACGCCAATTCTGAACTCATGGACACCTCATGCGAAAGAATCATCACCGGTGCCCTTCGCGTTCACGACGTCGTCATCTCCGTGTGATTCGTTAAAAAGCATGACGAGGACGCTGTCCGAGACGGATCTGCCGAGCCTCCCGCTGCCGAAGAAGAAGCCGACGAGCAACGTCTTCAACGGGCTGGCGCTGGAAGAGACAGAAGACGAGTTCGAGACGGCGTCGTTCGACAGTGGGTGGCTAGGAAAAGAAGCGTGTGAGATTGGTGTTTTGGTGGGTGGTGGGATCTACGGTAGCGGCGGTAATATGTGCGGCGGTGGCGGTGGATCCAACGGTGGAGATGGCGATGGGAGGTGGGATTCTTGGGATTCCAATAATCATGGAAATAACAGTACTGATCTTTACTATCAGAAAATGATCCAAGCTGATCCCCGCAACCCGCTTCTTCTTAGCAATTATGCAAGGTTTTTGAAAGAGGTAAAACTGCTGTTTAAAAGCTCTTCTTTCTGTTGAAAAACTGAACTGGACTTTGAAAACCAAAAAAAAAAAATAATATGTATTTTGATTCGGGTGAATGGGATGCAGGTTCGTGGGGATCTTGTGAAGGCTGAGGAGTATTGTGCGAGAGCAATTTTGATGAGTCCAAATGATGGGAATGTTTTGTCAATGTTTGGTGATTTAATTTGGAAGAGTCATAAGGACGCTTCTCGTGCTGAATCTTATTTTGATCAAGCTGTTAAAGCTGCTCCCGATGACTGGTAAAAATCATTTCTTCTTCTTCGCATGCTCAATTGCTCAATCATTGTTGTAGAAATTATTAGTGAATTGACTCTATTTTATTAATTTGATGTTTCAGTTATGTGCTAGCATCTCATGCTCAATTTCTTTGGGATGCTGATGAAGATGAAGATGAAGAAGATGAACGAGAGGGGGAAGGGATGGCGAAACCAGTACCACCTAGTTGTAATTTTCAAGGAAGGCCTCCTTTGCCCCCTCATCTTGCTGCTGCTTATTAGGCCCTTCTTCTCCTTTTTTGTATCATAACTTAGATACAACCACCTTTTTGACCTTTGTTTATAGAGTAATGATCTAGTGGATGGATTATCACTATATTGTGAGCAAAGTTTCTAACTGGGTTGTTGCCTTTTTTTTTTTCCCCACTCTTTTGTTTATACACCCCCTGTTCTTTTAACAAATTTTCCCCTGTTAAGATGGTTGTTTGCCTTAACCAATAGCTTCTCTTTTGTTCTTACTGTCTGCAACCATGTCATGTACAATAATAAGAATAAGATATGGAATGAATGTTTTGTTTAATATCTCTTTCTCTCCTTACCGCATGAATATTTTATTGGCTTATTGCATTCATTTTGATCTATTCTGTTTTTTGGAGTTTTCCTATTATTTTACACTATTTGTCACTCGTAAGAGTGGACTAATAGCCTATCACAACACGATTAGAAAATTGAACACTAACTATGGTGTTTTGATAGCATAGTCTCTCGGCACGAGAGATTACGATCTCATGTGGTACTCTCCCCTCCCATACTATAAGATCCTGTGAGGCACGCTCGCCTCCGGTACTATAAGAGTAAGCTTAGTGTAAATGACATAATATTAATTAATTTTATCATGTCTTGAGTTATTAGGAGAACGGCTCTAGTTTCCAATCCATGTGCATAGAGCTGGTTTAGTTCTGTATTCAACGTTAAATCACCGACTAGCAATAAACTTCACAAACTTAACTGGATTGACTTGCCTGAACTCTAAAGAATTTAAGATCTTTCCATCTTTCACATGCACATCTCCAATAATTACCACAATCACAGTCGATACTAGCGTACAAGCACATAATTTGGGTGTTACGATTGCAGTCCATGACATTCTTATGTCCTTGGGCATAAAGAGTACGTCTCGCAAGTGTGCACTTCTGCGTGAAAGCATGAAGATCTCCTTGCACGATCTCACCTATGAACTCCCTATCTACTTGGCCCATTCCACTTAATGCGAACATTTGGGGGTGTGAGAAAGGGTGGGGGGAGGGGGACCTGCATGGAGCGGCATTGGAGCGTTTGACAAGCTCGCAACAATGGTTTTAAGAGATAGCAAGCGCGACTCTGATACAATTGATCATTATTTTTTTTTATTCTATCTTACTTATAAAGAGTTAAATGAAAATTAAAAGACAGAAAACTGCAACATTTCTATTGTATTTTTTTTATATGAAATTAACTATAAAATAAAAAATACGTATCTAATTAATAAAATTAGAAATTTATTAATTTATTAGTAGTATTAAAATATACCAAAAATATCATACTAAATTAAAGAAAAGAAAAAGTATAAAAATACTTAAAAGGAAAAAAAATTAACTAAAAAATTCTTTCTTTTAGTTGTTTAATCTCTCTTTGTTTGATCAATGTGCAATATTCTGAATCCTTATTATTAATGGAATCCGTCATGTGACGAGAGATTAAGAGTCCATGTGGCATTCTTGTATTCTTGCATCCCATATTATGAGAGTAAGTCTAGTGAAAGTGGTACAATATCAACACCTTGCATTGGACTCATCAAGAGAATGGCTCTAGTTCTCAACTACTGTGCATAGGGCTGGCTTAGTTTCCTCTTCAACATTGAGTCCTCGACTAACGACAAGTTACCCCAACTTAATAGGGTTGGCTTGCCTGAACTCCAAAGATATGCCCCACAAGCACTCCCCTCGAGCACATCTCCCACAATCAGCAGAACCATAATCAATACTAGCGTACAAGCGTGTAAATTAAGAGTCATGATTGTGGTCCGTGACAGTAGGCCTGCTTTTATAGTGGTATTAATTAATGCTTGAGTGAGAGTGATCTCGTCACAAGCAAGAATGCCGGCTTTGAAATTCAGAAAATAACAAAACAAGTTTGAATAATCAGCCAGATTAAAAAAAAAAAAATTGAAAGTAGTTGTTCATACATCAGAATCAATAAACTCCCAATGGGTTTCGTTTATCCTAATTTAAATATTTTATTGGAAGGCTGACTAAATTTTGCAAGAAAATCCTGCCATGCTCCTAGCTCGAGGCTGTCAAAGGCTCAAATCATCCAAACCCAGCCAAGAACGGAACCACCAACCAAACCAATTCCCAGGGACAAAATCATCACAATTGCAGCTATTTCTGCTTCTGCAACTGGTACTGTCTTCGGGGCCAGGATCATGATGACACTTGTCAGATAACCATTGGTAAATCCAAGCATTGATGTTAGAACTAGCACAGGTACTTCAGTTTTGAGCCACTTAGGTCCATGGAGGCAAGCAGCAAACAGAGGGTAGAACATAAGTCTGCCAGTGCAAGCCCATGCCGCCGTTTTTATACTTTTTGGTACATATACTGCAGTTAAAGCCTTTCCCACAAAATCTGAAAAGTTATAAACTGCGATCAGCAGTACAGGATACCAATCCCGTAAAAGCTTGGATTCCAGGTTTTCGCCGATGAATCCTGGAAAAATTGACAGAGTCACAATATATATAAGGATAACCCCGAAAGCTGGCAATCGAATTCTTCTTCCCACTGTCCAGAAGTTCTGCCTGGAAGAGGGTGGATCATCAATAAGAAGTCTGTAATGCTGTTGCATAACTGGTAGTTTGTGTAACAAATTAAAACCCAAACAGCAGCATAGCATAATAATTGTGCTGACTATGAAGTAGAAATGGGCACTTGTTCGGAGACCCTGCGGTGTATGTGGGAGCGATGCCTTTGTTATGATCCTCAAGATGGAAACGAGAACACCTGTTGGGGAAGAAAGGATCTAATGAATCTAGGATGAGCATGCGCTTAAATTTAAAAGTTGTCATATCAATTGCTTGAGCTGGATGCAGGCAGGGGAAGCATGTCTAATGGTTTCATAAGGGCATTTAACTCTTTCAATTCACCAAATGGTAATTTATCAACCATATGGCAAATCGCAATGCAACCTTTTACTGTCAGGCCATTGGAGGAAATAAAATATAAAATGATGTCACAATAGGGGGATGAGTGCACTATTCGGAGGATCTTTCATGTTTTGAAAAATACTGAAAGTGCGTATATAGCTTTCGGACTCCTGAAAGCGTAAATTTCAGGCAGTGCTTTCACAGACCCAAGCATGCAATGATGCAACTTTAAACTTCTCCAAAAAGCAAAAACATGCTCATTAGAGGCTATGTTTCCTTAAACTCTACGCAGCAGCACTCGAGAAAGTTTTCATTTTTGCATTAAAAAACCAGTTGATCTTTTGAATATTTGCCAACAAGGGAAGCAATCTGTTTATAGTATGGTTTACTGTTCTTTTGGTTTTATAATATTCTGCGTGTTATGGCACTGCCTCTGAAACTGTTTGGCTATGAATGAATCAGAAATGGCAAGAGAAAAAAAGGAACCTAGGCAAGTGATGCTGTACCTGAAGAAGCTGTTCCAGCAAAAACAGCCTGCATATACTGTTTTGGAAGTTTCCCAGCTGATCCTATCAAGCTACCACCTATCAAGCCATCAGCTAAACCACAAATCACAACCGATGCTACTGTTACACCATAGGTTCCATTTGATCCACTGTAGTTCCGAGCCCGGTCTATAATTGGAGTCACCAGTAAGGAGAGAGCAAACATAGAAAATCCCAAGTTCATTCTTAATCTATAACTCAGCTTGGAGCCCCAGCCACCCCAACATATCACTAAAACTAGAACCAGCAATGAAGAGCTCATGTAAGCTACAGAGAAAACCTTTTCGACATGCTTAGCTGGATAGAGGTAACCAAAGTAATCAACAGCTGTTATAAAAGCATTCCACGGAAGCAAATTCCCAGCACCTAGAAGGAAGTGGATTATATAAGCAATCTTGTACGTGTCTCTTGGCTCTGCAGGTTGATCTCCAGCACTCTTCACAGCTTCCATTTTTCGCATTCTTGAAAAAAATGTAAATTCAAACAGTCTCGGTTGGAATTTAAGCTTCATTCTAGCGGTGACTGAACATGCTGAAATGACAAGTTGATTAGAAAGGCATAAACAAGAAGATATGATCAAGCTAGGCTTGCAACTTAAGCCGAGCTCATCAAGAAGTACTGCTTACATCTCTGGAAGCAAACTTGGTTTTATGCGTAACTGATGTATAATGTATTGGCATCGAATCAGCTCAACTGGCCAAGCAAGCGAGCCAAAGCTAGCTGGTTTCGCTGGCAGCTCCCCTAATTACTAGGACCATGGTTTTGATTGATGGGTTAGGATTTGGAATCAATGGGGGCTCATGCTTAAAGAAAATTTGTGCTGTGTGGGGACGGGAATGGATGGACGGTGTTAGATGACGTAGCTTTTTCACTCAACTGCTACACATGGGAGAAGCTCCTGCTGGCATTGTCCGGTTAGCCAGCTAGAAGCCTAGAACTTAGAACCATTAGCAGAAGTACTTGTTACTGGCGAATAACTTTATCCCTGATTTAATGGTATGCCAATCAAGTCAGTGCTCTAATCTCGGTCTTTCCAAAGGTAAAACCAATATTCTCACAACTCCACTCACAATATTTCTGAGTCATAAGTAGTGCAAAGCCTGTAAAAATATCTGGGAATGTTCCGTTATAAGCTTTGAGACTGGCCTTAGTACTCGTTCTTTTCGTGAATGATGGCATGAACTATAAGAAAAAAAAAAGACAAAAGAGAGGGTCCTTTCAGCATGACAAACGAGTGCTCTAGCCATCAATTAACCATCCGCGTGCAGAATTTGATTCCTCCTGTAATGTCAAGAAATCTTTGTCAGGGAGCTTGATCTTGATCTTGATCATGATCAACCCCTGTTTGACACGTGTCATATCGATTATCGGCTGCCATGGTCATATCTTTTCTTCTCTACTTTCCTCACTTTACTGTGCATCCAGCAATTTTCCACCAACCATTGCTCCTGGTGTTAGGTAATAAGCTTCTAAATGGAAAAAGAAGCTTTATAAAAGATGTGCTACAGGAAAGCTAAGTACTTGATCGTATAATTCTTTTTTTTTTTTTTTGAATGAACATGAAATTAAATTAAGCTCATTGATGTCGACAAAGACACAAGAGCCAGAGTGGCTTCATTTCTATATAGCATTATGCTGAAAGAATTGTCTCCGTCACAGGGCACCTCACTTGAAAACAACTCAGAGCATGCAACCTTGTTCTCTGTCTTCACTTTACATAGAAACTCGTTTAGGACCAAACCTCTTCTGCCAACAAGAATAATCATCATAGTCTCACACTCCTTGAGAGACCACCATTGTTTGTCCGCCAAACTACCTTTTTCGTTTAGAGCAACCGGTTGCTATAGGTAATTTATATAATAAAATTAATTAAACTAAAATAAATAATTTATTGCATATTAATTTTTAACAATAGCTAAGAAAGAATGGCCAAATAAATTAAAATGAAACTAACAAATTTCTTTCTATAAATATTAAAAAGAAATTTTTATCTGTGTCTCTTGTAGTATATTTTAAATACCCAAAAATTTTATTTTCCTCCATTTCATGTTAGCATTCATATTTTATACATCTAACATTTATAGTTACACTATTAGCATTTTATATTTCATGTTTATTAATACTCATGTTTGATGTTGATCGTTGCATATTCTAAATTAAGTGTTGTATATATTCTGCTTTTTATTTCATGTTTCATATTTGATGTCCATGTTTTATAATCATGTTCAAAGGCTGTTGACTTTTTTTTAAAAAAAAAGATGTTCAAAGTTAGAATAATAGAGTTTAATGTTTTATGTTTAAGTAAATTCCATTCTACTCATTATTAATTAAGAATCTTAAGTAAATTGACATAAGGAATATTTTAATCTATTCTATTTTATAGTCTTTCTCTTATAATGAAAAACAAGTTATTAGCAAGCATAGATTTGACTTGGATAGAGACTCTTTTTATATTAGTATTTCATAACTTAAAAACTTTACATTTACTCATATCAAATAAGTAATATGAATAAATTTTATTACTTTCATTATGAAAGTAGTTAATAAACTTTATCATTATCCCTTAAAATAAGTAAGTGAGTTATTAATACGAATTTATCTATTTATTTATTCAAACAAGTGACTTATCACGTGAACAGATAATTAAAAAGTCTTACATTCTTCCACTTGGTAAAGTTGTGTTATTTATGCGCCGTAGTGTTATGGTGTGTTTGAATGTGAAATGCTTTTGGAGTTATCAGTAATAGAAAATTGAATCTCTGTTTTGGCTTCAGACATGAGTCCCGTAAAATAGGTTGGTAGCTCGGTGGTGGTGATAATTGTGTTGTGATGGCTCGGCAGTGACCTGTGAGGTCTCACATTGGGTTATAAACAACAAGGATTTACAGTTGGTGCTTCCACATGTTCATGTTTGCTGTGACAAATGTAGCTTTCATGTGAATCATGTAGCGTAACTCTATCTTCAGGTTGTAACCGCTTAGTACATCAACTACATAAATGGTGACTTGGTTTAAACAAACCAACATGGCATGAGCCATGAATAAAGGTCGTGGCGAGTAAAAGAAAGAAATCAAGCATAGCAGAATGTTGATGAGTCCCCGCTTGCACAACACATCAACGAATAGATGGAATTAGCAGTGAGAGGTCTATTTGGCTGTCACTACCGCGCACCAACTATGAAGTAAGAAATTTTGCAGAATAGATGGAATCAACATAAGGGTAACACCAAGGTGGAACTCCTATAGAGAATAGACAATTGGTGCTTGAGCGAAGCTGAAATTTGAAACAAGCAATAGCTAACCAGTGTGAACAGAACAAGGTCACTTGGTTGATCATACAACCAAAAAAGCATTCAGAAGCCTAACTTCAAAAATTATATTGCTCAAGTCTCATATAGCAAATTTTAATGTAGGTGGTTCCCCCTCCATTTAGAATATGCATATTGAAATGATTATGAAGGCACCTCTTAGTATTGATATTAAAGCAAACGGGAAGCACTAGTGGCAATGCATCTGATGAATTATCTAAAAGTTCGGCTATTTTGTCTAGCATGCATAAAGTTGCCGCAAACGTTTTTCAATTTCGGCTAAGAATATTTCCTCTTCTCAGTAAATATATAAGCATCACAACTTAATCTCTTAAATTAAAAACCAACATGGTCGGCATAATGCGGCTCTTGTTTTTAAGGACGGCCATCTTACCTCCACTTTAGATAACATATCTAGAACTATAATATTTTTCGATTAATGATTGATCACAGAGCATACAGATAAGATATTATGACTGAGACATACCAAACAAAATAGGGACGAAAGATTCCCAAAATCAGCAAAACTGGATCCCTCCAATCTTAATGGAAAATATGAGGAGAAGCTCAACATTTTAGGCAATCACTTTCTGGCAGCCATATGTGGAGAAGTCTGTCATAAAACGAGCAAGTAGCCACCAAACTATTCTTTTGTTTGCCTTCCAGGGACAATCTCCCTCTCTGCCAATCTGCTCCATAAGCAATGGAGCCGTGCTTAGTATAAGTTTCAAGCACTTCAGCTTTCTCCCCTCCAACCTTGACAACTGCAAATCCATTGTGCATACATGCTGCCAAGACCAAGCCTGGTATAAAAGGGTGGTGCTTGATTCTCCAAACCCCTCCCCCTAAACAAACTGAAGTTTCACTTACCGGTTTTGAGATTGACCTTACATCCCATACCCTCAGGTATTCGTCATAGCTACCAGTAAGTAAAGTATTAGAATCATTGGGGATATTAGCAATGCAACAAACACCCATCTTATGGATCTTGGAGTTCTGAAATGCTAACTTGTACGGACTCTCCCGTATATCCCAACCACTGAACTTGCAATCATCTGAGCCAGTGTACACCATGTGCTGTTGGTGGATGTCAAATGAAGTTGCCCAAAGCTCAAACTCATGAGCTTTCCATTGTTGTAGAACTTCAAG
Source organism: Murraya koenigii (assembly GCA_025617385.1). Taxonomy (NCBI): domain Eukaryota; kingdom Viridiplantae; phylum Streptophyta; class Magnoliopsida; order Sapindales; family Rutaceae; genus Murraya; species Murraya koenigii. Next base: position 4,554,054 of record CM046817.1, on the reverse strand, counting down.
TTGGGACTCAACAACAGAAACAATCGAGACAGAACCATTGGAAAGCCCCACTGTGATGGATGTGGCTGATGGGTTCCACTCTAAACAAAGACACATGGAAGAGCTGATTTTTTCTGCAGTATTCTCTCTCAAAAATCCCCCTGCAACATTGACAAATAAATAAGGAAAGAAAAAAAAAACCACAAGGCATGGCTAACTTAGTACTTTAACAAATTAAATTCTTACCTATTAACTAACATTTTCGTTATCGAGTATTTAAACAAAAACCAATACGAGAATTACACTAACAAACAAAACAAGATGAAACCTTTAACGTGTATACCTTTAGAATCTGGTTCCAAGCTGTAAACCTTCACGTAACCATCAGCATCAGCTTGAGCAAGAAAAGGACCTGCATTACCGCCAACTGGGCTCCATTTAATATCGAAAATTCCCGCTGTATCCATTCTATAAAACAACTCAAGATTTTTTTCTTCAGCATTGACATTGAATAGCGAAATGCTTCCGTTTCTACTCGGCTTATCACCTTCTTGTAAAGTATACGTTGAAGCTGCAAGAACGTGGTGATACGAGTCCTGTGGACAAAACTCCACGGCGTCTGCATTACCGTCTAGCTCACAATGTGCCACGTCCATGCCTACAATATTGTTGAAAAGAAAACTATAAATTTAAGCGACACATTCAGTTTGGCATTTCATCGAACAGCTAGTCTGTGCCGTGACAACGAAAATGCTGAATCTATAAAAGAGGGAGTTTACCGTTATGTTAGCAGCGAATCGGTGCTAAGCGCTAATTACGAACTCAATCAGTGAGCAAAGTATTAGAATCACTTTATAGCCTAGGCATATATGTTCCTCACGGAAGATGGGACAAACTCCTCAGCTTCTTATAACAGTAAGCTGAACATAAAAACCATCTTTTATAGGTAAGATGAAATTATATCAGCAGATACAAATGCCTCAATTGCTATCAATGTGTAAGTGATTCTAATAGCTAACGAGTGTGAACATGTGCCTAGGCTATGAACAGCAATATTGTCGTGACAAAGAGAGATTATTTTGATTTTGAAGTGAAATTATTTTTCGGTTATTACGTTGAAGCACCAAAACCTTTTTCCTTAAGTCTGACGTACCAGCTGGTATTTTAACAAATTTCATTTCTTTTTCTCTTTGATATCATCTCAATAGGTTATTATTATTTTCAATAGAATCGCAGCAATACTTGATAGCGATAAGATTTTAACTCAGAACTCAGCATGGTTCTTTTTAATAGAAGATTAATAATGGAAAAGAAGTGTCATCAACAATTCTCCAACACTAGGGGCGGTCAGAATTGAACCGAAACCGACTTTTTTTTGTTTGGTTTGGTTCGATTCGGTCTTAATTCGGTATTTTAAATAAAAAATATTGAATAAATAAAAACATAACCGAATCCGAATAGTTTGGTTCGGTTTTCAGTTCAAAAATTAAAAAATCTAAACCAAACCATTATGATGACATTTTTATAATTTCAAATAACGTATATATATACATTTTACCTGCACAAATGCACAATCCGCGGAACCCTAGACTTGATCCCAAAAGGCCAAACTTGAAAACCGAAGCTAAAAGCCTAAAACCAATCATGTGTCTGCTGCTTCATACGCCTGCTGTTTCCTTTTCTACATCTGCTGCTTCTTGCACCTGCACTGCTGCTGTTGCTTCTTACTTCCGGTGCCTGTTGCTGCTGCTTCTTGCTTCCTATCACTATTGCTGCTTCCTACCCCTCCGACTTCTGCTTCCTGCGTCTGCTGCTGCTGCTTCCTGCCCCTGCTACTTTCGCTCCCTGCGTCTATTGCTTCCGTCTCTAAGCCCAAGTATACGCTATGTTTGTAATTTTTTTTTAAATGGCTGTAATTTTTTTTATTTGCCAATTCTGTTATTATCTCTTTTTTTTTCTTTGAATTGGTTTTTTTTATTATTATGATAATTGAAGTGATTAATTAATTAATTATTGATAATCATGAGTATATGATACTAAATTATAAAATTGGATGCCCATATATTAATATTAAAATAGGTTGAAGGGTATTTGAGATTTAATTAATTAATTTGCTGTAAAATGAAAATAATATAAATTAATAATTTATAGAATTATTTTTTTTCATTTTTATTATACCCACTTTGTAAGTTATTTTATTTTTATTTATTATACATTGATTGCAGTAAGGTTTGTGTGCAGATGGAAGAAAATAACAGTAATGTAGAGAAGATTATGAAATACGATTTTGAGAATGGTGTTTAAAATGAAGATGAGGTAGACGATTGAGATCAGATGTTTGGGAATTGTTTTTAAAACTACTTGGAGGAAAAAAAAATGAAGTGTAGATATTGTAAGAAGTAGTATGTATGTGAAAATATTAAAGGAATTTCTACCTTGAAAACTTATTTGAATATACGCTGTCCTATGTATAAAAAAATGAAGCCTAAAATTAATGAAAATCAAAGTACTTTAGCTAGTAAAAAAGGGTATTAGTAATGCTAAGTTTGTCTATATAAGTTTTAGTAAAGAGGCTTGTAGGAAAGCACTTGTAAAAATGATTATTAAAGATGAGTTGTCTTTTAAGTTTGTGGAGGTTGAGAGATTTTTGGAATTTATGGCTACTTGTCCAAAATTTGATGTGCTGTCGCGGAAGACAATTACAAGATATATTCTTCGGAAGACAATTACAAGATATATTCTTCAATTATACGAGAATGAGAAAATGATATTAAAAGTATGTTTAGTGCAAGACGTCAAAGGATAAGTATCACTACGGATGCTTGGACTTCAATTCAGATGTGTAACTATATGGTGATAACAATCCACTTTATTGATAAAAAATGAGAGTTGCATAAGAGAATACTTAGTTTTGCACATATTTCTAGTCATAAAGGAAAGGTTATTGGGAAGCTTATCGATAAGTGTATGATTGATTGGGGTATTGAAAGTTTGTTCACGACTACTATGAACAATGCAAGTGTTAATGAAAAAACGGTTAATTATTTGAAGAAGTTAGGAAATTGGAGTTGAGATTCATTAGTTTTAAATAGTTCGTATTTACATGTGAGATGTTCAGCACACATAATAAATTTGATTGTGAAAAATGGGTTGGATGTGGTAAAGACATCAATTAATAGTGTTCGCAATGCAGTTAAATATGTTAGGTCTTCCCTATCGAGGTTACAAAAGTTCAAAGCGTGTGTTGATGCGGAAAAGATCTCGTACAATGGGTTTATGGTGTTAGATGTGCCGACTAAGTGGAATTCAACATTCTTAATGTTGAGATCTACATTGAAATTTGAAAAAGCATTTGATAGATTGAAAGATGAAGATGACCATTATGTTAACTGGTTCGGAGTTGACGGAGATGATGAGAACTAGAGCGAAAAGAATAAGGTAAGACCATCGATGGAAGAAGATTGAGACAATGGAAGAAGGTTAGTGAAATTTCTATTCATCTTTTATAATGTGATCTTGAAATTTAGTAGTTCTAAATTTGTGACTGTTAATAATTATTTGAATGAAATGTGAAATGTTCATATTCATTTGAAGTCTCTTAATGATAGTAATGATGTTTTGTTAAGTTATATGGTTAAGCCTATGATAACAAAATTTTCCAAATATTGTGGTGATAATTTAGAGAATGTCAACATATTATTGATATTAGCAGCAATACTTTATTCTCGATGTAAAATGAACTTTGTTATATAGTGTTGTAACAATTTGTATAAAACTAAGAAGGTTGAGGAGTTGTGTAATAACCTTAAAGAGTTAATGATAAAGTTTTATCAAAGCTACAATTTAGTGATCCAAACAGTGTTATTAATATTAGTTGCATGGTTCAAACTAGTGGAATTAATGAATGTGCTCACTCTAGTTCTTTTAATCATTTTGCACAATATAAAAAGATGAAAGTAAGTACACAAGATGGATATAATGGCTAAAATGAAGTTGAAAGATACTTGTTAGATAAAATAGAAATGATAGGTGACAATTTTGATATTTTGAATTGATGGAGTTTGAATTGGCATAAATATCCTATTTTGTCTCAAATTACCAATGATATTTTGGTAATTACAGTTTCTACCGTTGCTTAGGAGTCGACATTTAGCATTGGGGTTGCATTCTCAACCTATTTAAGAGTTCTTTGATTTCTAAAACAGTTGAGTCTTTGATTTGCACTTAAAATTGATTTCGATCAACTCCTTTCGAATATCGCATAATAGAACCAACCGAGTAAGAAATTTAATTTTATGAAGTTGTTGAAGTAGGTACTAACATGATTTGTTAACTTTGGAATTTGAATAATTTATTTGTATTATTTATTATTATAAATATTGTTTTCATACATTAATTTTATTTCTTTGTAGAGTTTATGATACTATTACTAGCACAAGCAACTGAGAATCAATTGACAAATTAAGTAATGTTTTAGAATAATAAGTATCACTTATACAAATTTTATATATTATTTTACTCATTTCAATTTTATTTATGTAGATTTAAGTTGAAATGTGTGTGCATGTTAAAATTTGGAAGCTGTTAAAATTGCAAGAGATAATAAAAAAAGGGTGCATGGATGATTTTTATTTTTTATATTGTATTAATTTTTTATGGTTGATTATATATATTTTTTTATTTTTATGGTGTGGAGTTATGAATTATATCACTTAATTTGATGATTATGATGAATAATTTAATAGTTGAAGTACTTGATAGTATACTTTAATGAATATTAATGATTAATTAAATTAAAAATTTATAAATTTATATAAGAGATTCAAGGTTCCAAATATTAAAAACGAAATTGTTGAGAAGAACCAAACCGAAAAACATAAACCAAACCGAACCGTACTTTCGGTTTCGGTCCGATTTTCATTTTTCATAAATGTCTTTCAATTTTTTTAAATTCTCAATCCGAACCAAACCGGATATTTTAATTTATTCTAAAATCAAACCGATGCCCACCCCTATCCCAACAATTTCCATATCAACTCAGTAAAAAATTCACCATTTGACTCCCGAGGTGTTTGGGGAGTGTTTGTTAAGTTCATACAGATACCATGAAATATTAGCAAAAAGGAACATCCCCTTTCTCATGGGTCATACAACAAATCTCAGTTTAAAAAGATATAGGACGTCTATCCGGCCATGATTCTATCTTTTCCAAGTATTCAACTGGCACGACGCCGTCAAATCCTTCTGTCAAGATGACCTTGTTGTCTGATATGTACAACTTCATTCCATCTGATTTTTACACAAGGAAAACACACAATAACAAAAAAATATGCGTCAGTGATTGTTTCAATCACGTCAGTACTAATAGCACAAGACCAACGTCCTAGCCTATGAAATGGAATTCATTTCATGGATGGTGGGTTCTATAAATTTGCATTTAGCTATACCTTCCAGAGCTTTTCTAACATTGAGAAAGATCAACACATTAACGTCACGTCTCATACCTGGAAAACAACCAGATGCATATCATCAGCGGTAATCTAAACTGCTTCATTTCAGTGCTTGGAATAAACTGAATTATGAATGACTAATCATTCCCACATCACATACACATTGGTAGCAATTGAAGCATTTTTATCTGCTGATATAATTCCATCTTACCCATAAAAGATGGTTTTTATGTTGAGCTTATTGCTATAAGCAACTGAGAAGTTTGTCCCATCTTCCATAAGGAACATATGCCTAGGCTATGAAAAATGCATGAGTCCAAAATATCACTTCTAATAACTTTAATACTTGGGCTCTTGACTCTTTTGCTCTGCCTGTGCTTGCATTCACTTGAGAGACACAAAAAGAAAATTCTATGTGGCCTCTCCCACTAAAGGCAAATGTTCATAGAATTTTGCTATAGTTTATTAGGAACTGAATGAAGGGGCTTCCGACACATAATCCACCCTCTTTATAGCATCCTTAGCTGCTATTTCAACATCAGTTCACACAAGGTAGGTGTAACATATAAAATAACTAAATTTTCAACAGATTCAATGACCTTTTTTTTTTTTTTTTTCAATATGAGACTAAAAGAAATAATGAAATCATGAATGGTAAAAGCTCTACTGATAAAGAGCTTTTTTAGAATATCTTACCACTGATTACTTCACCATCAGTTGGCAAGCCACACGAGAAGTGTATATGTAATCTCTTCATGCGCTTTAAACCAGACTCCAAAATTGAATCCAGATTCCTCTTATAGGTTCCATGTACACATGCTGCCACCAAAGTATAAGAAATCCAGTTTGTCGAAGGAAAAAGCAATATAGTATACACATAAAGGAAATACAGAATAAGGACAGAAGTAGTCCACCTAAAACTTCGTCAGCGGAAAGGATTGGTTTTAACAAGCTCTCAGATTCCACTGTCTGCCAAGAACACACAAGAAACCAATTTCATTGCCCAGAAAAGAGACTTCATTAAATCCAACAAAGCATATCACATATTAATAAATAAGACATTTATTTTGACGGGAAAATAAAGGTCATGCTCTATACACAAAAACGAAAGCCAAATGTTAAAGCGAAAATATAAAGATATAATACCTTAATTGTGTGGCCTTGATTTGCACGTATTAGAAGTTCTCCATTTTCCTCCAGAAGACTAAATCGCTGCTTATTATCCTTTCTCACAGCCTTGAATTAAACAATAGATATGCAAAACAAAAATGACACGAAAAAATATGCATTTCAAAAGGAGCATAAAGTGAGTTTAGTGGATTAACTTTTTCCAAATCATTTGGCAGAGCCATTGCTGGAAAATAATAGAAAGAAGTAGCAAAGAGAGAAGAATTTCACTGAACCAACCTCCCTGATGTCATCAACTGTGTGTGAACTTAATGGAATCTGGGCAAATGTTTTCAAATTCAGCTTCAATAGATCTTCAACTTTGATGAATCCATCGCTCCGCATATTCAAATTTAACTCAGAAGCCATATGTCGCAAAATACGTGTCCTGGATATATATTATACTAATACATCAAAATATGCATGTAATGTATAAACAAAACGAAAAAGAATTAAAATATCATGTCTCAATTTTCCTGTGAGAAAATGCTGAAATTAAAGCGAAAAAGAACAATGATAATCAATTTAAGCATTATAATTGAACTTACAAGAGTCTACCAAGAGCGTCAATTTTATCCTTGCTGCTGCTGCTGCCACGACTTCTCCTTCTTTCTCCATCATTTTTAATGTCATGACCTCTTCCTCTGCCACCACCACTATCAAATAAATAAAAAGCTTAATTTATAATTCCTCCTCAAATCCTTTCTCAGTTAAACCTTTGAGTCCAGCTAAATGAAGAAGTGAAATGAAGAAATAATTTCAGCTGCTAATATTTATTAACCTTTTGCTGGACTGAGCGAAAGAACTGAAGGATGACGAGCTCTGATTGAAGTGGTTTCTGTTGTCCATGAAACCTAGGGCAATAGACCTGAAGAGAAGGGAGGCCGAGAAGGAAGATATACTGATAGGAACACGTGGCAGATACACGTGGCAGCACTGTAAGATTCTAATGTTGCTGCTCACACAACTCCACATCACATGGATCAATCTCACTACGGTGACTACAATGCTTGCCTCACACTTACACTTGCAGTGCCGGGAAACTGTTCCTCTTATGTTGCACGTGGCCTATCCATCCCACAACGCCTTGTTTTCACTTCAATGATTAAACTCTAACCACGTGTTCTAAAGCTTAAACTTTAACTAATCTAATTACATTGAAACAATAATAAATAACTATAACAATGCTTAAATTATATAAATATATATATAGTCCTCCTCTAGTGAGGGCATTCTCATTTTGTAAAGTGAGGATGCACACTAAAATACAAAAAAATATTGATTTCAATATATTATAGACTATATGTTTTTGCCTGTTAGTGATATCCTCACTTTGTTAAAATGAGGATGTCCATATATATATATGCACACACAAACACATCAAGAATATAGTTTTCCATTTTAATTATGAAAGAACTTCATTTAGTTGACTTATAGAATGTCTAATATTGTCCTTAAGAAATAACTAAAAAATACAAAAATAAGCTGAATTTTTGACAATATCTAAAACAGCCCCAATAATTTAAAAGTGTGACAAAATAGTCCTCAACATAAATATCATATGTTCTAAAATTCATTTCTCTGCAACTCCCTCTTCTTCTTCCTTCTCTGCGCCATGTATAATTTTGCTTGGCATCAACAAATTCTATTATATATCTTCATATATTATAAACAACAATAATAGGTGTTTCAGTTTGGATATTTTGGCTTATAATTCTTGCAACTCTTCTAAATTTTTGTCAGATAGAGGACATGTACAGTACACATGCCATATTGTGTAAATAATAACAAAAATACTCAAAAGGATTAATTAAGCATCTATGACATGGTACAGACTTGCAGTTTGAGATGCATGTGAAATAAATGAAAATACTAAAGAACAATAGGACAGTACTCTCAATCAGAGTTACTGTATTAATAAATTATTTTTCAATTAACACAGTATCCCCAACTGAGTGTACTAGTTTTTTCTTTCAGAGTACTGTTAAATATTTCTATATAAATGTCATTGCTCAAAAGAAATTAAAAAATTTGAAACCTATCAATATCCTCGTTTTATTTCACATTCTTATTTTACTCCTTTCATAATAAAACTTTAAAAATTTTTTACCTGAAAAATTTTACAATAAAATTCAATCACAACCAAAATTATTATTATTTATTTAAAAAAAAAACTATACTTATAAAAGATATTGGTAGAAGATCTACTTCAAGAAACTCTGATTAAAAATTTTTTTTTTAAAAAAAAAGTTATAACAAACAGACCCTTTAAGCTAGTGTCACTTCACTGTCACAGGCAGCAATGCAACCTTCATAAGCCAATAATCAGATATACCATAAGCCAATAATCAATGGTTTCACAATCAAGGTAGGAAAAGCTAATAATCAGTTGATAAAATTATCTTTCAGATGTAAAGGGAAACATCAATAAAAGGGGAAACAAAAGCCTCTAGCAACAAGTACCGGAGCCTTAAGTATCTTCAAAATTTTGCTACCAGAAACACTATTCACTTGAGCAATCCAGTGAGAATCATGAAGAATAACACCAACTTGAGATGGTGTTAGACCCTTCTCCGCAACTGCAAATATTAGCCTCCACCTGAAAGATTCAAAATAAAAATAAGATTCCAAGAAAATAAGCTTTAAATCAGCAAACAAGGGCAAATATATGGAAGCTACAAGACATTCACCACAGAGAGATAGGATAATAATAATAAAAAAGGTTTCTAAGATAGAAAGTTCAAAATACTTTTCATGTAAAACAGACAACGATACCGGAAAATTCACAGATGGATTCAAATACCAAACACGATAAGTAATTTCAAACATTTATAAATGCAGTGAATACTTAAAAGACCGCCCTAAGAAACACTGAATTCAATTGCTTACAGGTAATTGAATTTTCTATCGACGACAAAGCACAACATCCATATTTTCTTCTAAAATCATTAAAAGAAAAAAATTCTGTCAATAATATCAGCAGCCATAATATAAGAAAAAATGAAGCCGGCAGAGGTGATCCGGAAATACCCAAAAGAAACCAGAAATAAATAAGAGAAATCGTTTGCTTGTAAATTAAATGAGTTCCAAATCGGACACTGCAAGTTTTCTTGTTATCGTAAGAAAATAAATCACGAGAAGAACAAAGCCTCGACTTTTACCCACGTTGGTGAAGAGTAGAGTTTTGCTCCTTCCCTGACCAAAGAAACTGAGAATATTTTCGGTATTTTGAATATGACCTATAATTAACTTCTTGTCGCATACTTTTTTTTCTCCCTCAACATTTATAAAAGGAAATTTGTTTGTTTCATTTTTACAATTTTTTTGGTTTTATTTTTCTATTTTTAAAAATTGATTTTATTATACAAATTAAATAATTATAGCATCCGGTTTTCAAACCACAGGAAACTTTGGCTGTTCATAATATGTAGTCTAGGGCACAATTTTAAAATCTTTTTATAATGAATAAAAATTATTATTTTGACTTAATAATTTTTAATAAAATAATACAAAAATAAAATATAATTATATTAATAATTTATTAATATAACACGTCTAATATTATATTAAAGGATTAGTACATGTAATTAGGCCTGCTTCTCCATTCTCTAAATGAATTGTATCGATTTTTTTTTTAAAACATCGCATTATTGTTTAAAATTGTAATTTATATAATATAATATTTTAATTAATATTTATAAATTAAATTATTATTAAAATTAATATATATTACTTTTTATAAAATATTATCTAAACTTTAACTAATATAATTAAATCTCTCTGTGATATTTTTATGAACAGTTGAACAGCTAATATTCTTTTATTTGGAGGGGGAGCCATCAACTTGAATACCAAAAAGCACGTAATATAAATATAATTCGATCGAAGAATTCTTCCAACCAAAACAACAACATTAGATGACTTTTGAGTACATTAGATGACTTCGTGCGTAATAAACATTACAAGTTTGAGAAACATGTTGAATTGGAAAACTCCTCCATTCCAAAGATGATGAATACCACTAACCACCCAAAAAAATCTCAATAGGACAGCCAGATTGACAACAACATTGAATTGCAGAAATGCTGAACCCTCCTCCAATTACGTTGTACAATTGGGGTATCAACTTCTCACGTATGACACATGCGTGCGCTGTAAAAAGAATGATGAAAAGTGAAGTCGTATCTCTGTAATAGCAACAGGGGACCGACCTTTGTTAGTGTCGGTTGAGAATTCCTTGTTGGGTTTTAGGGCTTTTGGTAATTGTCTCTTTTTCTGTTAGCATTTTAACATGTTCTCCTACAGAGGCGGTTATAAATGAATCACTTCAAAATCAAGCATGACACAAGAGGCAATTATTTGTTTTGTAACAACAAAGTTACAGTGGCTTTAAGATTAAAACCTACTGTCCGGCTGGTAACAAGTTGCTTTCATCATTAAATATTGTTTTATATACAGATCATAACACATGTTTAGTTTCTTGTCCTTTATTTTTGGTTTTTTTTTTCGGTTAATTCTTTTAGTTGGCGACAAACTCCTTAGAAAACCTTATCAGTATCTCTATTGGTGGGAATAACACAAGATTGAAGGGAAATTTTAAAAATATTTTTAAAAAAATTGTAAATAAGTCAATATATAAGTTGTTGAAATTGTAAATTTTTTGTAGATTCCAATTCATCACAATTCTAATATTTTAGCTCAAATACATGTATATAATTATTGAATATCCTTATTTTTTAATTACAAATACTTTATTAAGTTATACGATTTAATAAAATTAATTTTTATATATTTTTAAATCGTGTGCTTTAATAATTTTTTTCATTAACTCTATTAAACTGTAGTATATTAGTATAAAAAAATAAATAAATAAATAAAGATGCCCGCATTTACATAGATATTCTGAGGGCTTGAATTCGGATGGTAAACTAAATAAAATTGTTCGAAAATTAGTCCGTCAAACATCATAAATAAAATATTATAAATATCCGTCAAAGGCCGATAATTCTACCATCTCTAATAGTACACGCAAACTTTTTTCCCATTAATTAGAATATTAAATAGTTCCTAAAATTCTATTACTCACAAAATGATTTTTATTACGTAATAAATTACAACAATTTGTAAAATTGGGAGCACCAGATAATGTAAGCTAGTATCTCTGACACAACGTTATCCAGTTTAAAAAAATGAACACAAATTAAATCACCCCACGTTTGTTATTTAATATCAACTGTCTGTAACTGCACACATACCTTGGATTTAAAAATTCTCTCAACTCTTTTGGTGAATGAAATGGCATTGTGCTTGTGAATCCAGGATCCAAATCAGCCATTTCTTGTTCTACTCTGTCTATTTAATTCTTATTTAAAGCACCATTAATCTCACCTCCTAGTTCCTTTTTCACTCCTCTTCTTTAATATTTACCGGCCCCCCAAGTCCCTTATAAAGGACCGGAAGTACAAGTACAAATTTTAGTAGATATTTATCCATTTTGAAAGGGAAAAAAGAGAGATACCATCTACTGCAAAGGCGATCCAATGGCGCTCTTTTTGATCTGACACTTTCGTTTAGTTCACTTTGGTGAGTAAAGTTACTCAAAATCTCTACTTTTTCCTGAAAATTTGGTTCCAAGAATTACGACAAAAGGGGTTGTTTTAATGGGCAAAAGAGTGTATTTTGATGTGTTTAATAGTTTGCTTCTACGGTTTTATTTAGTTGATTGGCATTCATTCATGCTTTAGGGTTTTATGCAAGGGTTTTTGCTTGTGTTTGCTTTAGTTGTTGGTTACTGTAAATTTAGCACTTCTGTAATGAGAATTGTACTGCCCCCTTGTTGATATTGATATGATGGTGCTTTAGCATTCTAATCTTTCTGAGTTTGTAGCGCTTCTACTTTGGTAGATTTTAGTTTTCAATGCAATTTGGATGAACAGGTCTGTTTGTTTGTTTGTTTGAAAGGAGGATAAATGGGTTTGTTTGCAAATGCCTTTCTTGAAAATTTTAATCTATGTTTATTTTTCCTTGGGGTTTGTATTTTAAATAAATTGAAAGTGATTTTGCTGCCATGTGCTTGCTTTATTTGAATTGTCTGGAAAAAAATCTTTTTGTGTGCTTGTTTAGTTGCTGGGATAGCTTGATTAGAAGTTTCGCTTACTGAGTAGGAACTTATACTGTGTCGAGTTAAATGCAACAATTCTTTTTTCTTCTATCTAATGGGAAATTTATATTTTAAATGAAAAAAAAAATAAATAAATTTTGCTTTGGTTATTTGCCTATAATTTTCTCATTATCTAAAACTGGGAAAATAAGTTTGAAATGAGTGTAATGACAGTAGTGACTTCTATTTTCTGCTGAGTTGAATTCTCTTTTCATTCATTCTCTTTTTATTGGTTTATTTTGTTTATTTTGCTTACCTTTTGCAGAATGAGCAAACTCATCTGTAAATGTGATGTGGATTTCAATTGTTTCAGTGCGATGGATGCTACTAATCTTATTATTGGAGATGAGATGGACCACCAAAATGAGGCTTATAACTCTGGTGAGGATGACCTGATAATGGAGAAACTAAATAAAGCTTATGACAGTGTTACACAAAATGAAGGACCCAATGAGAGTACTAAAACAGTTGAGCTGGCAGCCAAGAGTACTATTGCTGACAGTTCCTCTGATAAAGATGGAGAAGTATCAACTCTTCAAGAGGAATTCATTTGTTTGACCCTACATAAGGTGCAAAACTGCCAAATGGATGTTATGTTACTTTTCTCTTGATATCTGTCTCACTGCTGTTTTCATTTTGTAGGAATCGGGAGTTGAAAAAAGAAGAAATGCAGATAACTCCAAGAAAGGTCCAGTTAGGGAAGAGAACGAGAAGGCTTCACGACCGAAGAGCATAGCAACTTTGGCAAAGAAGAACAAAGATGGGAAAATTGGTTCGGTCACCTCAAAGCAGCCTCTTGCCATTGCAACTAACAGGAGATTATCTAATGACAGGCATATCTCTGGCAGCACCACAGGTCTTGATTCCGGAAGGTCAACAAAAATAGTATCTGCACCTAGGCCTGCTCATCTTTCCCAGGTAGACGTTGCTTGCACCATTTCATTTAAAAGCTAAATAAAGCTTGGATACCATTCCATCCTGGGTTAATAATCATTTCTGTTAGTCTACAAGATTGGGTATAGGGCTGTATTGCTCAAACTAATACTTCTTTTTTTCTTTGTGCAGCAAACCAGAATGCCTCGCACATCATCACCTGCAACCGACACTAAAGATTCCATAGGCCTAAGGCAAGGCTTTTATGCATCTAGATCTTAGTTCATTTCCTTCCTTCTGTCCTAATCCATGAATAATAGTGTCAAAGAGGATTTGGATTTGAAAGCGAAATTGTTTTACTTCTTGTAGTTTTGTTGCTACAATTTGAGAAAACTTATTCAGGTAGTTTTTTATGTGCATATCACTGTAGGGAAAAGGCAAGACATCTAAAGCATCTGAAACAGGGACCACCAGAAGTTGAAGAAGGCACACGTTCTTCCTTGTACGTTTTCTAGCTGTGGATGTTTCTAACTTTAATGTTTATGTCTCATTCCAGTCTTAGTAAGAATTTGTTTCTCCTTTGATGTTACAGGAGCCCTGAAGGAGATACAAAATCCCAAAGAACAGGTGTCCTTCCTGCCTATGGCTTCAGTTTTAAGTGTGACGAGAGAGCTCAAAAACGTAAAGAGGTTGGTTAGATTCCTCTTTGCACATTGACTTGTGATTGCTATTTTTTATCATCAATTGGACAACTTCACAATTACTATTTATTTTATTTACTTTTGGTTGGGAAGTTCTATGCGAAGATTGAGGAGAAGATTCATGCAAAGGAAGTGGAGAAAACCACAATGCAGGCGAAAACCCAGGTGGTGTTTTTACTTGAATAGCTGTATGCTTGTCCGACTTTGTTTCTCTCATAAAAACTTGTCCTTCAGCTGAATGGTGTTTTAATTTATAGGAGAATCAAGAATTAGAGATTAAGAAGTTCCGGAAGAGTTTAATGTTTAAAGCAACCCCTATGCCTAGCTTCTATCATGAACCTGCTCCACCAAAGGTGGAGTTGAAGAAGGTAATATGTTTTCTATTAACACTTTAGTTCGAGCTTCTGTTGATTTTTGTGATTCTTTTAGGTCATTTAGTGCAATTCCTACTGTCCCCACTGCTAATCTAGAGGTTATGCGGATAACAAAGATCATATTTGGTGGTTGCCCTTCTCTGTTGCTTGCTGGTAAATCATATTCATTGAATGAAGCATAGTGATGTGATTGTAGTTACTAACTTAAGCTTTTATCATGAATTGAATGAAGAATGATAATAGATCCCTGGTGTTTGGCAAATGATGGAGTCAATTTGCAAGAGTTTCTTGTTCTGTACTTATTTTGTTTTACAAGACTTCTTGCTCTTAGTAGTTTTTCTTGTTAATAGTTTATTTGCTTTGATATTTCACTGATAAGCTGAATCTAATGGGGGTTAAAATAGCATTAATGGTGCAAAATTGCTTTGTTGCATTGAGTGACCTTAGGACTTAGGAAAACCCACAGTGTTTTTTTCGTGGTTATTCCTGTTGATCAGGTACATCTAAGAAAATGTTCAACGAATTTCTTTTGTTGTACCTGGAAAGTGTGAACTTGATTTTAACTTTGAATTTTCACTGGTTTTCTTTTATGAAGTCAATATATATCTTAGGTATTTTGATCATATCTTGGTTGTCGTTTTGATGGCAGATATTGCCAACTAGAGCTAAATCTCCCAAGCTTAGCCAATCCAGGAGCTCACGTATCAAAGACTCAGATGGAAACAGCAGCCACAGCTCTCAATCAGGTCGGCTTAGTCTAGACACGAAACTTGCTCAAAATAAGGTTGCCAAAGGATCATCCCTTCAACACTACAAGAAACCACATAGAAAATCGCTTCCCAAACTACCCTCTGAGAAGACGACTCTGGCAAACACAACAGAAGATTCTGCTTCCATCTCTCAGCTTTCAGAACAACCTGATTTGGAGCCTGAAGCAGAGCGCATTTCTGAGCCAAGTGAATGTCAGTCTGGTATCAATTCTGAGCCGGTAGCTGAAGAGCTAGAAACAGCTACTTTAGAGTAGAGGAGCCAGAGACTGAAGCCACTGCTTCTAAAAACTCAATGTAGGAGCATTGATTACAAGTCAGTGCGAAATCAGGAGCTCCAGATTCTATTTGGCCTAAATTATAACATGAATCTAGATTTATTTGTCAACTAAGTCGCAAAGTATGTTTCATTATACGATGGTAATGTAAAATGTAACCTTGCAAGTCTGTGGCTATTATGATATGTCACTGGTCTGCTTGGTTGTGTGACTGCTTGGGTGCACATATGGATTTGAATTTGTATTTTTCAGCATCGTGTTGCTGTGTCAGGCTGTTAAACAATTTCTTCTTCCCTTCATCTAAGCATTAGGCTTCGTGTTTCATGTTGCCCTATATTTAATCATCTTGCTTACTAGAGGAAATGCTCTGTTAATCATCTTCAGGACTTAATGAATGCTAAATTAATCATTAATTTTTTAATTAATACTGATATGTTACAATCAGAATACTAAAATACCACTGATATAATCAAACAACTATTGGCACCTATTCTTAGAACAAGTCTGTGATGATATCTAATGGGACCTATTCTTAGATCAAGTATATGAAGTATAGTTTAGATTTCTACCATTACTAATAATCGAAGCATATATGCTCTAGCCACGTGAGCAGAGAAAATATTTATTTCTACCTATTCAATAACTGGAAGGGAAAACATATTGAGTCCCCACCTCAATGCTGTAACTGCGACGAAAGAGCTTTACAAGCGGCATTGCCCTCCTTCACTCACGCGATATTATTGGATCGGGCTTTCGCCTATTGTCCAAGATTCTCCACTGCTGCCCCCCGTGAAAGTCCGGGCCATATCTCAGTCCCAATGTGGCTGATCATCCGAAAAGACCAGTTAAGCATCATTGGCTTGGTCAGCCTTTACCTGACGTGAGAATAATAATCATTGGTTAAATGGCAGCGCAGCTGTCCCAAATGTATCGTAAATTAATAGTTGTTTCTTCGAAAGCAGGTGCGTAATTGTAAGTGCTTTTAAAAGATAAGTTTGTCTTTTGCCTTCGAAACATAAATGAAGATAACATATGCTTTAAGTATAATCTTCGCAGCTACTTTTATTTTGGGGGAAAAAACTTGCGTGGGATTATACTATCATTTAATATCTTGACTTGGCGGGTCGGTCCAGTGATGCCCAATCATGTGATAAAGCACCGAGTTTAAAAGTAAGATTTATTAATTTTTTGACACTAATAATAATTCTTTCTGTGGGACCCATTGTCTCAGTCACATGGCAAATATTCCCACGAGCTTAGCACAGCCCCTTACAAATTGTTGAATTTTAGACCCAAAAGAAAAAAAAAAAAGTTGCCTACATTGATAAAATCAAAGCATAAATATTTATTTATTCGCAAAAAAGTTTCATAAAAGATTATGAACGATGTATTTGCAGTTTTTTTTTTATTGTATTATAGAATGCTAACATTACATCATAAATATGTTGTTATTACAAAATTCTACCTTTTTTTCCTGAAATTGCTCAAAATTATACTTCGATGAATGAGAAAGTTAATAAATGGTGGTGAAATCTGTTCACGTATACAATTTTATATTACAACTATTAATTAATATTATGTCAAACATATTTTAGATAATAATTTTTTAAGATCTTATTTAATATCGTAGTTAGACAATTGTAATTTAAAAATTATAATATTAAAATATTTATTATCTTACATACTATTTTATGTGATGAAAAACTTATAACATCTTCATCAATTAGATGATGTTATTTGTATTCTAAATTTTACTTTAAATACTCTAATCTTAATAAAATAACTTATTACAAAAATACTCATAATGAGAATTAATATTAAGGATAATCTTGTATGAGCCACTATAATACAATTACTTTAAATACTCATTTTGCACACTAATCCAATTTATAATTATCCTCCCTTAGACCCTAATTTGAGACTAGATACACATTGAGACTATAGTTTTATTTGGTATTAAGGTCGAGTTACAACTACCGTAAAATAAAGTTAAAAGTATATATTTATTAAATATTTTTAATTTTTATTTTATAGTTATAATTTTTTTATAGTTGACCTTGAGTATTAGGAAAAAAATAAAAAAAATTAGTGTAGCTTGATTTAATTTTTAAATAATAATTTTGATAAAATATAATAAAGACATTATAAGTATTTTATCATACAAATGATAAATTAAATCAATTTAATTTTTAAATTATAACAATATTTATCTAATATTTTAATATTATAACCTTTAAATTACAACTACTCAATTTTAATACCTAACAATATCTCAATAAATAAAGAATCATGCTGCTCAAACATCTCGTCTATCGTATCAATGGCTTCAAGTATATGGCAAGCACATAAACCAAGATGAATTTTTTCTTATAAAAAGTCCACCAAATTAAGGTCCAATTTACTAAATTTTTTTAATAAGTCCCACGCACCGATTAATCCTTTCACAATTAGCTTTTGTTTTATTGCACTCCATGGAAAGAAAAATTAATAACTAAACATTTAAATCTTTATATACAACATTGATTTGAGGGGTTTGGCAGTGGTAGAGACTGTAGTTGTTAAAGTACGCTCTACTGGGGAACAACTCCACTATAGCCACTATCTTAATTTGATCATTTTCGCCTGCAATTGTGCGTAGTGTGTTGAATAATTTAAATAACTTATGATTATATTGAACAAATAAAGATTATTAATCTAAATATATATTTTTGACATTTTAATGGATGTACATATTAAAACTTAATGGGTTAATGAATAATGAATATAAAAAATAATATAATATTCATAATAATTTTTGGAGAGTAATAATTTTATCTTCAGTATTTTTTGAAAATTAAAATTAAAAATCATATTTTATCATAGACTATCAATTTTTTATTGGCAGCACGTGGCATGTCTTCATCTGTGAACTTTTTCCACATGGATTGACTTTCTGGGACCCACAGTACCTGAACTCGGGAGAGACTTCAGACTTGTGAGTTGTGACAAGCTCATTCGTTTTAATCGTCTAGCCTCCCAGCCGGAGACTATAGTTACGAAAAAAGGACAAGTTAAAAAAGCCAAAAAGATCAGTCAAAAAGCGCCCTTCCGCAGTAAGCACAAAGCGAGAGTGTTTTTTATGCGAAACCAAAAGGAGGGATGGGAAAGAACGATGAAACGACGTCGTTGTCATTGGCGCAAAACACAGCCCACCGAGGCGCCGGTGGAAAGTTAAGGAAACCGTCGTCAAGGAAACCACCGGCGACGCCCTACGCGCGGCCGCAGCAACAAAGTCGGTGGCTTTCGAAGCTTGTCGATCCTGCTTACCGGCTCATATCAGGAGGCGCCACACGAATCTTGCCCTCTTTGTTTTCAAATTATAAATCTCCTCAACACTCCCTTCCTGCTCCTACCGATCAACAAAAGGAAGAAGATCACGGTTTGTTGAAGCCGCTCTGTAGCACCTTTTGCTTTTGTTTATTATTTAATGTGATTAATTAGGTTTTTCTAAGGGGATCGAGATTGATTTCAGTTAATGCGTATTATTTTATTTAATAAAAGGCTGTTCAATAATTGACGCTGATTATCATTTTTAGTTAATTTCGAGCTTGTTATTGTTTATAAATAGGAAAAATCATTATATGGAATAATTAATTGATTTAAAGTTCTTCTGAAGCAGAAATATTGAGTGCAGAGGAGGAGGAATGTGCTGAAGACCATGCTGGTGTAAATGTATGATTTATTTTGATAATTTTTATCATTTTTGTGCTATCCAAATGTTATGGGGAACCAATGCCCAAAACAAATTTGTTCAGGCTCACACTCACACTTGCTTCTTGCACTTTGAATTCGTTGGCTTTGACTCATTTTGTGGTTTCCATCATGCTTTACATGCTCTTTCATGATAAAAATATTAATGTTTGGGCTACAGTGATCTGGTCATCCTAATGCCTTAGTACTTTCAATGGAGGAGTACACAACAATTTGGGTTTCAACTTTTCCATTTTGTAATTCATTTGAATTTGAAAAGTTTGCATTTTCTTGTCTTTTGTTTTTCGTGAATTTGGGGAGCATTATTTGAAGTCTTTGTGATGCTTCTCTCATAATTAAATTTATGCCTTTTTCTTTCTTTACTTGAATAAGGTAATGTATTTTTCTTATTTTTCACTGGTTGATTGAATATTTGCAGCATGGAGAATCCAGAGCGACTGATGTTACTGGTCCTAGTAGCACCGCTGATAGATCAAGGAATGGTTTTGACTTTGATGGGTCCAAACAAAACAAGAGAGGGAATGCAACTGATAATGATGGGCTTTCTGAAATTGAGCAGCTATTAGAGGGCAAAAGCTTTTCTAGGTATATGGTTATTGATTACATTGTCTATTTTCCTTGATAGCAAATTGCTACATCGGCCTAGCTTATCATTGATAATTGCCTAGACCATTAATCATCCTTAAATAGTAACTTTAGCTTTGAGTGCCAAGACAAAAACATGCTGGTATGAAGTTTTTGTTGTTATGCAGAGAAACTACTTCTTGTAGTTTTTCCTTTTTTTTTTTTTTTTTGGTTGGTTTGTGGATTCCTGATCCAGTTTGCAATTCTTCTTTTTCAATTCAGATTTTCAGGTTTTTATTTTGAACAAACCTTATTCAATGTGCAGGGATGAAATTCATAGATTGATAGAGATAATACATTCAAGGGCTGTTGATCTTCCTGAACAAGAGAAGAAATATTCAACTACGATTGCAAAAGGAGATGCTGAGAGGCCTATGGTTGCACTTGAAAATCCAAGAAATTCAATTGAAGAAAAGCAGGAAGATTTGAGTAAAACTCCATGGGGAACCTCAACTGCACCTCTGCAGTCATCTGTGAGTAGGGTAACTTGGTCTGATAATTTGTCACCGATGACTTATGCCTGGATATCAACATTGTTTTGCATGGTTAATCTTGAAAAGTTCTTGAATTGTTTAATGTCTCATTCATTGCTTAATGGATATTTTTCTGACATATCTAGATGAATATGGCACAAAATATTCCATTCTTGGAGAGTTATAAGGTTACAATAAATTTTTTCATTTTCTGCTATTTCGCACACAAATATCAAGCATATCTAATACTGAATGTTGAGTTTGAGATAGAGTGAGTTCGCCAAAATGTTACATCATGTAAATAGGAATTCATGAGAACAAATGTCTATATTATAATAGCTCTGTACGAGCAGAGGATTTTGAAGCTGCTGTGTACCTTTGAATTGGATACCTCCTAAGACTTGTCTCTGCACATAACTATCATATGTGCGTTTGGAACGTTGTTGCTCGTCAGCCCCCGATTCTTGTTCTGTAAAAATGCACAATGTTGATGGAAATTCATCAATGCACGGTGAATGCCCTTTTTGCATTTGGCTTTGCAAATGTACTTTCATCAACTCTCAAATCAATCAATGTTCTCACCTTAACAACTGTAATCAGAGTGACAAAAATGATGTGCTTTTTCTTTTGATAGTAGACAAACACTGTGGATGTATATGAATGGAAAACATTCTGGTTTGAAGTAACCATTATTCCTTTTCTTTTCTATCCATATATTTAATCAATAATGATTTTTTCATTCATTTAATTATTATTATTTTTATTTTTGTTTGAATCTGTTTTTGAGGTCAAGAAGATCCACTTTGGCAAAGAAATATTTGCTATAGTGCATTTGGGGTCATAATGGAAGTGATAGTAATAGTGAAATTAGTAGTGCAAATTGTTTAGTAGAAGAAGGATTATAAGACAGGCTTGTGAGATTTCTTTTATGAAGATTATCATTTGTACCTCTAGAAATGCCAATAGATAAGAGATTAGGATTCTCTCATGATCTGATCTCCTCCTGAGCAAAAATACATGTGGGTGATTGGTGGTTAATAAATAAAGAAAATAAAGTAGTTAATTCCTACCTGTGCACTATCACTTAAAGACACGTGGCACAAGATCTCTCAAAGCTCATGAGAGCTCAGATCAAGAGAGGATCTTAATCCATAGATTTGCATATATTAAATGTTTTACTTTGTGTTGTCAGGTACGTTGAACCTCTTATCTGTTTTTTTTCCCCCCCTATTTAACCTTAATCTGTTTTCACTTTTATGATCTGATGTCTTATTGATCTGATTTATATTCATCATTTTGGCAGATGCAAGATAAAGTTGGTGCTTCACCAATTGATATTGCAAAAGCTTATATGGGAACCCGAACATCTGAAGTAGGCCTTGGTTCTAAGAGTTTATTATCTAAAGATGAAAGGACATCACCAAATGGTGATGAATTTGCATTAAAACCATATTTTCCATCACCATCACCTAAGCCATCAACTTGCTGGCCAGGTGCCATGTTGCAGGATCAACGTGATTATCTGACCCCACATAGTGAAAGAGGTAGTTATGGGCTTCATAATTTTCCCCGAACTCCTTATTCTAGAACCATCTTTTCCAAGTCCAAGTCCAAGGTATGTGGAATTGGCTTTAATTGTGCTGTGATGCCTTTGAACATGATTAGTTGCAAATGATCTGATTCTTTTCTTCATTTTTTGAGCACCAGCTGACTCAATTACAAGGTGATGGCAATAGAGGCCTGAACACATTAACTCCTTTGCAACAGTCACAAACTCCTATATATGGGCAGGTACTTCCTTATAATAGAAGTTTTGATAATAGCTTGTAGATGCTTACCTCTGCTATAACGCTGCTTTGTTTTCTTTTAGTAATTTGAAAAATATGTTAAGAACACATTTTGCACTAAGCTGATTGCTCGTGTATGACTGATGTTTCAATGGTAAACAGATTGAATGGTAGCTTTTCAACTAGGTTGTGTTCAGGATATTTGAGAATAAGCAGCTAGTGTTACCTGTGCCTGTTAGCACAATCATGCATATTAATATAGCTTTATACCACAGGTTTTTCCTTGAATTGTCTTTGACTATTTGCTTCGTGCTCTCTGCATCTTTACCTGATGAAGTTTTCCTTTCTTTTCTTTATTTAAAATTTTCAGAAGTATAGGAAAAGCCTATTACAATTTTGTTTCTATTGGGTATAAGCCTTCTTACAATATCTTTGGAGAGAACTATGAAATCCTTCTATAATTTTTTGGGAGGATATCCTAATTTTGTGACATGCTCACAGCACATTTTCTTCCCAATGGTAGTCAAAAATTAAAACTCTAAATCCCAAAAAAAGGTCAATTTTAAGCATCTCTTTTTAATTAAGAATAAGCTGGATGCTTGGAGTGTACAATTCTGTTATTATGGTTGACCAATCCGAGTACTAATGGTTTTGCTTAAGTTGAAATATTTTCAAGCATAGTGAACTATAAAATTCTCTGTTTATAATTTAGCATTGGATTTGTGTAAAGCAACACATGATACTGATTTCTTTACTTCCTACGTGTTTGGGTTGTCATTGCGTATGATTAGTTGCATCATGCTTTTAGGATTTATCATGTGGGGGTAGATGATCTGTTTATATGCAATTATGCATGTGTTTTTATATTAAGCACAACAAATAGTAATTTCTGGAAAGCCAAATGTGACATGGCAATAATTTTTGTACTCATTATGTCAGACTGAATTTGTATCAATTAACTTTTGACTCTTATTTCCTTTCTTATCGTTCTAATACAGTTGAAGTCAAGTAGAAATGCATTAGATAATGGCCGAGGATCAGCTGGACCCATTCGTAGGACACGGCATAAAGCTGCTGTAGAATCTCTGGCCAGAGGGTCTGTGAAGTTTCATTCCTCTGTAGACGGCCTTTCACCGGCGGGAACTTCCCATTTTTCAGAAGGTTTCTTTCCTACTGTCAAGAAGAATCTAGAACTTGGAGGAGCAAGTGGCTCTTCAATATTCCAGTTAGCAGACAGGAAGCCACCAAGCTCGGAAGTAGGTGTCCCACCTGTTCATCCACACTCTAGTCAGATGGCTAGGACAATACTGGAGCATCTTGAGAGAAACCTGCCCACTCCTAAAGATAAGTCTGCTGAGTTAGAGCTAGCCATGTCTTCGAAAAAAATCCAGTCTTCCAATGTTACTACTTCTATGGCAAGTGAGCAGAATATTTTTCTGAACTTTGGAGGTCGTGACTTTAGCAAGAAGGGAAATGAGGGCGACAAGAAAAATTCTGCACAAATGAATGAAGCTAGGGTGAACTCCTTTAAGGTTCCTTCTCCAGAGAATACTAAAGTATCTAAAGATCGCGTAAATGAAACCTCTTCAGCTTCAGAAAGAAGAGCTGATGGCATACCTGCAATACGACACGGTGGCTGTGCAGGATCTTCTCACGATTTCAGGAAAAATCAAGATTTTGATATCAAGAGTAAAAATGAGGTATTTTACTATCCTCCTTGATTGTTGTGTTTTAAATGAATGCTTGCTCTCAATTTCTTGGCCTTGCAAATTCTGTGCGTTGAATGAAAACATGATGGACAGTGGACTTCTGAAGTTCAACCTTCAGATCCTATTGTAGCTCTTTTCAGGATAGAGCTATAAATTTTTATTTGGAGGGGCCATGATATAGGATAGAAATATTGGTGGCCAAGGGGGTCCATTGAAGCTCCACCACTGGGCCTCCAACTCCATCCTGTGGTGGTTTTTGTATTAACTGTGATAAGAGTACTACGGGACTTCACATTGCTCCATCAAATTTTTGCCTGCAGAGCAACCAGGGTAGCCAGGAATGAGCTGTCTTGGTTTACAAGACATAGCATCCCTTTAAGTTGGGCAGTTACCTGGTAGAGTTCACAAGTTAAAAATGTAGTTTCAACTATTACATCAAAACACGGGCATGTAATAAATGAACTGATATATAGTTGATTAAACATGGAGGTTTTCATGGGAGTGCCTCTAGGCAAGGTAGAATTGGAATCGATGGAGAGAATAGAGGAGAAATGCTTAACACAACCTCACCCACACTTGAACACTAGTTATTGAAATTAGGGTTTTGCTTCACCTTCTTGGGAATTTTGGTTTCTGATTTCTGAAATAAAATTAGTATGTAATTGGAACTCTTGAAAATGTGATTTTATTTTTTATTCAGATTCTCTTATTGATGTCTTAATGGAGTCGTTTTTATTTATGATATGGGCATGATGCATCTCCTTCATCTTGGTTGCATGTATTCCTTTTCCTCCTAGAGAAGTTGTTTACTATAGATGGACTTATCTTGCTCAATGAAAATTGAAATTACCACATATATGTCTTGTTAATTTTAGCCAAATATGTAATTAGACAAAGCAACTGCTTGTCTTAAACTTGGGTTCAAGTGTGTTTTGGTTAATTGTCATCAAGTGTATTCTGATTTACTTGAAACAAACACAACTAATTAACAATTCTGCAGAACAACTCAAATACGGTTCCAAATGCTGCCAATAGTGAGGTGCTAAATTTAGAGAGGAAGCCTCCATCTTACTCTGTGGTGGGGACTAAGCAAGTTTTGCCTTCTATTTCTGTTGGCAAGCCTGACCCGAGGTGGACATTTTCTTCTGATAGTAGCACTGGCTTCAGTTTTCCTGTTTCTTCATCTACTGGGGTATTCTCTGAGCCTCCAACGCCATCCATTTTGCCATCAGTCCTTGCTAGTGACGTGCATCAGCCAATAGAAGGACCTGCAGTTCCTAAATACAGTTTTGGGTTGAATACATCTACTTCTCGTCTTGTTTTTGCTTTCCCTTCTACAAGCAGTGCCCCTTCAAATGATGATGCCTCAGATCCGAAGTTCAACTTCGGATCAGACAAGACGACAAGAATATCTTTCAGTTCAATTGGGAAAGATGCCATTTGCTATTAGTGAAATGACTGTCATTTTTCAATTTTTCTTTTCCGTTTGCTTTTGGTTTCTGTACCTAGATTTTTGCTTAAGCTTTTGTTTCTAGTAGTCTGCGATTAAGAGTTATTGTTATTGTACTTTCACCTGCATTCAGATCAAAGAAGCAAGGATGGGAAGGAATTGTATAAATTTAAAAATCTTTGTTCATAACTGCTGCTGCAATTCTTGGTTTACAGCTATCGGTCTAGTGAGAAGTAAAGAGCTGCTCAAATCTATTTTTCTTTTCCTTGGTACATTGGGAATCAGATCATCACAATAGCACGTTATTTTCTTATTTTGGCTCATGGCTCTTTTCCATTTTGCCTTTTTATTTATTCACTTATATCTTGAGGAAATCTGGGAATGCCTGAAAATATGTTTTAGGGGTGCAATCTAGGATGTATTTTGTATTTATGCAACAACTACGGGCACAATACGAGAATAAAAGGTGGCTCTACGTGTGTGTGTGTGTATATATATATATATATATATATATATATATATATATATATATATGTATGTGTAATGGTGATTTTGGCAAACCAAAGGCTTACTATGAATCTATGCTGTCCCCGTCTTTTTGTTTGGTGTTTGGGTTTCTCGTTCATTCGCACAACACATGGGTGATGAGTTGGGAGTTACATAGCCTCGTCGTCGTGGATCAATTCCTGTTCACACATTTTCAGAATTTATATCAAAGCGCACGCAAGGGATAGGGAACAGGATGCCAATGGAATCACATGTCGCACATATATTCATCGCCAAGAACTTATCCCAATTAAACTTAGTGAGTCAGTGAGTGGGACCTCCCTTTCTCTTTACAGATGATGATCAAAAGTTATCATCAAGGTGGGGCCCGCACTAAAAAAAACCACACACACACATATCCTTCGATTCGAATGACATGATCCATAACCATTCACCACCAACATTCCTGAATGAAGCCAAATTCCAAACTTCAACGTGAATGCGGAAGGAGAGGGGGTGAAGGTGTGAGTGGGAAATGTGATGAAAAGAAGTCAAAAATGAAGTGAAATGACATTTGATGAATTCGAAATGAAATTGAATGCGGTTTTCAGACATGAATTTGACGTTTCAGATTCTACATGTCAGATTCTTTTTTAATTTATTGTTTTGGGAGTGCCTGCTGCCCAGCGCCCCAGCCGTGTCCGTATTACTACTACTGCCCACCACTGGCACTACTATCACAAGTGACATTAAAAAAAAAAAAAATCATTTGACAGCTGGTAATCTACTACAATCCACTTGCAGATCCCCAGGACATTCAATCGTTACTCCACTCGTTTAATAATTAATCTCCCCTCTTCTTAAATTTCAGTTCAATTTTAACTGTTCGAGTTTACAGGAAAATCAATGATTTTTATACGCTGTGAATGGAATGTCTTATCATGGGGAAATGAGCAACGATTAAAGCGAAAAGATGATACTGAATTACTTATCACTTCCATTGGGTGGTTGTGTGTGGTGACCACATCCCCACTTTCATTTGACACTAGTAAGCACAAACAATATAAAAGATATATAGATGAAATTGTGAAGATGAAATCTGATAACGAAAAGTTTGATTGGAAGTAATAATACACTTTGACCGGTTACTACCCCATATATATATGTACATGTATATAGTAAAGTCAGATATTCAAAAGATTGAAGCAATCTGAAAAAAGTGCTTGCTCTATCTACCATTAGAGCTTTTGAGAAGCCAATAAAATGGTGGTCCATGAACTACTACTTTTCATAAGGGTCATTGGTTTTATGAGTTGTATGCTATGCTTGGACAGACAAACTCTTTTTTCCGAAAGAGAAAGAAAAAGGGAATACATTTTATTCGATATAATTTATAAATTCACCATCAAGTTAAAATGGCGAAAGAAATATCTGCATGCTGATGATCATGGTACAGCCTAGCTCCAGGAGATCAAGGAGCCAATGGCATGTCATATTGCATGCATGATGCAACATTTACTCACTCTGAAAGTTGACCTAACGATGCATCTTGAGCATCGGGTTCATGCGCTTCATCATTATCTCCAAAATCATCACGTGTCCTTTGTAATCGTTTAACGCATGTTAGGTTACTTGGGGAAATAATTTGTATACCATATGGTTTACTTGACAGTATGTTTTTATCAAATATATATCTATCTATTTATATATTAATAATTAGTGATTTCATTTGAGGAAAGTTATGAATTAAACTCAGAACACCTCAGTTCCATACAAATCCCTTGCAAAAATCTTTTTTTTTTTGAAATCACTAATTATAGAACATTCTGAATGAATAACATTGCACTTGTGGCAGAGAATTGATTGTGTCAAGGGTAATATGCTGGATCTAAATTAAACAAGATGGGTAGATTTCTCTTATATATTAAATAAATTTTTAGGCTAAATCATCCTTATATAAATCAAGACACGTTGTGATAGATTTTTTTTTTTTAATTATAAAATCAGCATGTTGCAATACAAGATTAAACCGAAAAAAAAATCGTCATCTTAGCTATATGGAGAATGTAATTAATAATCATGAATAATATGTGATGATATTTTGTTATGAGAAGAGACTAAATAAAAAATAGTGAATCGTCTTGAAAAAATCATTTAAGGCCACAAAATACGTATGGAGCATCACTAAAATTGGGAAAATTCAAGAGCATTGCCTTTTTTTAATTTTTTATTTACTACTTTTCACGTGTATATCATGCAAATACATATGCACACATGGAAAATAGTGCCTAAATGAAGAGCAATGCTCCTAGACTATCTTCTAAAATTAATTTTCCAAGTCTCTTTTCACTAATTACTTATACTTTAAATTTCATTTAGAGTGAGGAATTGTACCCAAAATGCAATGTATTAACGTACACATGACAACATATACATATTAACCATTCATTTTCTATAAGGAAAACTTAAATGTTACTTTTAAATATTAGAATGAAAGCTAGCTCCCGGAGAATTTATGCATAAACCTTTTTAGGAAAGGAAGATTACTAGTTTCTCCTAGCGAACTCTCCTTCTATTTTAGGAATATCCAAAAACTCCTTTGGCCTCAAAATTATAAAGGAAAAGAGGGATAAATTAGTAATTTATTTGACAATTTATCTTGGAAATATAAAATATATAATATTAAAAGAAAAATATTTAAAAATAACAAAAAATAGAAGAAAAAAATAAAATTATGTTACTAGCTGCTAGGGAGACTTATTGGCTATTTTAAAAATAATAAGGAGATGAATAGTACATATATTAATTTTAGTAAGGGAAACTTGCAATCTCCCCGACCAGAAAACTCATCATTATCTACATCATAAAAATATTGATATTAATATAGCAGTCAAATGCATTACTTGTTATATTATTTCCTTGAGAAACAACTATTTAGAACCTATTTCCAACATTGAAAAACGATGTGTATGCAAAAGTATTTACAAGATGCTGTGCTGAAAACATCCTGAAAACTTAGTCGAGTCATTTTCTTCACATGGAAAATCAAAGGATTGACAAAGGCAACAAACAAAAGTAGCTTACTTACTTCAAAGCGAGTAAATATCATCCCTTAAAATAAACAACTTGAGATAAATAATACTGAAACGAGAGGTTATGGGATCCATATATTTCCTTAAAACACATTGAATTGATCAAGTCTTTCAGTTGCTTCACGAGCTGAAGACTTGATGAAGAGGCCCTGAATTCTCAAGACTATCATTTATTTCGAAGTGCAGTCCTTGACGCGAGGCGATTCCCAGAAGCCTACAAGATTTTATAATAAAAAATTTTGAATTACTAACATAGGCGACAAGATGTGTAATGCAATTGATATACGATATTAATCTGTATTAGTAGTTCAAGTAGGCAATATTAATTACAAATAATTTTTAAAAAAAAAATGAAAAGGGAAAAGAACAAAACATAATTTCAACATGCTATAGATCCATAGCAATCTGACGACAGTGGAATGCCTTCAATTTTATAATCTAAGTTGCTAAGTAACAAATTAGATAAGTAAAATGAAATTTTAGTTCTCCCATTCAGTACTCTCTGAAATCTGAATAAGGAGGCTTTTCAAATACTATGAAGTCAGTTGCTTCTAATTAATTTGTTGCCACGGTAAACAATGAAATTTTTCTTATTTGAACTATAGTATAGGTCATCTATGTAAGTCATTTTTTACCTAATATATTAGTACAGTAGAGAAATTGTTTAGCAATACTCAAGTACTTACATCATCCAGCTTAGGTTGATTGTTGGTCTCCAGCATCAGCCCAAAATGGATGTGAGGGAAGTGCGCCCACTACCAAAAAAACACAAGCAATAATGTTGTTTAACCGAAGGTGAAAAAAAAATTTAAGTAATAATCAATGTTTAAGCAATCCATTGAAATTAAGCTCCTAAGTGATTTGCAATGTGATTCACTAACATTCTTTGCAGCAGTACTGAATGCTTCCCTGTGGCTGATATCTGGATTATTAGCCTTGATCCTCTGAATCTCCTCTCTACATTATCATGTATATTTTATTGCCTCAGAACTAATTAATGATAAAAGAGGCGGAGAAAAAAAAATGCTGTAAGGAGAACATTAAGCATGTATGAAAGAGCCTGGTTACAAGTTTAAATCATTACTTTATAAACTGGTTGTATGCAGAAGGTACTCGCTGCCTCTTCTCGGGAGCTGAACAAGAAACTAACAGGACATGAGTTTGTGTATAAAAATTTGATCTCCGGTAATCAATATGCAAAAACACTATCTAATAGTATGTGTTGACTCACGTCGATTCACAACCCTTTCCTCAGTGGCCTTGTTAGTGGGTGGTCGTATTGCTGAAGTCTTGTTGTTGCATTTGGACGAGGAACCCAAATCAATTCTGCATTCGGGTGAGGCGTAGCTTGGAGCCTGTAAATATTATTTGAATTAATTTAAAAAGAATTAACAACCAGCAGATGTGATTTATCACTTTAATTGAAAGTAATTAATGAACTAAAAATCAAGACAATTAAGCTCGCTTCTTAGGGTGCCTCAAGTTGTTCGTCGAAAAACTAAATAACTAGTTGTGAAAAGAAAGAAGAAAGAAAAATTGCTGGGGTATTGTAATCTCAATTTGTTGCAACAATAATAAAAGGAGAGAGAGAGAAATTGCGGAAGAGTTGAAATGATGTTTTATGAAATTAAAAAAAAATAGAAAAAGAAAAGGAGGGGCTGGCGTGGGGGCTTTGAAGTGACTGAATCCGTTATAGATTTGTATCAAACAAATAACGGAACTGAACGCAGGGCAGGGGCTTGAGGATGTCAATCTAAAGCCCCAGTTCAGTCAGTTTTTAGCATCGTTTGCAAAGTAGAGGACAAAGGCTCTTGAAAAGAAATCATGAAACCTAGATCGAGATGCTCTGATGTCAATCAAATCAAATCAAATCAAGGCTGAATATATATTTATTACTTAGTTGAAAAGTAAAGTAAAAACGAAACCCTAGCTAGTAAGAGACTTTTTTTTTTTTAATCTTTTCTGATATAATTAAGGTAGTAAGAGATTATGAGTGCCATGTTAGCGAGCGAGCGAGTTTTGACAGATTCGTTTAGCTTTGACACAGGCCACCAGCTATAGGCCTGACACAAAATACAACTGTGGCGGCAAAATACAGCTCTACAAAAACCAAAAAAGAAAGAAACAGGTATCGGTTGCGGCGGCTGCTAGGTTTAGGTTTCTGAAAAGAGTGAGAGAGGCATTGAAATACTCGATCTGTGCCTTGAAAGCTTCGATTTCCTCAAAAAGAGTAATACCCAGAAACAGGAGCAGAAGCTGAAGCAGAAACCCTAGATTTCTGAGACTATACACAGTAACAAATTAACTGATGCCTTTTTATTGTTATTTTATATGAATGAATATCACCTGATGATGATGAACATCTTGCCATGACAGTGACTGAAAAGCGGCTGCCATATTCACGGACCATAGATTGGCGCAGTGCCCGCATCGGACGGTCACGATGTCAAACAAATTACTGCAAGGAACACTCACCTGCACACACACATCAGACCATCATTTATAAACTAATTAATTTTAGAAACTTGCCTGATCTGATAAAATCAAAGTCCAATTTCTTTAATTAATAGGAAAGAGAAAATAATTAAAAAAGAACTTTTTTGTGCATGAAACTTAGTTTGAACTTTGAATGGCATGGATGGAACACAGGAGAAAAATCAAAAGGTGATGAATGAGTTGTCTTCATCATCTTAACATCCAAAGCTCGTTTAATTTGGACTTTTATATATATACATATAATATATATGTATATTTTTATGATTAATAAAATTATATATTAATCAATTACTACAGGGAATATCTAATCCACCCCCCCTTTCTCTCTCTAGTCGTTAGTAGTTCTGGACCTTCAGGATGACTTTTCTTTGACTGCTGCAAAAGAAGAAGAGGAAAAAAGGAAAGTCTAAACGATGGAGACTTGACTGTAACAAAAACAAGAAATCCCAACAAGCAAGAGAAGCTGATCACACGATCAAACACTTAGCTCTTTTATCAGGATCTTTTTTATTGTCAGGTTTATACATAATACTTGGAGAGAGAGAGAGAGAGAGAGAGAGAGAGAGAGAAAGCCCCCATTAAAGTAAGAATCAATGGGATGAGGTCTGAGATGAGAGGAGATGGGGGATACCGCAAGAACTATGTTGCAAAAGTTGCAGGGGATGTAGCAGAGTTGCTCAGGCGCAACATCGATGCCGCAGCTCGACATGTCTTTCAACCAAACTGATGATTATTAATAAAAAGAAAACTAACAAGCTCCTTAAGCGCAACCCAAGAGAGTGATGAAGAATTGAAGAGAGATAAAAAGAGAGACTAGCAAATTGCGAGAAACAATACTCTCTCTGTCTATATATGTTGTATATGTATGTGCCTATGATATGAGAGCAAAAAAAGCTTCTCTATATTCTCTCTCAATACCTTTTGCTTTGGAACCAGGCTTTGTATCACAACAGTAAAACCTTTATATATTATGTACTACTAATTAATACGTTTTTTTTTTTTCGAAAAAAGTGAAATATGGGATCCAAGGAGAGAGTGTTGAGAAAGAAGAAGAGATCAAATAAATGGGGTGTTTTAGTGCCCCAGGCAAGCAGCAAATGCTGGGACCTGCCATGAAAATTATTTTTAAGAAAAAGGTTAATGATTTTTTGGAGAACCGGGTTTATTTTTTTGAGCGGTTCAGCTAGCATATGTAGGCATGTAGCATTAGCAAGTTATATTAAGTAGATAACTGAATTAAGGTGTGAATTTGAAGTGGCCTGATGAGAAAGAGGAGACTTCGGAAGCATTGCCACTTTTGTTGTTATTATATATGATGAAATGACTGTGACTACTCATCAGCTCTCTGCTACACCCACAGCGGACTATGGGGGTGAATTTTAAAAATTTTTATATTTTATTTTATTTTTTTATTTGAAAAAGATATATAAATATCATGAGTAATGTTAGATATTTCAATATTTAAGTTTTAATTTAAATATCAAATGATGTGATATTCAACGATTGGATTGTGATTATATAATTTTGTAAATTATGAATTTTATAATTCAATAAGTGAATGATACTTAACGTACTCAAGTTGAAATTTAAATATTGAGTTTTCTAATATTATTAGAATTTTATTAATTAAGTAAAAAATAATTATTTAATAAACATATTTATTAATTGTGTAAAGCAGAGTGAATACACAATATATAACAGAATTAATTAATTAACAATCGTGAATGAAGAATGAATGAATGAATGATAAACAAGAAAATGGTACTCGTGCGCATGATTGATCAATGATTAGCAAAAGTATAATTGTGATTAAGAAATTACATTAAGAAGTAGGGATGAGGACAAACACAATAAAAGCAGCGCCATATATCCATATGAGGACAGGCGAGAAGATGAGAAAATAATAACATTATTAGTATCTCTTCTTTGTCGAGTAACCCAACTTGATAACATACTCAGCATGCAGCTTCAGCTTGAGTCACTTTCCATGTCTGCTCTAATAAATAGTCATAAGACCCTGCATTGGCAGCTATCCAGTTGATTCATCATCCCTGGCTAGCTACCTTCGGACATTTTTTTAGCTAATGTTATCTTGCATTATTGAAGTATGTTCACTCGAAGTGATGAATAAACTATATATCTCATTCAGTTTGCCAACGGTAAATTTAATTATGACCTTAAATTATGCTCAAATCTCTCACTTTAAATACTTACTTAAAAGAAATTACTAAGTCAATCTTTTACATTCTCAAATAATGTCATTATATAATCCATTTGACAACTTCATCTTTCCATTCTATAATCGTGTTTAACTAATTGTTCTGAAAAATTTAATACAAACTTAATTATAATGCATCATTTCAAAGTATTTAATAAATTTTAATTTAAAAGGATGGTGATTCGCATATAAGGTTCAGTGATCCTCTTTAATGATTTAATAATATAAATGCAGACTGATATAAAATCTCAGCTCATCCATCCAAAAAATACCCAATAATAAAAAAAATACTATAAAACTTATATTTGATCAATTTTGCGTCCATTCTAAAAAATGCTACAAAAGTTAAAATTTAATTAGTTTTGCACTCGGCGTTTACAATGTGTATCAAATGTCCACTAAAAGGATAGAATTTTCTTTACAAAATGATAAACAAAATGGAAGCAATCACAAATTGTAGTGGTGGTGGTGGTTTGGTATGGGTAATTTTAACTTATTAGCGGACATTTGATGTACATTTTAAATAGTGGGTGTGAAACCAAACATATTTAAACTGATCTATAGCATTTTTTATAATATATAGCATAATATGTGGGGGGAATGACTAATAATTTTCCTTAATTTTACATGTAGAGAAAATTAAAATTTCCAATAAAGTTTAGCTCTGATAATTACGAAGCGGTTAGATCCAAAAACTTGGGTTAATAGGTGTTATACTCAAAACAAGTATTAACACATTTCATTGCCTACTTTGATACCATCTTGTACATTTGGCACTCCAATGAAGCAAAGGTTTAAATTACTTAGTAAAGGATCGATGAAAATTTCATATGTTGTATTGATTAACAACAGCATGATAAAGTAATTATTTTCACTACTGATAAAAGTTTCTACATTTCCAAGCCAACGTTGCCCTTTGATGATTCATCTTACGCCAAAAACAAACCAAAAACAAAACTTTGTTTTTCTGTCATATATATAGTTTCTCGACTTTTTTGGGGGGCGTCCTTATTAAAATATCGGCCGGGTGCCTATTAATCAGTATATATCTTATATATATAGGCTTTTCCTATGCAGAAAACAATGCTAATAAAAATCAGCTAACGTAGAACCTAGTGGAGCCTCACGTCTCTCAAGCACTTGTGGGTAAATATCGAAGCTAGAGAAGATAAACAACTTAGAAAAGTTAAAGCATTTCTTTACCTTAAAAATTTCAAGTAATTGGCTTCAAAATTTCTATCTTCTTACTGTAGGAAAGTTACTGCTTTTTTTCCCCCAAATGAGAAAGGGGTATATATTATATTAAAATCAAATGTAAAAATATGGACTTAACTTAATATTATATAATATTGTATGCATCTTAGCCTCCGACCACTCAAGTTTGAATCTTTCGCGAGGTGGAAGCTAAAAACTTGTTTTAGTTTTGTCCAACTCTATATTTTGAAATATAATTATATATATATATATATATATATATATATATATATTGTAATGTTATCCACACTGCTAACTTAATAATTTAAATTTTAAGTGGAAAATTCTCAATACTGTAATAAACATAAATATTATAAATTATACATAAAATTAGTAAATATAAAGTAAAACCAGTGAATTCATATAAAATTATTAATTATTTAAAAAATTAACATTGTTTCTACAGAATTTTGGTGAAAAATATATTTGATTCATTTACCAAAAAAAATATTTTCTTTAATTAATCAAAGGAAAAAATTATTAATTAATTAAACAAAAAATATACAAAAAATGTGAAATAAATTTTAGTAAATTAGTTCAACCATAAATTCTATATTTATTCTAAGACATATATATACTTTATTTTTTCCATGTTCTATAAATTATCTATTTATTACACAAGTTAATTAAGCGCAATTATTTATCTTAATGTGGATCAAGCAAAACCAAAAGAAATTAAAAAAAAATCTTATATTACTAAACACATATATGATATATTAACAAAATTAAATTTCATTTTGAATTTTATGCATACTTCATATAGTTTCAAACTTTTTATTTGTACTTATAGACCATTTATGGTTATTGTTGAGGAAACATAGAAGGATATAAAATAATTACATCTTACAATAACTATGAAAGATATTTAATTAATTTTTTAAAATTCAATTTTGTGAATAAATTTTATCCTCAATAAAACATCACATGTATTACATAAATACAAAACTAGCATTATTCAATTTAAATAAAAAATAGTAAATATATTAGGTAATAAACAATATAATGAGTTTTTATCTTACAATTGTGAACTTTTTTTTTTTTTTTGCAGTACATCTTCTATTAATTTACTTATTTTACCTTTTATTCATAAGTTTTATGTATAATCTAGAAAATTTATGTTTTATTTTATAATTAATATTAATTTACTTGTTTTATGTTTATTTGTAAGTTTTCATTTTATTTACCAGTAATACATTAATTTATCAGTTTTATAGTAATTTACTTGTTTTACTTCCATTTTATAAATCTTATGTTCTATTTCTAAAATTTATATTTTATTTTACAGTTAATGTTGATCTACTAGTTTTATATTATATATAAAAGTTTTTATTTTGTTTACCAGTAATACATTAATTTACTAGTTTTATATTAATTTACTTATTTTATGTTTAATTTACAAGTTTTATGTTCCATTTCCAAAATTTATGTTTTATTTTACACTTAATGTTGATTTACTTACTTTATGTTATATTTATAAGTTTTCATTTTATTTACTAGTAATATATTAATTTACCAGTTTTATAGTAATTTACTTATTTTACCTTCTTTTTACAAGTCTTATATTTCATTTCTAAAATTCATGTTGTTTTTTATAGTTAGAGTTGATCTACTAGTTTTATGTTATATTTATAATTTTTTATTTTGTTTACCAGTTATTAATTTACTTATTTTATCTTTCATTTACAAGTTTTATATTCCATTTCTAAAATTTATGTTATATTTTGTACTTAATGTTGATTTACTAGTTTTATATTATATTTATAAATTTTTATTTTATTTACTAATAATACATCAATTTACTAGTTTTATAGTAATTTACTTGCATTACCTTCTATATACAAGTTTTTTGTTTCATTTCTAAAATTTATGTTTTATTTTATAGTTAATGTTGATTTATAAGTTTTATGTTTCATTTATATAATTTATGTTTAATTATGGTAATGACGGTATTTATACTGTAACTTTAATCATGGTATCATAGAATGATCCGTCAAATAATTTTTTGAAGATAGATATCAAAGGTAATTTTATAATAAATAGAATCATAATATTAAAGTAAATGATTAAAATTTAAATTATTTTGAATGTTATGTAAAATATTATTTTGAATGTTATGTAAAATAATAATTTCAACATTATTAACATGTGAATTTTTTTAATTGTAAAATGTATTTAATGAAAATATTTATTTAAAATCTCTACAGTAAATAAAAATATATTATTAAAATAAATATAATAATTTACATATTTAAATTTATTAAAATATTAAAACATTTTAATATTGTTAGTTTACTGTATAGATTACATTATTTATACAACATTTGTATTTATTAAAAAATTTTAAGTCAAAATTTTTGGAATAATCGAGGTAAATATATATTATGGTAAAAAAAATGGATCTTAGTGTCCATTTTTAAAAAATTAGGGGTTTTGGTAATCATTTTCTCAAACTTTGGTGGTATATATATCATTTTTCATTGGTAATTATTTTGTCAAACTTTGATGGTATATATGTCATTTTCCATATATCTTATTAAATCTTGGTGCGACAAATTCCAAGACAAACTTAAAATATATTTTATATGAGTAGGCTTGTTTTAACTTGATACTAATTAATAATGGAATCTTACCTACTAATCTTAAGTTTGAGGTCAAACAGTTCGCTAATACTTCAAAAATTCCTTAATTTTGCTGATTATATACCTATCCATGACTGTGTTTGTTATCAATAAATGCCACAATTGGAGCAATCTTCCGCCCCATATTCTATTTTAAGATTTCATATATATGAATTGTATTACGATACATTCTCGTATATGCATAGATAATTACATATTTATGCGTATTATACGAAATATATATCTTCATCATATGATTATATCATTCCCCAATAGAATTTGATAAATACGTATAGAATTAAAAAGTTTACTCAGATACTTTTAATTTTTTCTGTTTAACGTGTCTTTTGCCTCTTTTTTTTTTTTTTTCTACACTAATTCAAAGATGTCTTTGCCATTTGATTGAACTTGTATAGTTGACTGCAATTGTGTAGACAGAGTTCGATATTATACCAGACGGGACTAAAAATAAAAATATTTGATTATAATTTTCTTGAAAACAATTATTAATTTATAAGTGTTTCGCAATTTTCTTCTTAAATTTTAAATTAAATAAAATTTTGCTTACGATAAATAAAGTATGAACCTTGTAAGGTAAATACAAGAGGCTGTTGGTTCCAAAATTTATGTTCCATATGAATAAATTATAAACAAAAACCAAAAAAAAAAAAAGTTGCTATTTCAACTTTGTAAACATGTTATTATTGATTATTAGTTGATCACATTGATTGGTTATTGCTTTTAATTCACTGATATTGCAAAACAGAATCATGTGAGTCTGGAATTTTCTAATTTGTTACATATGAATTGTGTTAATGTAAGTCTTTTTAGATGGATTTAGATCTAATACTGAGCTGATTTGTGCTCATGCTTCGTGAGCATGTATAATAATATAAGGTCAATATTTAATTAGTTTTATATTCTTAACCAACAACTGCCAATTGTATCTTTCTAAAAGATTAGAAAAAACAACTCAATATTGAATTCGAAAACCACTTTGGATATCGACAGACTCTTTTATAATTAGTCACAAAAATGATTGATACCTATTCGAGTTACAATTCTCACTCAGAACAGCAAGCATTAATTATGTCAAGAAAAAGCCCCCAAGGCCCCGAGGCCGTAGTCGGGTTGGCTGCCATAGTCGGTTCTAGATTCAGTAGCGACCGGGCTCGAGTCTTGGGGTGGGAGGAGTAAAACTCTTGGACTTGCCCACCCTCCCTTTTAAAATAAAAAAAAAATTATGTCAAGAAATTTGCCCAAAATATGTGTAACAAGAGACAATAAGATTTTTCGAATTTTATATTCATCGTGCATAAAATTTTCATGTGCCAATTTGGTATAAGTTCGCCTGCAAAGGTAGCTTCGACAGATATTGTACTATGTTGTTGCACGCCTTCAAGAAAATCAACTATCTGCAAATAAATGTTACGCCAATTCTAAATTACTTAGATACTACGATTGATAAATAAATAAAAACAGTTGATATTTTGAAAATGATACTGGAGCTACCCGTGTAGAATACAGACGCAATTCATAAAACTCTAGAAAGAGAAAGGTTTAATTATTCTGTCATTACTATTTACATAGTTAAGAGATTTAAAATCAACAACTCTTTCGCACGTAATAATCATCGCCAAGTGGTGGACTCGGAACCATGATTTTAGTTAGGTAGGGGCTGCACAATGTAGAAACTATAAAATTTAGAAGGAACGGGTTAACATAAAAACCGTAATACTAAAGATGTGGGTATGTATTATTTCATGGTAGTGAAGTATTAATATTTTTTGTGTCGGAAATAAAATGTGCGGCACTCTGCTCATATGGGTGGGGAGTGGATTGAATCGCCGTTAAGTTAAAATGATAATAAATGATAGTTCAAATATGAGAATTATAATGAAGAAATCACAAACTTAAATATTTTAATTTTATGACATGAAAGTTATGAATATAGAAAGCTAAACAAAAATATGCATACAAAAAGAAAAAAATTAATTTAATCCCCTACTTTAGTTCTGGTTATAAAACAACGCATCAATTAAGATATAGAGTCTTTTGAATGACTTTTAGCAGAACGACAGGTATATTGTTATTGAGCATGGTGAATGCACAGGTCTGTTATTTTGGAAGGGGATTAGAAATTGAGATTCAAGTTGCTACATTCACCAATGGACTACCAGCCGATCGAGTGACTGTAAAATGCGTGGTAGTTCTAAATCATGATGTATATGCTTTTTTTTTTTTTTTTTGGGGGCTTTTGATTTTGCAGCTTCATGATGAAGACGTATAAACAACTAGACAAAGAAACGAACACCATTCCTCATTCCTCTTTTTAACAATTTTTAAATTTGATTGGCTGGTGAAACTAGAGCATACCTTCTTCCTTTTGAGGATCTATCCAAATCAAGACAGCGCACATATATATAAGAATTTGACCTTTACAAACACACCACATGAGAGCCCTCGATCTCAATCTCAATTCCATGATTTTAGCCTCTTCAATAATCTTACTTACGCATTTTAAATTTTTTTATTTTAAATAATTATCTTAAATTATGTATCATTCATTAATTAATATATAAAATAATTATAATTAATTAATTAATAAATATCACATCATTTAAAATAAAAAATTAAAATATATAATATTATTCTTAATTTTTTACCATCGTATCAGCGTATGTTAAAATAAAGTCAACTAAAGTAAGCTACTAACTAAGCTCGCATTCAATTTCATATGTTTTTATTGTTTTGGCACCCTATATCGATAGAGACAGCCGGTGGGCTAGCCTATTTTAGGCCTCATAAAAATGAGAACTCAATCAACTCTTAATTTCACAACTTAGTTGATAAGAGAGTGCCGGAGACTGCACTGCATGCAACAAATGTGACAGAGAGAGCCAGAGAGGAGGGCAAAAATTCCTTGATGTATAGAATGTAACGTATATCTGTACATAATAATTAATCGGTAACTAGCTAAGCTATAAAAAAAATCAAACTTTTGAGGGCTAAGAAACGGAGAAGCTGTGAGCTAGCATTGTGAATTGTGACTTGTGACAGGCCATAAAAAAAAAAAAAAAGAGGCTAAACTAATGTGAAGGAATTGAATCAAGGACAATAAATGCCTTGCTGTAGCTGATCCTATGCTATCCCTTTCTTTACCTGCAGGTTTATGACTTTTATATACATGAATCTTTGCTGTTTTGTGTTGTGGCTTTTTTCCCTCGAGTTTTTTGGTACATATACGTGCGCAAACTTATTAAAGCGAAAAAATCTACACACTTCCCAATATATATGTCCATTAATGGCTGCTGCAGAGCTTGATGATCAGGACCACGTATATTTTCTCCTTAATTTATTATTTTTTTTAAAATTTTAAAGAAAGAGAAAAATTGTTTCTATAGTTTTGTTTTGTGTACTTTTTTTTTTTTTTAATGTATATCCGTTTGCATTCTTCTTTTGTCTTTTAACTCCTAAAACAAAGAAACGCTATAATACTCTATAAAATAAAGAAATACAGCCTTCTTTAAATAAATTAAATAAAATTGTTTCCCCAATCCTTTCACTAAAAAAATTTAGTCATTCGCTCATAATAAATTTTTTTGAGTGATTTTTAAATAATTTTATTTAATTCACCATCTCTATTTAAATCATGGAAAAATAAAAGCTAAAAAATTGATTTAAAACTTATCAAACTGCTTTACTTTTTTTTTAATATTAATAAAATAAAAAAATATTAATCATTCTACAACTAATCAAAATAAAGTATAGATAATGTAAAAAGTAAGTAATAATAACCGCGAGTAACAATATATATGATTAACTGGACTTAACATGCACCTGAGTGCGGAGCCACATTTCCAGCTATACCATTTTCATGCATTTCAGTTTTTAGGGCGACATCGATCTTACTGTAAGAGAGGGCAGCCCTGCAGCGTTTTCATAAGTCGAGCTTGCTTCAGCCCTCAAGTGGAAATTGAGTCACCCAATCGATTTATATATAAATATCTTTCTTGAGAGCTTAATTTGCATTTTGCATGAGCTTCTTTCTTACAACACACCGCGTCCATATATATATATATATATAATCTATATCTTTTCTTCAATTCCTTTTACGTTCATTCATGCGATTTAATTGATCTTTTTTATCATGGACAAAAAGATGCAACGAAGAAACATGTACAATGGTAGAATATTAATAATAAAGAGCGAAAAAATGTAGATCCCATAAACAGTGTAATTATTGATCCCAAGTACAAAGATTAGACAGGACTATGAAGCTATTTATGTGCGTGACTCTGTGTGTGTGTATAGCATGCACGGTACCAATTAAATTTTCTGGATTGGTCAGATGATAGATTCTTGAAATAGCACAGTGATCTCTCTGTGATTCTTGCATCGGCTGGTACCTACGCCATATCACATTATCACTGACCAAATCTTGCAGAAGCTTGTCAATAGTAATTATTCAATGTCATGAATAATGATAACTTGTTGCGTAAAGAGCCTTATTAATTCAAACAAAACAACGGCCTTGATTATCTTAATGAAAATTGCCGTATTGTATATATTCATTAATTTAACATACTTTATCCCATGAGTATGCTGAGAAGTTTTAGAATACATCGGAGCTATCATGTTAGTCATATAATAAGTAAATGATATTATGATATTAGTATATTTATTTTAAAAAATTATCATACAAATGATAATTATATTAAATTTAATTATATATATATTAATTAATTGTATTACTTTTGATGTATTTTAAAATTTATCGAGAGGGAGGTCCGTAGCAGGAGGTCCGTAGCATTTCCAATGAGAATTGGACACGTTAAAACCCATTAAATTGATGCTGTTAATTGTTAGCATGTTTTACATGGTGAAAGGCTGTGACATGCATGAGATTAGTTAGTGCAAAAGTCTTTTGAATTGTAATGGCTCAATTCGCTGCTTAGGCTCATGGGCCAGTAAAGCTCTTTGCTGCGGTCCTAATCCATTGGTTTGGGCTTGCAACTAAAACTCTTGATCAAGTGGGCCACCAAAAAATTCAATGATGATTTGTAATGGACGGTCCCTTTCTCTTTTTCGTTGTACTTTTTATTCCAATTTCCAACGAGCAATCTTGCGTCTCACAATGTTCCAATTAATGCATCCATTTTGAGCTACACGTGTGCGATTCAACTTTATTATGACTAGTTCATTGAGTCGCGAATTTGGGTCCCCACCATCAATGGGCTTTCAAGCCCATCACTGCTGAGCAAAAGGCACTCACCAAGGTTTTTTTTTTTTTTTTGAGATTATTTTGATGTGTGGTTCTACTTTGTATTGAGAATATTGTTTATGAGAGGAATTTTATCATCTGTTTTTTAAAGGGAAAATTTTCAACTTCAATCTTAACTTTTTGTTTGTATAAATATACATGTTTGTTGAAAAATGTAGTGGATCCGATAAAACCACAACAAACATTAAAAGGATCGTAATAATATATTATCAAGTACAATATTATTGCCTTATATTATTAACATTACTTAAATATTACTCCATATTATGATAACTGCAGAAACCAATTTGTTATTCAAAATCAATAAGATCATTCTTTGCCCAAGAAACTTTAACAAGATCTTTCAAGTTGCATATACCTAACTCAGCAGATCAAACAAATTTAAATTCT
Organism: Murraya koenigii; assembly: GCA_025617385.1. Classification (NCBI taxonomy): domain Eukaryota; kingdom Viridiplantae; phylum Streptophyta; class Magnoliopsida; order Sapindales; family Rutaceae; genus Murraya; species Murraya koenigii. The sequence continues at coordinate 4,510,674 of CM046817.1, read as the reverse complement.
TAAGCAAACAACCCTCAGGAATGCTAAATAAAACAATAGCAGAATTGAATAAAGAAAGCAATTAAAAACACAATGCATGTAAAGATATGTGGTTTAGCTATGTGAGTAGCCTACATCTACAAGTGAATCAATCAGCAAGCTTTATTGATGAATTAAGGTGCAAGTATTATAGAGCTTTTTTTGGACAAGATACAAGAGTACAAGATTATTCTTTCTTTCTTTCTTTCACTGGCTAAGCTCTCTTTCTCTTTTGAATCTCTTTTGAACAACTTATAAACATCAGCTTATAAACCAACTCTGATAACAGAATTAGCAACCCAGATTATCCGGGAACTAGACACATTATAGAGACAGTTATAACGAGCTCAAAATTTGTTTAAGAGATCATATACTGCTTGCGTGTCTGCTTAAGCGTTATAATGTCCAAAACAACTTCTCAACTTGTCGTTTACAACATTAAGTTTCATATGCCTCTCATGTGACTTCATTAAACTATTAGAAAGAGTTGCAAAATGTTGTCGTTTCTCTTGGTGTTTATATTCACTGCTCAATCAACAATTCTCCACTTTGAATCAAATATCTTACATCTAATTCATTTACCACTTACATCACCTTAAGAACTGTACACACCAACTAAGTCCAAACATTTCTTCAACTTGGCAATAAGAACAACCTTAGTAAGCATGTCTGAGGGATTATCATCTGTATGTATCTTAGTCATTTGACTATCCATCTTAAAATTTCATGTCTCAAAAAATGAAGTTTAATATCAATATATTTTGTCCTCTCACGGTGAGTAGGATTCTTGCATAACTGCAGTGCACTGAAACTATCACAAAAGATAGTTATAGTCTCTTGCTTATAACTAAGCTCAGATAATAATCCTTTCAGCCAAATAGCTTTCTTAACTGATTCTGTGACTGCTGTGAATCCTGCTTCTGTTATAGAGAGTGCAATAGCATATTGTAAACAAGCTTTCCAATTAATTATACAGCCATTGAACATGAACTTGTAGTCTGTGAGAGACCTTATTCTATCCAAGTCCCTTGCATAGTCATAATCTACATACCCTACTAATCCATTTACAGCTTCATTTTTCCTCCCATACAGTAATTCAAGCTTCAGAGTTCTCTTAAGATACCTTAGTATCCATTTAACTCTCTTCCAATATTCCTTGCCTGGTGATGCCATGTATCTATTGATAACACTTACAACATGTGAGATGTCAGGTTTAGTTAGCACTATAGCATACATTAAGCAACCAACAACATTTGCATATAAAGCGTGCATCATTTTAAGTTTCTCATCTTCTGTTTTTGGACAATACATATTACAAAGCCTGAAATGTGCTGCCAATGGAGCTTGAACTGTTTTAGATTATTTTATATCAAAGATCTGTAATACCCTTTGAATATATTTCTTTTGAGATAAAAAAATTGATCCTTCACTTCTGTTCCTAACAATGTCCATTCCCAAGATCTTCTTTGCACCTTCTAAATCTTTCATGTCAAAAATAGTTCTAATTAGTGATTTTAAAATATTAATTTCATATTTATCTTTGCATGCAATAAGCATATCATTTACACTAAATAAATATACTTATTATGATCCAGCTATTTAAAGTAAATACAACAATCATAACATTAAATTTAAGGTACCACTGCCTAAAAGATTGCTTCAGGCCATAGAGGGATTTTTTGAACAAACACACATACTCTTTTTTATTTGGTGCTCATACCTTTCAAGCTGTGACATGAAGATTTCTTCCTTAAGTTCACCATGCAAAAAAATAGTCTTGCCATCAAGTTGCTCCAATTCTAAGTTCTGTACTATTGTCAAGGCTAGCAATACCCTTATTGAAGCATATCTTACTATAGGTGAGAAAACCTCTTTAAAGTTAACTCTTTCTTTCTGTTTGTATCATTTTTGTAACTAATCTAGCCTTAAACCTTTTAGGTTCAGTAGATATGATCCTTTATTTGATTTTATATATCTATTTACAACCAGCAATTCTTCTATTTTCAAGCATTTTTATTAATTCACAGGTGTTGTTTTTAAGATTTTATCTTCTCATCCATATCTTTTTTCCATTCATTTGCATATTAATAGTTAACAGCCTCTTTGAGAAATTTTGGTTCCTCAGCATTTATTTCATGTACAGAGTGAAAGAAAAATGTGATTAAATCAACATAGCCATATCTATTGGGAGCTCTAATCTGTCTTTTATGTCTATCCCTTATTAATTGATAATTATGACTTTGAACTTTATTTGGACTGCCATCTTGCAATGTCTTCTCTTTACTTATACTCTCGACAATCTTATCTAATTCTACAGTATCATATGAATTGTCTTTTATAAGTAGGGATGACAATGGGCCAAGCTAGGACAAGGCTTGGCCAAGCCCCGAGTTCGATAATACAAACATAGGGCCCAAGCATTATAAAAGTTTGAATATTTAAAATTAGGTTCGAGCTTAGCCCGGCTTTAATAAGGTCAAGGCCAGACACAGGCTTTGTTGGGGCCCGATTAATTTTTTTAATATTTAAATAATTTCAATTTAAAATCTCGTAATATATTAATATTTAAAAATTTTAAAACCTCTTTAAATTAACATAAACATAAAAATTATTATAATCAACATCTTTACCATAAATTATATAAATAATTAAATATAAACAAAATTAGATCTAATTCAAATAAAAACACAATTTAATTCAACAATCTAACTAAAGAGTTCATTAGTTTAACAAATAAATAAAACATATAATTCGATTACACAATTTAAACAAGAAGTTCATTAGTTTAACAATGACAATTCACATTCCAACATAAAGAAAAAAAATATTTCAATACTTGTGGGCGTATGTTCAATTTTTTTTTAAGTCATGGTCGAACCAGGCAGGGCCAAGCCGGATTATATAAGGCCCGAGTCCTGGTCTGAATTTAAACGAGCTTGATATATATAAACCCGAGCCTGAATTTTGTCCTTTAAATTCGGGCTAAAGCTCGAAAAATACGATCCGATCTAATTATGTCAAAATTAAGGCTGGACTTTTTTGTCATCCCTATTTATAAGTGACTCTACCTTAAACTGTACATAAGATGTTTGCTTATTTCTAATTCTTTGAACCCTATCAACCAATTCTTCTTCATTGAATACCATATCCCTATTCACAATACACCTTGGAAGAGACAAATCAGAACACCAAAGTTTATACCCTTTAGTTCCTTCAAGATATCCAATAAAGATACCTTTCAAAGCTCTTGGAGCTAGCTTGTCTTACTTGATGTGAGCATAAGCATGACAACCAAATGCCTTAAGGTTCTCATAACTTGCTAGTTTTCTAGTCCAAAGCTCAAATAGAGTTTTGAACTCAATAGCAATAGAGAGCTTAAATTAACAAGGTAGCAAAATGTATTTAAAGTTTCTGGTCATAAACTATTTGGTAACTTAGCTTGAATTAATATACATCCCACTTTATCCATGAGTGTTCTATTAATTTTTTCAGCAACACTATTATGTTGTGGAGTCATCCTCACTATTTTGTGTTGGATATTCCCTTTTCAACATAAAAACCATGAAACACTTGATTGTAAAATTCTAGTCCATTGTCAATTCTAAACTTCTTTACCCTTTTGCCCTTTTTTTTCCAACTAAAACATTTCAGTTTTTAAATTTTTCAAACATATGGTCTTTATTCATAAGCATATAATCAGGCCTTTCTTGAGTAATCATCAATTATTAATAGAAAAAACCTTGCTCCTCTAGAGAAACTTCTAGTGTAGGACCCCACAAGTTTGAATATATATATTCCAGGATGTCTTTTATTGTGTGGATTGATGACTTGAAGCTAGTTCTTATAGATTTTCCTAGGACACAATCTTTACAAAACATTAGATCTTCAGTTCTGCTATTACCCAACAACTATTATTTTAATAACTCTTTACGACCCTTAATGCTCATATGACCAAGTCTCAAATGTCATAACTTAGTTTTGTCAATGTTAAAGCTAGATAACACAAATATCTCTCATGTTATAGTGGTACCTTCTAAGACATAAAGTTCATTCTTCTTAGTCCTCTTCAATAGAACTAGTGACCCTTTTACTACACTCAAAATCTCATGATGAATATTAATAATCCATCTTATTTGATCCACCATTCATAGTGAAATCAAATTCCCCTATCATGAATATGTCTAACCTGTTTAAGCTCATAAATTGAACTATTATACATTTTCAATTTAACATTTTCAATACTAATAACTCTACACATTGTATTATTACCCATCATTACTCTACTCCCATCATACTTATGATACTCAGTAAAATGATCTTCAAAATAGACACATATGAAAAGAGTAATCTGAATCAAGTACTCATTTATGTTCTTGATTGACCTCAGAAGCTCTTAGTACTTCTGCTAATTCATATTGTTCTTCCTCAATCAATGTTGCATTATCATTTTGTCCCTTTTGATCTTTATTCTGTTTGTGCTTTCTTTTTGGACAATCATTTTTAAAATGCCCTTCTTTATGGGACTTGAAGCATTTAAGAGTTTTGTTTTTTTTTTCTTTAAGCTTTCCTTGTTTTTTTTTTTCTCTTTAACAATTAACCTTTCACCAGCCTCATGATCAAGATTTCTTTACTTTTCTTATAGCTCAATTGTGTTGAGAGTTGACTTTACCTTATCTAGTGAGAATATTTGTCTCCCATACATAAGTGCATCCACAAAATTCTTGTAAAAATCTGATGAAGAACTGATTAATAACAGAACCTAACCCTCATCATCCAAAGCTTCATCAATTATTACAAAGGTATCACACACTTGAATGAATTCATTAATGTACTCATCCAATGATGAGTCCTCTGCCATTTTTAAGGTGAACATTTATTTTTTGATATAGAGTAAATTGGCCAATGACTTCTTCATCTATAAACTTTCTAATTTCTTCATTAAACCAACAACTAAAGTCTCATTTGATATCTCACTTATTACAGAGTCAGCAAGGTTAAGAATTATAGTACCTCTTACTTTTTTATTTATTTCAACTATCTATTATGGAGTTTTAGATGAAGACATCATTTTCTTTTTTCTTAGTTGGGACCTCAATTGCTTTACCCAAACCTTATGTAACAAGAGAAGAGCTTCAATCTCCACCTTCCATATGTTAAAATCATTTCTTCCATTGAACTTCTCCAAATATACTATCTGTGTGGCCATACTTAGATCTTAGCTAAGTACCAAGCTCTGATACCAATTTTAGAAACTCTCATTTTTTGTGCTTTTCACATGACTTCATTAAACTGTTAGAAACAACTGCACAATGTTGCCATTTCTCTTGGTGTTCGTATTCACTACTCAATCAATAATAACCATATATACCATGATGATCATGTTAGTTCCATTAAATTAGAAAATAAATGAGAAACTTTCCATCTATTTGCAATCTCGAAATTGACAAAAGTTTATAGTTGTTCAACATACATCCAATTTTGTAGATTTAATCCAATATATGATAAGTAACAAATTAATTTTTGTGATTGTTCATTCTTTAGTTAAGTTAGTTCTAGATAGTTGTGAAATTACTGTTTGGTTAGGCTTATTCCTAACAAAAATCATAAATATATATTATGTTGAATTAATGAAAATCATACTTTTTTTTATAATGGCTAAGAGGAATTCTGTAATATATTAGACGTAATACAACCAATCAATACATCTGTGATATATATAATTGAATTTAAGATAATTCTCACTTGTAATCTTATATGATGATTTGTTAAATTAAATAACACATGGGAAATTGACACAAATAACCTTAAAATATTTTTTTTTTACAAATAGCCTCCAAAAGTTTTAACTATCATAATTAGCCAAAAACAAACGTTTAGGACCAAAGTGCCCCTCTCATCATCTCTCTCCCAATTCTTTCTCTCCGTTCTTGTGCAATCAATGCCCCTTTCGAACGAAAAAAATCACTTAGATCAACTTCAACGAAAAGTAGGTCAGTTAATTATTTAATTTTTTTTTACTAAAATCATGGGTGTCGCGTGATGGATAGCTCTTGTTTATTGTGCGACACCCAATTGGGCGAGGTGGGAGTTGTCCATTCTGCCAGTTTGGCGCAATGGGCGGCTGTCGCACTAGATTCGGTGTGACAGTGCAATCTAGTGCGACAGGCCCAGTCGCAACAATTGCTAGATTTTGGAATTTGGTGCGACATGTCACAGAGTGCCTGTCGCACTAAATTCTTGGTTGCACATTTTTTGGAATTTAGTCGCACTAAATTCCTAATTGCAAGCTTTCTAGAATATGGTGTGACAGGCACCCTATCGCACAAGTTTTGTGTAGCAGGGTGTTTATCGCATCAAATTCCTAGTTGCACGCTCTCTGGAATTTGGCACCCTATCGTACATAATTTGTGCGATAGGGTGCCTGTCACACTAAATTTTAATGTGACAAATAAACATGTTTTGGAGTTTATCATAGAATTTTTTAAATTATATAATTGTTATATAATAATATTATATTTGTAACAGATACATAGAGGAATATGGTACAGATACCTTACATTGATCACTTTCCTGGACGTATTATGAATATGTGTAAATTAGATACAGTCATAAAAGTTATTATGGAAAAGTTAATAAAATGACAGTTACAATTATTCAAAAAAGATATATTTGAGCATTTTTTGGAGTGTCGAAACTTTTCATTCAGTTGCATCATTATGCGCCTACAATGAGAGAAATCTGTTGTGCTTTGAAATTGGTGAGCATTTGATACGTTTAACAATTAAAAAGTGATGTTTAGTTACTTGACTTTCTTATGGTGAAGAGACTGTGCCCAAAACACAAAAAAAAAAATCATAGGCTGTTTAATATATATGTTGATGGTTTGTTTTGTAATTTAAAACTCGGTGATTTTGACGAAAGATTTGGTAACTTAGACTTCGACACCATGGACGACATTCATGCAATAAAGATTGCACTATCTTATTTTATAGACAGAGTATTACATGGAAGAAATATTCATAGTCAGATCAATTTCTCGTTACTTAACGAAGTGGATGACATTAATCACTTTCGAAATTGTCTATGGAGTCATTTATCATGGGAAACGATATATGATAGTCCTGGCAATGCATTGTATGGTAAAATAGAGAAATTTAAGAATACTCGCTTGGAAAAGTCAAATCATAACATTAAAAAGTACAATATTGACGGCTTTATATCTAGAGTTCATGCATGTTAAAGTCGCCGCTCTATTTAAATTATTTGTTCGATGATTAATTTGATAATAGTAATTGTTTAACGTTTTTTTAATATTCTCACTTTACTTGTTGTAGGTATGGATTTTCGAAGTGATCGAAGGGCTGCCATCACAGTGGATCGTGAAAACCAAAAAGAAGCTTCCTCCAAAATAAACTTCACTGTGGTTTATTCATTGTTCAATGATAATTCTCATCTTGTAAGTAATGTATATTGATAATTGTATATTACTACTTTTCATATTACTAAATAATACTAGATGATTATATTAACCTAAAATTTGGGTTGAATTATGGTAGAAAAATATTTTACAAACCATCGACTTGAACTCAAAGGAGAAAGGCCAAAAATATTGGCAGACTGTAAAATATTATATTTCACATATCTCAAGTTGTGTCCGTAATATAAGTATCCTTTAGTGTTTTATACTAGATAATTACAAACGGCTCTTACTTTAGTAAATTATTTACTTATTTTAAATTGTACTTTATGCAGCATCAATAATCCATCAACACGCCTCCCATTACAAAGTAAACAGAGAAGAATCAAAACATTGCGAGTGCCGCTAGCCCAATACTAGAGCTACAAAATTTCGTTAGGGATGAGTTTCCTGCAGATGTCCATTATGAGCAGACAGATGAATCTAATGATACACATAATTCAGAGGTTATATATCATTTATTTTCTTCATATATATAAGTCATTTTAATATTCTCCCTTATTAGATATTTATTTATTTATACTTATATTTTTTTATTCATAATAGTCGAGGACAAAGTATAATAATGATTATATCATTCGACGAATGGACAAGATTGATCGTTTTATATGTGAATTGAAGTCGGCTTTTGAGGCATAGTACAAAGAACATAATGGGATTTATTGGTTTGTATACTGAACGCTCACACGATCCTTCTCTGACTATATACTCGTATACGGTGAGTAAATTTAACAATTAACTATTACGTTCGTTTAACTTTTAATTCGATATTTATTGAATATGTTCATCCTGACAAATGATAGGCTCCAGATGATTGTAGAGTGTATATTGATGTGGAAAATCAGAATGTTTCAACTCTTATATCATTGTGTAGCTTTTACGGGGATGTTAGCGGGGAGAGCGTGCAGACCATTAGGGAGGCGCCATCGGATATTAGTAAGTTTTGCCATCTATATAGACGGTCTTATGTCTTTAATAGTCCATATTTGATTTCGTCATTCAAGTAAGGGAGGAACATCAATGCTCCACCTAAACTCCAACTAATGGACCGTCAGGTCGACGAACAAATGAGTGTGGATATAAATTCACTTCGAGGATTACAGGATCCAAGTGTATGCAATAAATTCAATCAGTGGTTTACTGGTAACATCACAGTAGATCGTTCAGTCCTATACTCGCACTTATTTTATCAAATACTTTTGGATCACACTTCAATAGAATGGCTAGCTGATAAGGTAATTTTTTTTAACATCATTCCATCCCATCGTTTGTGTATTATGATTGTGTTCTAAATTGATTAGTGATTTTCTATTCTATTCATCCACAGCATATTTCTGAGTATTTATGCTTAATCAGCGAGAAGTAACTGTAGTATCTAAATGCATTGTCTCAGTGGGTTACGTATACAAACACATATTTTTAGGTAATTAGTTTATAAAATATACTCATCGTATTTATAACTTAAATCTTGTTAATTTCTTATATATATGATATTTCAGGTGTTCCTTAAGCAGTTATGGAATAATAGTGAATGTTCGATTGAATCATTAGAATATAGTAACAATTTTAATAGCTATATTCATGGGCGAAAGTTCATAATATCAAAGTAGCTGTCAAATGAAGATATGATATGTAAATATTTTTTTTACTGTGTTAATTTAGGTGTAAGAAACACATAAAATTAACTAATATTTTTATGTGTAGGTATTCATCCCTGTTAACCTAGGTGGCAATCATTGGGTACTAGTCTGAGTGGATTTCGTACCAACAAAGTATGGATTTATGACTCGTTGGTGATATTTTGTGATGATAAAACATACAATGATCAATTTAGACCATTTGAAGTCATATTCCTTCGATGGCTAGATTATATTGGATTCTATAATATTCGACATGATCTACAGCATGCTGACTATTGGAAAGTCATTACAGTTAAAGGTGTTCTACAACAAGAGCTTGGTAGTGGTGATTGCGGTGTATAGTTATTGATGTTTACTATATATTTAATGTTTGGGCTTAACCTTGAATAGTAGTCATGAGGCATATTTTAGGAAAAAAATTGTTGTAGACATATTTAATAGCTATATTATATTATAAACTATTGTATTCATTCGAATGTTGATGTATTGAATGTTTTTGTCATTAAAATATTTAATTACATATAATTGAGCGTAAAAATTAAAAAATAGGTGTTACACATAATTGCAATAATAAATAACATTAAACAAATTTTATTATATATATTGTGCAATACATAAAAAAAACATAGAATCGGTGGTATATTATTACTTAGATCAATACAATTGACTTTGATTCGATACAACATGATTTTTACATCGTTTACGATTACGTCCCGATTCGTAGCACCGCCCACATTTCACAGTTCTTCGTTTACATAATCACCGATAGAAATTATTCTTAACTCTTTACAACGACCAGATGGTGGTGCTTATACCGATGGATAAACTTGCATCTTTTGCATTTCCTCTGGAACTTCCCACTGGTTGTGCATAAGCCTTCACTAATGATTTCTTAGAGTAAAAATCAGAGTAAAGACTTATGTAATCCACTCGGACAGTTAAACAAGTGGCAATTGCATGCACACAGACGAGCTGATCTAATTCGAATAGCATAAGAGCAAGTTTTATTCTATATGTCAATTAATCCCTCTTTAATACCAACATCTAAAACATGGAATCGATGCGGAAACACAGGACAGATGATCATCCTTTCGGCCCGAGATCTCCCTGCTCAGGTTGCTAGCCGAGCACTCATCGGTTCAGCTATAAGTTTTCTATCATAAAATTATTGTTGTATTATTTTTCTAAAGTGATTAACAAGATTAGTAATCAGAAATTTTTGCGGTCTCCTCATAAAAGAATTTACGCTTTCCACAATGCTGATAGTAAGAATATTGTATCTCCTGCCTTCGAACTCAGACTTTGTCAAATTACACGTACCTACATTATTCTCTAAGTAATCAGCTGCACTGCAATGGAGTATCCACAAAGCCTCAAGTTTTTTTTCTAAATTCTTCGTGTCATATGCTTTTACCATTTTTATAAAGATAGGTTTGAAATCATTCCAAACAACTTTAGACATCTTGAATTTTTCTTTTGTCTTATATTTCACATGGTAAAAACAAACGCTATAAGCAGCATTACAAAATACTTTAAGAACGGTTCGCTTGATGGAATTACATTGGTCGGAGATAGATATTAAGTCTGGCATATCACTAATCACTCTATGTAACTTCGTTATAAACCATTCCCAAGTATCAATATTCTCTGAATCCAAAACTCCAATGACGAACAAATATAATTGATTGTTTCCCTCTAAGTATATTGCAACAAACATGCTTCCTCGATATAGGCCCTTTAAATGAGTACCACATACAACAATCACCAATCTAAGATACTGTTTAAAACCCTTGACGGAAAATTTAAGAGCTACAAAGTAGTATAAGAAATTATCATCCCTATCCCCATCACATTTAAGGTGAGTAACTGTATCCTCATTTTCGACCTTCAAAACATAAGAGTATTTGGATAATAAGTTATATAACTTTGCAGGATTCCCTCGAACAATTTCAAGACAAACTTCTCTGGTTCGATATGTCTGCTGGTATGTTAATTGGATATCGTATTCCTGCTGCATGTCTATTCTAATATTATTCAAAGTATATATCTTTTTTTCCTAAATATAATTGCCGCGATAATATGCCCAACAACTCGGCTCTTTACTTGATGACGGATGTCAGAACACACCTTATTATGACATGTATGTACATTATCAATTCTTCTGACTACCCAATAAACATTATGCTCGTTCGAAGGTCTCGTTGCTTGAATATGTCATTTACATGATTCTGAAGAACAGTGAGTCTCGAAATATGTAGTTATGGACCGTGCAATCTTAAAATCAAACTTATCCCGAATGGCAACTTTACGCAGTTTCAATATTAACTCATTCTTCTTAAAGAACAACTTGTCCACTCCAATATCATTTGAATTGCAACTTCTAACAAAGTCTGGAGCAAATAAGTTTGATGGCACAACTGGAGTAAGATTTATAAGTGGTCAACCACTATCCTCATCGAACCGCCTATTGGAGCAATAGATCGATTGTCCCTACTATTAGTAACAATATCATCCTGACACTCATCCTTATTGTTAAAAAGAATATCGGAAGGATAGACACCCTCATTATTAATTGGACAACTGCAATGAGTAGACTCTCGTACTATTATACGCCTCCACACGAGCATCATTTGTTTATGTGTTGCCCATGTTATGAATAAGTTCGCTATTTTCGCGGAAATAATTGTTGTAGAATAAAGAGAAACGTTCCTCTAAAGATATCTCTGGTGGTAACTCCTCTTCTCCAACATCAAATAACGTAATGTTGTTATCATCAATAGTATTATTATTGTTGTTCAGTCGAGAGTAACATTACTACAATGATGTTGTCACACATAATTTTATGCGACATGTAGGACTTAGCAGCTCGGTCATTGACGCTATCTCTCAACCACGTAAAAACATAACCCAATGCCACACAAATATCATGTCTCACCTTTTAAACACTGCATTATACAAACTACTCAAGAGAAATTTTATTAAATAATCAATTATAGAAAAATTTGTATAATTGCCTTACCTAAGTTTTCAGCTGTTAAATTCAAATTTTGCTACTAGATTGCTGATGAATTCACGTGTATTTGGACTGAATTTATTTTTATTGTCGACTCTTTCGGTCTCCCGTTTGATACTGTTAATAATGATTAAAATAATATAAAAAATTAATTATGACTTTGGTTTAAGAAGACGAAGATGAATGAAAAAAAGAGAATAATTTGGTGTAAAATATTTTTATTTGGCTAATATTGATAGAAAATAATTAGAGGGATTAATTATGAAAAATAAAAAATTTAACGGGTTATTTATATCAATTTTTCAATACACATATCATAATTAATGTATTCTAAAAAAATTTGGTTATATTATAACCATTTCATAATAAAATACTCTTTTATAATTACGTAATTAAAATTATAATATATATTTTTTATATTTTATCATTTTATATATATAATTATAATTTATATTTTACAGTATAACAACTTTAATTTCATTATTATGGGTATGTTTGGGATTGAGGTTGGGTAGCCGTAGCTTTTAAGCTGCAGCACTAAAGTGTTTGATAAACACTAACTGCTGTAGCTTTTAAACTATATTAGTTATATTAATATGATTTTTCACTTATATAATATAAAATTTATTATATTTTTAATAATTTTATTAAAATTATTATTTAAAAATTATATTTATTACATATTATTAACTTTTATTATATAATTATAATTTTTTTTTCACATCAACTATAACTTAAAAGTTACACCACCTCAATTCCAAACATATCCTATCTTTCTAAAATTTATCGATAACGCATAGCCTAGAGGTTGAGAGTTGACTCGACGGTAACGACGGTAACGAAAACTGGATAGTCATTCGTAAATACTAAATAGTGGAAATTAATTATGAAGCTGACTGACCGAGCCTCAACAGCTGCCGGATCATCCGAATGATTTGAAAACTTGACTGATTGGGTACACGTGGCTAGATAGTCATTCTCGTAACTTTCTAACACCGTTTGTTGGTTTCAACTTTCAGGTGATTCACTATTTTGTATTTTGTGTTTGATTTTATCATTAAAACCTGAAAAGGTGCTCTTAATAATGGTCAAACCTAATAACATTCTCTGTATTTTATTTAATTTTAGACTCCGTTAGAACACAATCTATTGTAAGAACAGTAAGCTTAAATGAACTTTCAACCATTTTACTAAAATTAAATTATTTTTGTTAAGTCAAATTTTCTTTTTCTTTTTTTGCTTTGTCTACACGAATAAAGAATTTCTTTTGATTGGTGTGATGAATATTTTTATAACGTGGTGAGTTGAGAATTTTTAGTTTTAGAAAATTTATACAATCGATATAGATATCAGAGAGTAGAGACAACAAGATTTACATGTTTTCCAAATTCATGTGACTTGTGTGTCTTAAAAAATACTAAAAGTGGAATATAGACACGTGTCACTCGAAAACTCCAACGCCAGAGCCAAAAAAAAAAAACTGAAACGTTTTTATAATTTTCATAAAAGGACCAAGAGCGAAACGTGGCTGTCCACCTGCTGAATTGCTTTTGTCATTATTTGTTCTCCATCAAATTCCATAATTCATCAGTCAACAATCGCAAATAAATATTCAAGAAACAAACAAGAAAAGTTTTCGCCATTAAAAATAAAAAAATAAAATTAGAAGCTGCATATCACAGAGATAGATATAGAGAAAGTGCGTGCTTTCTCTGTCGGTCTGTCCTACTTTTTTTTTTCCCCTTAATTTAGTTTAAATTGCACTCTATTTTTATTTATACGAGTAATAATTATTGTTGTCAATAATCGTAATTGTGGAAATTTACAGGTGAAATGGCTAGCTCAGACAGTGTGAGAGAAGAAGAAGTGAGCTTAGAGCTTCCAGCTCCTTGTGGTTGGAAGAAGAAGGTCTTTCACTCTTTTTTAGTTTTATTTTATTTAGTTATTTTCTTTGTTTCAATTGGAGTGCTTTATTTTGAAGGAAATTCAATTTGTTGATTGTTTGTGGTTATAGAGCTGGTTTCATTAATTGGCGTCAATTGCTAGTGAATTTGGTGTTTTTTTTTTTCCAATTTTGTTGGGAATTCAATGGTGGAATTTGATACGGTAGAGTGATGTAGTTTCTGCTAGGGTTTGCGGGTTTGTTTCGGTATTCGCGTTGACTTACGCGTTGTTATTGTTTCATATGAATAATTTATGCTGCTTATCTCCAATGCCTCTTTGGCTAGGGCCTTTGGTTTTCCAGTATTATTATTTTTAATTTTTCAAGTATTATTTTGGAATCTTTTGGTGGAATTTTCGATTTCAATGGTATTGTTGTTGCAGGAGTATTTTTAGAATGAGGCTTGCGAGTGGAAATGGTTCTGCTGAACTCTTTTAACACAACAGTTCTGTTACAGATTTTGTTTTGAACAGGAAAAATGATTTTATTCATGAAGCATTGGTTCTTTGGTATAGGTTTTCAGAACTATAACTTATGAACTATAACTAAGCATTGGTTCTTGGATAAGGTTTGTACCAAAAGAAGCAAACCTCTACACCGGCTCTTCCTTCACAAGAATAATTTCTCTAGAATAAGCTTATGCAAGGATTATCCAGTTGTCTTGGGATTTTGAAGATCTTCTGCTGGAAACCATGGTGTTTAAGATGTGTACGGCTGAAGGATCAGTGGAATGAGCCTTTTTGTATTGGGGGCATGGAGTTTTCCCTAATATTGTTGACTGCAGAAGTTGTTTATCCCTGTTGATCTCGTAATGGAGACTATGTAGCTTGTGTAATTACATAGTTTTGCAGCTAGTTCCACTTACTGGTTTATTGCTAACCGCTACTTACCATTTGTGATTTTGTTTGTACAATGAAGAAACCTGAATCTGGACTCTGGAGCGTATTAGATTGAAGTTACTGTTGCATGATTGCCCTTTCTGCTTTTTATTTGCTTGTAAATGAAATTTTATTTTCTGCCCAGGGAGTTCATTGAGCCTAAGATTTAGGCAATAAGGTTATGGCCGTAATTCAACATTGAGAGTGGTGAATTTTCTTGTTTGTCTTGTTTTCTCACATGCGCTCGCACACATATGTAATGAGAGATTGCGACAAAGTGAGATTTGGGGACCTGTTTATGCAGGAGCAGACCCAAATAAGGCACCTGAAAGACTGCTTAAGACATTATATCCTGTGGCTGTAATGTTCTGTTTTGATTTTTCATATGACTTTCGCAATATATCTTTAGGCTAAACAATGCATCTGATTTTGCAGACTGTATTTAATGTATGCCTATATCCTTCAAGATGAATTATGCCAGGACACTAATAGTATCTCGTATAGAAGATGTTCTGAAACTCAGAACTTCGTTTGTAACTCCTTGCCAACATTCAGATACCTGTATCTTGACTCAACTGTTTGCTATCATAATATTTTCATATGTTCTTGATTGCCTTATCTTTGGGCCTAACTCTTTTTTCCCGTAGTGACAGACAGCATTAGCAGACCATCTTGGTTGTTCTTTGTTGTATCTGTAGACTGCGGATTAAATTGTTAACTCTCATTTCTTGAATTTGATTAGGTGGCATGAACTTCAAATTTCAATGTCCAAATAGAAGTTTCTTGGTTTATACACTTCCCTTTTCAAACCTGTCAAGTTAGCCGCATAACTTCAGGGTTTATGTTCACTTGCAGTTTGTGCCTAGGAAAGGTGGGATGCCTAAGAAGAGTGAGATTGTTTTCACTGCTCCAACAGGAGAGGAAATCAGTAACAAGAAGCAATTGGAACAATACCTGAAAGCACACCCTCACGGACCAGCGTCTTCGGAATTTGACTGGGGCACTGGTGAGACCCCTCGGAGATCTGCAAGAATTAGCGAGAAAGCCAAGATCTCACCAGCAGCGAATAGTGAACCCCCAAAGAAGCGAGGCAGAAAATCATCTGCTTCAAAGAATGAGAGCAAAGAAGCAGAAAATGCCCCTGAAAGCACTGAGGAAGCAAAAGAAGTTGAGATGAAAGAGGCTGAAAAAACTGAGGATACTGCCAAGGTGGAAAGGGAAGACAATATATTGAAAGAAAGTCTAGATGAAAATGAAGGTGACCAAGGTCCAGATACCAAAACAGAAGATGGTCCCTCTGGAGAAGCCAAGGTTGGGGAAGATGCTAAGAAGTCAACTGATGTTGAAGAAAGCAAGAAAACCAAGGCTGAGCCTGGAAACTTGAGACAGACCCGGGATGGCACTCAAGCTGATAGTTCTGGAGTAACTCCGGATAAGACAGGAATTGAGAGTGCAGAAGATGAAGAAAAGTTAGATCAACCTCAGGTTGAGACAGAGAAAGAGTTTGGCTCTGGAGAACAGCACAAAGCTGATCCAGCTGCTGCTGAAGAGGAGACTAAACAGAATACCAATAGAAGTGCTCCTGAAGCTGAAGAACTCAAGGAGAAAGGAGCAGTGAATGGCGGTGGTGAGGAACTTAATAGTGTGAATCAGATTAGCAAGAAGGTGGAAGGAGAAGCGATTGAGAATGGCATCCGTGGCAGCGATGCAGGCGAAGTGAAGCCTTGAGTTACGGTTTAAGTAAATTAACTTAATGAAGGCTTCTATTGCACTTCTTTGACCCTTTAGATCAGTGAGATATTCAGACAATTGTAGCTTTGTTGTTGTCAAAGACATGATTGTCGGTCAAGACATCATCTACTATGTTGTATATTAGGTGTATAATTTAGCTAGCTTGTGTTTTACTGGAGAGACTAGCTAGTTGTGACATTTGTAACACCATGGTGTTAAATACTGCTGATTTGACGTTATTATGCAGCTATGTTATAATAATTTAGAGATGCTGCTAATTTAGTATTATTCAATAATGTCCCTTCGCTCTAGTCTGTGTTTAGTTGGTTTCTGCAGGTGACCGGGAATTGACCGGATTGTGACTTTTCTCATTTGTGAGTGGCACAATGCTTTCTTTCCCAAGAAAATTCCCATGAAACACTCGGGGAAACATAACATTGAAAGCTGCAACAACATCATGATCCCAAGCAGCTCTAGATATCAGCTAGGTTTTTGCCTCTTCAACATAAGTGGTGGGCGTTTCACACAAACTCAATTCGAGTATCTCCTATTATCGAAAGTGAATTAAGCTGTTGAAACCATGACGAGTAATCTTCTTATAAATGCTTTGCTCTCCTGATTCTATACTTCAAGGGATCCATGTTTACAAATTTTGATGATGCTTGATAGTGGGTATACAATTCCTTACAGATGATTCAAATCTATGAAAGATTATTTTACCAAAAAAAAAAAAAATTGCAACGCTTGTTTGGAGAAGTTATGAACGAAGCTCAAAACATTGAGCAAGGATTTACAACTTATAGGCAACTAGGCAAGTAATATAGGCTGTCAATCTTGAATTTTAGAGACCATTTGAAACTGTGAAGAAGGCTAATGGAAGACTATGAAAAACACCAGGGCGAGAATAAAAGAAACTTCAAGTTGCTCTCCCAGTAAACCAAACAAGAATGACAGAAAAAAAAAAGAAGCAATCTCATCATCTCTTCCTTCACAGTCCCTTGAGCTGTTCAATCAGTCCAGTCAAAGATGTCCACTTCTCAAATGCGCTGGCTGATGCCACAAAAGCAACTTTGGAGGATTCGATATCATTTTTAGTAACTGGAAGAAACAACAAGTGAAGAAGGGAAACCATGGTTAATTCACAAAAGCACTGAAAAAGAAATTGCAGCTCTCCTATTTCCAGACTACTGTGAAAGGGCACTTTATAATTGCCAGAGATACAGTGTGAAGCTGACAAAGATCATAGAACATAGAATTACAGGGAACATACTTAATAACAAACAAACAGAAAATTCTACAATAGAATAGCTGACCTGATGAAATCAATGAGGCTAGTGAAGAATTAAATGCATCCACCTCAGTCTTTTCCTCCGGACTGGAACTCAGCTGATGAGAAGGGGAAAAAAATAATAACATGAATATTCACATCCTTCACAACTAATTTGTAAATAAACGTTCAACAAGTGACCTTGGTGAAAGCTTGATTAGCGTTTTGGACCCAGTCGGTCTCGGTGCTTCTCCCAAGTACAGAACTGGCTGCAGAGAGATCATTTTTTTCTATGGCTTGGCCAACTTTGCTCAGCTTGTACACTAGATCCTGCAAATATCCTGCATCAAGATACTTTGACATGTAAGGTTAGGGAGAAGATAATGAGAGGAAAAAATGATAACCTGCTTCTCAATATTCAACTAAGTTGATGCGCAAAAGCAAACCATTCATAACTTCAGCACAAGATTTACACTGCAAACTAATCCAAGCACAAGTATAATTAAAAGCTATTTTGGCCCTGATACAGAAAAATTTGTTTCCTTTTCACAGCCAAGACAAGAATCGGCACTAGAATTGAATATTTTGAAGGCAATAGCAAGGCCATAAGCTATCAATATTAATTCCTAAAAGTCCAAATTCAAACCCCAGATTGGATCAAATCAAACAAATCATAGCAGAATCGCCTTCCAAATTTGCCATAAGACATATTAAAGTCGATGAAAATAAACTATAACAAGAATTATTCCATGACCCCTTCAATTCTCTATTAGGCGTGCGAACCATGAACTTTCAGTTGCTAAGTTGTTTAAGGTGCCCAATAATTTAAGAAACCACGTCCTTAACTCCACATTTTAACAATCTCATCATTAGAAAAATGAATTAATTAATTCTCTAGTTATATCTATTAGCTATCACATAAATTATTTGAATTCCAGGTTTCCAACAGAACACAAAGAGAACAGTAAGATTTAAGCAGAAGTGTAACACATTGGAACGTGGGCATGCTCAAATTATGCAAAAATTTAAACAGCCTAAAAGTAATAAGCACAGTGAAGGAACCTAACCTTTTTCTTTCATAGAGGAACTGAGAGCACTTTGTTTTTCAAGCCTCTTCTTTCTGTCTTTCTTAACTTTCTCCAGTAGCTCTTCATCATCCTCAGCTTCTAATATAGCAGCATTGGCATCAAAACAGCCTTTACCATTACCGCCACCGGCCAATGATGAGAAAACAAAGCCGGTGATAAAGCTAACAGAAAGGTTTCTTTTTGTGATGCTTGGTGTTGGTGTTGGTGACTCAGTGAAAGCCTTGCAAATAGTTTGTTGTTGTCTCTTGGAATTGTGTTTGTGAATGTGAATTAATGTTGGATTTGATAATGAAGAAGAAGAAGAAGAAGAAGATGGTGATGAAGATGAAGAGGGTAGAGTTGAGGAGAGGAAGGTGTTTGCAGTTGAGAGAAATTGTGTTGCCATTTTGCTTTTTTGTGTTCTTGTTTTCTTTTTCTGTGTTTTCTGGTAATTTTGGTGGGAATTTTCAGAGGTTACTGGCAGTTTGCAGTTTGCACTTTCAGAAGATAAGGTGCTGGATTGTGTTATCTCATCCAGCCATTTTTCAAATACATAAGGGTATTAATGTCATATTAAAAGCACGTCATATAATCATTTCCCAAACTTTTATATAGAAAGGTTTGTTTACTGTCGAACCAAAGTATAAATTCGAGTAAAGGTAAATATTTTAAATTTTTTATTTTAAATAAAAAATTATATTAATGAATATATTATTTTATAAACTAATTGATAAATATTATTTTATTTAAGATAGTTATTTAAAATAAAATATTTAAAATATATAGTATTATTAATATATTAAAATATTTTATGATAAAAATATCAAAATGATTGATTAATAATATAATCATAGAATAGATTTTGAACATATTCATGTATAGATGATATAATTAATAATATACCCTAAAAAATTATATAACTTTTTTGAGGTATATTCGATTTCATTTTTATATTTTTATTTTTTTGAACACCTAAAATTTTTTTAATATGATTTATATATTTTTATATTAAGACAAAGACAAAACGTAAGATTATGAATGACAAAATGTAAGGTAGGGTATTTTAAGAATGATGAGATATTTTATTTTTTTATACTAATAATAATATTTTTATCTTTTTATACTCATAATAATATAGATGAAAAAAAAAAAGGTAATCAAGAATTCAAGACACATACAATTCGTTCAATTGAATGTTCTTATCACCAAATAACTCAATAAAATCTGGACAGTTTAAGTCTCTACAATCACATTGTGGGGGTAAGTTCTTCCTTAGCACTTGAGTGAAGGTCAGTCTGTTTCCTTACTCAAGTGTGAGGAGTAGACATTCCTTGAATATTAGTGAGGGTTTAAATTTGAGCAGTATTTCATACAAATTATTGTAAACTAAGTTTAAGTCATAATCTGATTTGCATATGTCAATTATACTCTCATGTAATATGAGTTGTAATCTTGAACATTAGTCTCTTATATAAAAAATAATAATAACTCAATAAAATCTTGTCTAACAAATAACTTAAAAGTGAAATAAGAGTTAAGACGACGATAGAATCCCAACTAATTCATTAATCACATATATAAAAATCTTTAATTGCTTCTTAAATATAGGTGACAACCACCATGATCTTAGCTTTCCTAGCTTAAGCCTTAAGTTTATACCCATCGTCTTTGCAACATCATCTTGACAAAAAGATAGGCACTCGCAAATAAGAATGGTAATTTTTAGGTCTTGGTTTAGGTTTGGACTTCCTGATTCTAAACATGAATTTAAATTCAGATTTTTTTAATTTGAGTCTGGGACGGGTTTAACCTCAAAAAAAAATATGGTTCCTTGATTTTAGGCTTTAAACCTGGATTTTTTTAAAAATTTATTTGAATTAAAATTAAAAAATAATTCTTAGGACTAAAATTTTAAAAATTATTCATATTTATATTAAATATTTTAAAAATTAATATATAAATAAATATATTTAAGTATGGGTTCTGAATTTTTTAAACCATTCAAATCTGGACCAAAACATATCTGAATTCTCATTTTGCATCTAAATTTTAAAAAATTTTTAATCGGATACAAGTTGAACCCATCTTAAAAAACTTGGGTTCGTTCGAATCAGGCCGGGTCTGAATTTAATTATCATGTCTACTTACAGCTAATTCTAAAGAATCCTATAAGATGTCATCATTAATATTCACTTTTTATCTTTTAAACAAAAGAAAGATACAAAAGCATATTCTTTTAGGAGATATTTTAGAGAACATTTGAATATTATATTTAATTAAGATATGTATGCTATGTATATATTTATTTTAAAAAAATTATAATATAATTAATAGTTATATTTAATTAAATTATACATGATGTGTATATATATATTAATTAAATATAATACTTAATAATAACTGGTATTTCAAAAGCTTTTCTTATTAAAAAATCACCATATAATCGCTTCAAGGCCAGCTCTAAAGAAAACACTTTTTGTGTCATCTCTGCTAAGCAAAGCCTCTAATTTTTCATTTGGATGCTAAATAGAGATTAAAAAAAAACATCATCCTATATTACTTACTTCTTTCTTAAGAGTTAACCTTTTCCCTTTTCCACATGTTAGTGCATTCTAACAACAAACAGGGTGTTTCCACATTCGCTTTAGCTTCCTGACACGTGTTGCAAAATATTACTACTTTTTCAGTTTGAATGCCACTTTGCTTTTATTACTTTTTGATTAACAAATTAACGTTGTCTTTGCCTAAACCCATCAAACTTTAAAAAAAAAAAAGGAAAAAAAAAAAGAAAATTAACCAATTGATTTCACTGCACCTCTGATTTGAAAGACTTTACTCACCTTTGGAAAAGTAAAGAAAAAAAAGAGAGACAATGCGTCAGTTGAAGCTATGAAGACTCTTGTCTTCTAAGCAACCGCAAAATTCTTCTGATGAGCTTCTCTTTTACTTGCAACGTTTACTACAATAATTATTTATAGATAGGCGAGCGACAAACAAAACACAATAATGACTTGTTAACCTAATCTATTTATGATGGTAATGGTGCCGTGGCCTTATAATCAATCAAATGAATTTGATCACCAACTACGACTAATAGTAGAGTAGTAGTAGCAGCAGCAGGTAGCAGCTCAACTTGTTAACATTTTGTCCTTGAAGCCATACCCTGTCGTGACTCGTGACTCGTGACTCTATTAAGGTTCTTTGATTCTGATAATCCTCCTCACATGCCCCAATAATTCAACAACACACCACAATTTGACAACAAAATGCTCTTTTCCGTGCTCCCCTTTTTGGACTGAATTGCGTGTCAAATTTCCGCAATCTGAAAATTACATCTATCAAAAAGATCTCTTTATATACCTCTCATACTAGTGGAGCTTTTAATTAAATATTTTTATACTAATAGTGTTTTGTCTTTAAAACCAAAACAAAGCAAAAATATCGAATAAAGTGATTTCTAAAAAAAAAAACCGAATATGTCCAATAAATCTTTTGGGATATTTTAAGATGGAAATTAAATTAAAGAGTGAGAAAAAGAAAAGAAATTATAAGAAGTAAAGTTCCACACTTCCACTTCCACTCCAACTGAACCAAGCGTGGCGACCACTTACAAAACTCCCGGTAAGCAAGTAAGCATTGACCAATAAGAGTCAATTTCAAATTAAATTAATATATCACCAAACTAAGTAAATTTATTCATACATATGCCATAATTAAAACGTAAACAAATTCGAAAATATAAAATTGAAAATCACTCTCAGTAGAGCCGCAGAGAAAACGACCGCCAAAAATACTTTCATATAAATAATGAATTCGGAAGATCAGTTTTGAGTTGATTCATTGATTTATAAAAACAGCAGAGGGGCAGAGAATTGCAAGTTAAAAAGAGTGAAAAAACAAAAAAACAAAAAAAGGCGGAATCTTTTTGTCTGAGTGGGTGACGAAGAAGAAGAAGAAGGAGAAGGAGAAAGAAGAAGCAGTGCACTGACTTCGATGTCGTTTTGAGTAACAAAGTGTTAACTGTTGATTTGATTATAAGAAGACAAATGAAGAAAAGCTTGAGGTTCTTTCCTCGGTTTCATCTTCTCCTGTTCTTCGACGTCTGCTTCACTCTAATTGGTAACTTTCTGCATCTCTCTTTACTCTTTTTGTTTTCCTTTTCTTTTTTTTTTTTCCTGAATTTTCAATTATTGGTTTAGTTTTAATTGTTTATAGTTTATGAATATTATTGGATTGATCGCTGAGATTTTTTGAATTGGAATGGCTTTACAGTAGTTGTTATTTGTGGTTATGAAATTCTTGTTTTCATAAGGGCTGATATAATTCTCTACAGCGGTGATAATTTAATTTCGTTGGTGTATTTTTTAATTTACTATGGTTTCTATTTTTAGATTGTAACAATTTTGATTATTATTATTATTATTTTTTCTTTTTGGAGAAATTGGTTTGGAGTGAAATTTCATTAATCAATTAATCCGTAGCTCTCTTCTTCTGAACTTGTTTTGGTTATTTCAACATGGGAACTGGCTGTTCAGTTCATGACGCCTTTTGCATCAAATTTGATCTCTCGTGTAATTCATATGTAATTGATATTTGTTTATTTTTTCCATGCTCATTAAGGTTTACGAGCACACTTTCATTGAATCATGCTGTACTTTCCTTGGATTTGAACGATTATACTGATTATTTTAGTAGAAGATCTGCGAATACTTTTCTCACAAAGTAATGAATACTGTCAATTTACCTCATCTATACAGAGTTGTGTTGAGAAAACAATTGCCATCAGTTTTAAATTTTATAAATTGTCGTGAGAGTTTGTAGTCAATCTGTGGAGCCAAATGATAGACTGACAATATCTGTTATTTTTCCAGCTACTAAGAAAGTGCAAGCATTCACTGGAACTTATGGAATAAATTATGGAAGAATTGCAGATAACATTCGTTCCCCTGATGAAGTTGCTACCCTTCTTAGGGCAGCAAAGATAAAGAATGTTCGCATTTATGATGCTGATCACAGTGTTCTCAAGGCCTTTAGTGGGACTGGGCTTGAACTTGTGGTTGGACTTCCAAATGGGTTTCTGAAAGAAATGAGTGCTAATGAGAGTCACGCCATGGATTGGGTTAAAGAAAATGTGCAGACTTTCCTACCAAAGACAAAGATTTGTGGAATTGCTGTGGGGAATGAAGTTTTGGGAGGGGGTGATTACGAACTCTGGGGAGCTCTTCTAGGTGCAGTAAAAAATGTTTACAATTCCATCAAAAAGCTTCATCTAGATGATGTAGTTCAGATCACCACCGCACACTCACAGGCTGTTTTTGCTAATTCCTTCCCTCCCTCATCATGTATATTCAAAGAAGAAGTAGTTCAGTTTATGAAGCCTCTCTTGGATTTTTTCTCACAAATTGGCTCTCCATTTTGTTTGAATGCTTACCCATTTCTGGCCTACATGAGTGATCCAGAAAATATAGATATTAATTATGCCCTTTTCCAGTCAACTCAAGGGATTGATGATTCAAAAACTAAGCTGCATTATGATAATATGCTTGATGCTCAGATTGATGCAGCATATGCTGCTTTGGAAGATGCTGGGTTTAAAAAGATGGAAGTCATAGTTACAGAGACAGGATGGGCTTCTCGTGGAGATGACAATGAAGCTGCTGCAACAGTTGACAATGCAAGGACATACAATTATAATCTGCGGAAAAGGCTTGCTAAGAAGAAAGGAACTCCTCTTCGGCCGAAAAATGCAGTGAAGGCTTATATTTTTGCTATTTTTAATGAGAATCAGAAACCAGGACCAACTTCAGAGAGGAATTTTGGACTGTTTAAGCCTGATGGGAGCATTGCATATGACATTGGTTTTCATGGACTGAAGTCTTCATCTGCTGACTCATCACATCTGTCTTTGAAGGTATGAGGTTCTTCACCGATTGTGATATATTTCATTATGAGCGTGATAAATTTTGGGCACTGTGTTTTTGCAGTGGCTGCTCTTCGGACCAACCAGAAAAATGAAAAAATAGAAAGAATTACAAAATATTCTTGTTATATCCCTTTTTTTTTTTAAAAAAAAAAGGGAAAGAAAAAATTTTATATCCTGAGTTTTACTCTACCAACTTTGCAGTTATCCTGACTGGCAGTATGTTTTATTGGAGGGAAGGATGTTCAATTGCAGATATTTATTTTCCTTTTTTGATTAGGAGGGGTGAGGATAAATGAAACATATAATAAAAGATTTTGTTTTTCATTTCAAACAAGCATAAATAATCAAAAGAATAAATTATATATCTTTTTTGAATTCCACTAAAAAAACTGTTTCTTAGTCTATGAAGTGAAGAGCTCATGATTATTAGATCTCTAAATGTTTGGAGGTCACTGAATGTTTGTACTCTTATAGTAAACATACTTGACAAAAGGGGAAATTTTGAGGATTTTTATCATTTTGAGATGTGTCACATTAGTTCATCACAGTGAAAGATGTCAGATTGAACCCTACACCACTGAACACACCATGAAAGAGATTATGAGAAGTGATGCTTCATTGCAGGCTGTTTCATACTAGATAAAGTAATTTAATGATCTTTTGCTCTCTGTCTTGCCAACAAAGTCAGTAACGGATTCATCTATACTCTATTATCCATCAACTAAGGGCCCAGACCTAGTATAGTTTTTCAACAGAGGATATGGCTAATCATTTGAGGGTTTTGATGCATTTAGTTCATTTGACTACTGACTGCATCAACCTTTGCATCCTTGACAAGCGCGGAGAATCTATTAAGAGTATATACAGTAATTCACCTTGTTAATTGCATCTTATACCTTAATCATGCCCCTCCCCTCCCTGCATCAGATAATTACAATAATTCAAAGGGATTTCAATTAATCATTATTCAGGGTGTATGTATGTCTGTGTTTATGTGTATGCATTTATTTGTTATGATTTATGAACACCTGCATCCAATGTGTTACCTCCTTCCCCATATTTTTCACTTCTTTTTTTTTTTTCATCTTTACATGTGTTGTTACAGGATATTCGAGCTCGAGATTGTTCCTTAATTTTAATAATCCTGCTGTGGGAATGGTTGTTCTTAAGCTAGTGATTGAGCATGTCTCGGGCAGTCACTCTTATAAATTTTGATTGCCAAACCAGCACACTTAAGTCAAAAGGTTCTGAGTTTGGTGCATTTTACAACATGCTCAATAGTTGAAACTATATACCTAAATTCTTGTATTTTCCTTTAACAAGTATGCTAGGATTGCTGATTAATTTTATTGTTATCAGCAAATGTAAATTGATTTTTGCCTGGTTAAACTGTTTTCTGTGTTTTCCTAGGGAGTTCATGTCAAAAGAACCAAGGGGGAAAATTAGGGATTCCATCTACCCATTTAGAGAATTGTTGTCAGACACTTATTTTGGATAAACTGAATATAGATATATTGGCTGGGGAATACCAACCAGATTTAGATAAATAACCACAACCAAATCTTTCAAATAAACTGATGATGCATTAAGTCAAAAATAGGAAGGCACATATTTCTACTTTTACTTTGATTTGGATGCTCTGAAGATGGGGTGAATTTCTGTTTTGCTGCATTTCAAGAAAGCCTCCTCTCTTTTTCTTCTTTCTGTTTTTGAGTTGTGTTTACAGATAAGGTCGATTCACAATTTCACATGGTATGGGGGTAATCTCTAGTTTTTTATGATGTTTTATCTTTCGTTAGTTCATGTTCTTTTCCAAGCATTGTGAGTTTGGCATTTTGAATAGTTGAGCCAAGTAATAGCCAGAAACAGTTCTCTCCCTCCTTGTATTGCGTCAGGTTCTGCATCAGCTCTTATTCTTTATTTCACGGAGTCAATCTGCAGACCGAGTTTTCCAAAACATTGTGCTAATTATTTAACGGAAACTTTCTTACCGGTGTTTGTTTTTTTATCTGAAATTTGAATAAGTCTGAATATTTCTGATCTGAATGCATATATCTGAAAAATATGTTTATTTTTTATTCTTTAATTTCTGAATATAAGTGATAAGTTATTTATTTTTATAAGTTTAAAACATCTTAATTTTAATATTTTTACACTTATCTTGAAAATGTTATATATATTTTAAGTTTAAATAAATATATATTTATAATGTTTTCTAGTATAATAGTTTTTATATGTTATAAATGTTTATAAGGTAAGCATTTGATATATAATTTATGAAAAATAATTTTGATAACATTATTTTTTTTATAATTTAATGTAATATTTATGTATAAAAAATTATTATTTAATAATAAAAGAATTTGTTTAAAATTTAAATTTAATGTGTGTTAAGTATTTAATACCAAATATATTTTAAGATAAAGTGAAATTTTAATATAACATTTAATAGCCATGTAGAAAATAAATATATTTAATGAGGTTATTTGTGAGAAGTAATAATAATTTTTTATTCAGATGTTTTATCATTCAGATAAAAATCAAGAAATTTTATTTTTTTCATTCAGATAAAAATATTTTACAATAAGATTTCAGATGTAAAAATAAATAAATTAAAATATTAAAATATTTTAAATTAAGTCAAATTAAGATTTGAGATAAAAAATAAATAAATTCTAACTCAACGTTTCTAAATTATCTATTTTCTGTTTAATAATCTGTAGAATTCTTTGATCTAAGTACATGGAACTTTCATTCAAGATGATTTGATGATATTATTTTCCCTCATTTTTTAGCTCGAGTTCAGAGTGCGCGTAATAGATTTCCTTTTTCTTTTACCCGTTCACTCCCACATACGAGCAAGTGTCACAAGATGACAAGCCACTAAAGATTAATGAGCATATATCCTAAGCTACCAAAAATGAATGACCATACTAATACATACATATATATATATATATATATATATTTGGTGGATTAAGCTGACAAAATCAACACTAATAAAATATTAGTGACGGTGTTCTCAAGCATAAAAAAATTATATCATTATTGATTATTCTAATTTAGAACCAATATGGAATGGGATGCGTTGATGTCTAAATAATTTCTCTTCGAGGGAGAGGAGATTTTAAAAATACAAGTAAAACAATGGGGAATGCGTCAACACACGCAAGCAAATACCTACCAAAAGCTATTGCCGCTATCAACCACTTTCAAAACAATTGATTTATATATATGTATACACGCACACCAACTCGAGCCTACAGTCTACAATTAACCTGCAGCACACAGAAATTAAAAGATTTTGGGGCGGCCGAAAATCCGGCGAACACAGTTGCGAAGAAAGAAATGGCAGCTAGAAATATGAACATGGCACAGCTCGTTATGGCTCTAGCTTTCACAGCGACACTGCTGCACGGCACAGCCGCTGTTGATTTTGTTGTGGGCGGCAACTCCGTGGGCTGGACAATCCCACCTAACCGCACCTTTTATTCTAACTGGGCTTCTGCTAACACCTTCCGCGTTGGTGACACTCTTGGTAATTAATAGTTTAAAACAATTTTAATATAATATTGAGGCAACTTCAACTTGTGATGTATGTAATATTAAGCGTAATATATAGTAACCTCGATCAGTGATCTTAATCTTGCAGTGTTTAATTTCCCAACTGGAGCACATGACGTGACTGTAGTGACGAGACAAGCTTATGATTCATGCAACACGGCCAACGCCATGAATCGTATAACAAACGGACCGGCAAGGGTTCGCCTCAATACAACTGGTCAGCAATACTACATATGTGGGGTCTCCGGGCACTGTGCCGCCGGCCAAAAGTTGACCGTTAACGTTGTTGATGGCAACTCCGGCTCAGCCCCTTCTCCTTCTACTGGCACCGGCACTGATACCCCTACTTCCACGCAAGCACCACCACCTTCTGACTCAGCCTCAACAGGCGTTAGCTTTGCTGCCGTCCTGATGTTCATTGCCGTAGGCTTGTTCTTCTAGGTGGCTATACTATATATCGCTTTGTTTATTATTATGAAGGTCTTTTGTATAGCTTTGTTTATTATTATGAAGGTCTTTTATATTTAGTTGTACTATTGCTATGGTTTTTACTGGACAGATTTCAGACATATTCATTTGATCGTGATAATAGTTCGAGAATATTGTATTTGAATAAGGCTGTTTGCAGTTCATTCCTAATTTGTCACCAGCCGGGTTACTTTGATTTTTATGGAATTCACGAATCATTATCATACCTTAAGTTATCGATAATACTACACATTCTAAATTTTTTATTTTAAATAATTATTTTAAATTTTTTTATATTTATCAATTGATTAATAAAATTAAGATAAATTAATTATATTATCTCATTAACCAATTGATGAATGTCATATAATTTAGATTAGTTATTTAGAATATATAACATTACTCTTATGTTATTTCTTATTTTCAGTTTTCTTATTAATTAATAACAATAACATAATTATTGATTACAATTATTCTCTGTTGTGAACCTTCACAACACTTAAAAAGTTAAACGCGCATTTTAACTAAAACAACATATATATATATATATATATATAGTGAATATTGTTTTACTAAATCAGTGTAACACCAATCAAATTTGTATTTTATAAATTACGAACGAACTCACGTAGTATAATAAATTAATATTCGTTGACCTTGTAACACAAACAATAAACTGACAAAAGCGAACTGAATGCATATATATTTTCAGTAAAACGTCGTTGTAGCTTGGCTTGATCGACTTTCTAAGCCGAAGGCCTAAAACACCATAAGTCAAATATTAGGTTCGATAATGATATTCGTCCTTAGCAGGGTTTTGAGTAAAAGAATATTTCCACGGGCTTGTATTGACAATTGGATTGTGACTAATTATTCAAAAAAAAGAAGAGAAAATGATGTATATTTCATTAATTTAATTATTGGGGCTGAACCTTGAGCAAGAGAATTCAGCATTCCAAGTAACTTAATCAAAATAATAAACCGCAAATTAAAAATATTTATATTTTTGCGGTAGAGAGAAGCAAACTCAAACTGTATGAGTTTTATTGTCATCACATTTTTAGCTGAAGATACTCCAAATTTATACGCATAATAAAAAGCCAAGTGAACTTTAATAATTCAGGAAATATATTTTTTTCTTCGGCTCGGGGATGAAGAGATCTCGAATATTACAAGCCACTTTGGTTGACTAATCGTATAATTAAGTGCTGTTTGTTTGTCGTAGTTTTAAACTAATTTATGATTGGTTGAAATATACATATGATCATAAGTTGAAAATAAACACAAATTAATTAATGTGTACTAATCAAATAATATAACTCTGTTATGAGATTACTTATGTGTCTCTCCTCATGTTCATTTTATTATCTGATTTATATTATAACTAAGAGTCCGACCTAACTCTCTATTTTCACGAGGTTTGAATTAAAAACAACAATAATAATATAACTCTGTGAAGAGAATGCTTTAATGAGATAGCAAACAATATTTATGTATTCGACTGCTCACCACTATAAATTTAAATCTGATCACCTGAATTTTACTCAACTCAAGTCAAAACAAATGTACATCAATTGATCTGAGTGGGGCTCAAGTGATCAGATTTACAGATGGGGTGAGTATAATTTCTATATTCTTAATCTTATATATCCTCAATATTTGACTTGGCATATTTTCGATTTCGAAATCTATTTTTATATTATACCCAGTTCTTTACAGTCTCGATAAATTAATATGCATACACACACACACATATATAAAGGCATCAAAATCATAGCTGATATAGTAATATGCACATTGATTTTAAAATAATTTTCAGTAAGTGAGTCCAAGTAATCATATGGATGATTAATTAATATAGTTAATTTGACAAAACACGCAATATTAATTTAATGATGACTGGCCGTGACTAATTAATTAAAATTGTTCTGGAAACCCTAATGTCTCGTTATGTTTTGCGATTTGGGAATGAAGAAACATGTGCAACTTTTGTTATGTCCATAAACAATAACAATTAATGTTGTTCTTAGCAGAATACTAACTCAAAACTAGCAGTGTCTGTGTTAATCGAAAATTAATTAAATGCATAGGAGGGTGATTAAAAAAAATAATAATAAGGGTAAGCCAAAAAATGATGGCCAAATTAAACTTATCAATTTCCACCACATTATACTCAACCTCTAATCTATTACAGTATTACTACTATAAATAGGGTCTCTAAATTCTCCGTAAAACACAAGAATCAAAATAAGTCTATACAAACTAAATAAAATATGGCAAGAACATTCATTTTAGCCACTGCAATGATAGCAAGCATAGCTTCTCTCTTACAGAACACAGCCGCCGACACTACCCATATGGTCGGCGGTGACTTAGGATGGCAGATTCCTCCTGGTGGCGCCATCGCTTATGTCACTTGGGCTTCCATGCAAACGTTCTCCGTTGGTGATATTCTTGGTATGTAAAATACGAACGTGACCCATAATTTCTTTCACACACACACACACACACATATTTAATAAATTTGTTTGTTAACCATATATGCAGTGTTCAATTTCACAACTGGACAACAAGATGTAGCAAGCGTAACAAAGGAAGCCTATGAGAATTGCAATCCAACAAGTCCCATTTCACATAAAACAACAGGCCCGGCAAAATTCAGCCTGGAGGCAGCTGGCGAGTACTACTTTATATGTACCCTAGAGCTGCACTGCCCGTTAGGGCAGAAGCTGGCAATTCACGTTACTGGCCCTGCTCCTCAACCCAGCCCCGTTCCTTCTCTGCCAAGGACTCCGGTGAACTACACAGTCGGCGGTAACATTGGTTGGGCCATACCCCCTGGTGGTGCTCTTTTTTATGCCTCCTGGGCTTCTTTCTATTCTTTCTTCGTTGGCGACACTCTAGGTAATTAATTAACTAATTAACAAAAATTCCCATAAACTAGTTAGCATATATAGTACTAGTTTAATTAATTTTCATAACAATTGAAATGTGAATTCCTAATTTTTATTTTATTTCTTAAAAAATTTTACGCAGTATTTAACTTTGCGAATGGGACACAAGATGTTGCCATAGTGCCCAAGGAAGTATATGAAACGTGCAACATTAATAGCACAATTGCAATTTTCACTTGTAGTCCGGTGACAATCACACTCAAATTCCCCAGTGAATATTACTTCACTTCTACATATCTGAGCCACTGCTCATTGGGACAACGGCTGGCCATCAGTGTCACCGGCTACAGTATCCCAGCGCCGGCCACTCCACCTCCCTTGCCTCCACCACCGTCAGGAAACAGAACTTCGCCTGCTCCGGTTCCCCCACCGGTCCAGCCTCCTTCTTCTCCTCCGCCTCCACCTCCGCCCCCGCCCGCCAGCTTAGCTCCATGTCAGGTTGTGGGCGGCTTCTATATCACCATATTGTCTATTATTGCTGTGGCTTTGATCTCTAGCTCTGTTGTTGTGTAACGTAACGGCCTTATCTTATATATCGTGCATGGCAGGGAGTAAATTAGAAGTCGTCATCATCATATTTTGCATCAAGGGGAGGGGATGATCATCAAGTGGCTTTGCTAATCTTGGGTTTGCAGTTTTGAGAAATTCAGTCAATCTTCGCTTACTGTTTTGGATTCGTGGAGTTTTAGTTGCCTAGCTCCTCACCATTTCTTTCAAGTCTGTGTTCACTAGCTAGCTTTTAATTTGCTTCTTGTTTAATTTTCTTCTTCATGAGGACCTTAAAAACTAATTAAGTGTCTCTCTCTTCTCGACTGTATTCAATAAATATCCCTCACTAAATCGAGGTTTTATTAAAATATATATAATAATAAAGGGTTTATTCAAAAGTTCTCTTGAGAAGTAAAAATTTTTATTTTTACAATAGGGGTTGCTAGTATTTGGTTTGGCTTAGTTACCTCCTCTTTTCATGCCTTTGTGTGTGTGTGTGTGTGTGTGTGTGTGTGATTTGGCTCCTTGTGATTGTATTTGATGTTTTATTTTAATAAATTAAAGTTCTCCTCGTTTAACATAGATACATATTATTTTACAATTGATATATAAACGAATAGTATATTCACCAATAAATTAGTCATACGAATTTTTTTTGAACTGAAGTGAAATATGTACTCTAGGGCTCTGATTAAGTTATTGCACGTAAAAGATACAAAAGTAAATAAATAAAAGGTGGGTTATTTTAACTTTTTTTTTTTTAACAATCTACTTTGACGTACGAAAATTTAGTTACAAATTTTTGGTAAAAAATATGAGAAGACTAAAGACAAAAAACTAAGTTATATATATATTCTTTTCATATCTTTTGTCAAATTTTTGCAACCAATTTTTTTTTGGGTCAAAATAGTATTATTAATTTTTTTTTTCTTAGAGTTTTATCACAAATTAATCTTGAATCATTAATTTCATGTAATCAAATAGTAAAGATGTGAATGAATTGACATCATTAAAATTCAAATGCTACTTAAACCGTGAAAATAATCAGTGATTACTTTGTTTGTTAAAAAGTCATATGTATACTTTAACAGTATGTTCTTCCGTGACCGAACTAGTAAAAGTAATTTCTAAGAAATTAAATATTATTTTCCTTTATTAAAAATCTTGTCGTGTGTGTATATATATATATACAACCCCTGTTAAAAAATAATTGTAAAAATCCAAACATTTATCTATCCAACCATAGGGTAAATCAGTTGCTACTCCTCCGATACGAAAATAATTATGCATCATTCTCATATTGGTGGCAGCTTCGAACAAATCATATACTAATTCTATTTCTCTAAAAATATAGAAGAAAGAAGTCTATGCACCAATATCTGCCATAAAAGAGCCAAGCCATAACAGATGGGAAGCTATACGACTCAACTCCAACATAATTACTCTGATATAGTTGGCCCTTTGAGGTACGCGAATATTTTCTAATTGTTCTAGTCCATTTACAGTTATTGCTTCTGTGAGCATAGTAGCTAAATAATCCCAACGGGTTACTTAAAACAGATATTGTATAATTGTTCGGTTTTTCGTAATTTTTTTCATCCCTTTGTGTAAATAACCCAATATTGGTTCACAGTCAACAACATCTTCACCGTTTAGAGTAACGATGAGACGAAGAGCACCATGCATTGACGGGTGGTGAGGTCCCATATTGATTATCTGAAAACATACCTTGTGGACGCCCTAAAGCACTCATGGTATCATTATGAATATACAAACCAAAGCTGTGAAATCCTAGAAATA
The DNA here is from genome assembly GCA_025617385.1 of Murraya koenigii. NCBI lineage: Eukaryota > Viridiplantae > Streptophyta > Magnoliopsida > Sapindales > Rutaceae > Murraya > Murraya koenigii. The sequence goes on along the minus strand of CM046817.1, from coordinate 4,476,443 downwards.
TACATACCCAGTTAAGATATGATATGATTGCATCGCGATGTCGAAGTTGTGTACCATAGTCAGTAGCTAGATATTGGATCATAGTCTCTTACCATAAAAATGGCTGCATGCGCAGCAGCGCCAACAATGAGAAATCCACCAATCCACATGTAGTGTGTGAACAAGAACAGTTGTGTACCATAGCCAGTAGCTAGATATGGATAAGGGGGGAAGTGCTTTTTTTTTTTTTTATCAACTTCAACCAATTCTACATTAAAAAAAGGGACTAAAAAACGATATGATTCAACCTCAAACCCATTTGAATGTAGCAGACAATAGCGGTGCCCGAGAATTGATGTGTATTCAAATCATAGTAAACAGTCAATACATGCCAAGATAAACGGGTTAATGGTTGTGAATAAACAAAGAATAAACAAACTAATTCGTATTTTATTGGGAAACGATAGGGGTCAGCCTCTGATTTATATCAAACTTAATTTTGTGTAATTCTTTTGTCTTGATCTATGGACATAAATTAGTGTAATTAGGGAATAATAAGTGAAGTTTTAATTTGCTTTATTTTAGTGCGGGAACATTGATCACAAGAGTTTGAATTAAAAAATATTGGATGGGCGTTTTTGCGTATGCCCCCCTCTTTTATTCATTTTCATATTTAAACGAGTTTCGTAGAAAAGTCTTACACCCCCTCTCGAGTTGAATTTTCAAATATCCATTTGAAATCGAAATGCGAAAGCCTCCACATTCCTATCTTTTAATAGTCCCAATTATTTTCTTTTCATTTCGGAATTCCGTTTTACAAATAATTTCTCATGGGTTTCTTAGTGCTGCACTTTATGATAGAATATGTTTTGCTTATCTAGACGAAATGGGCAGACTAACTATACCAATTCCAAAGATCTTCACGCTATTCAGTATCTTATCAATGGCCTCCCTTGCATTACACAGCATGAGTGGTTTTGTTGCAGAATTGATAGTATTTTTTGAAATAATTACCAGCCAATTTTTTTTTTTAATGCCAAAAATAGTAATCACTTTTGTAAAATGGTCTGATTCGAGATTTCCTAAGAATCAACTTAGTGAAATATAATATTTCGTATCTCAGAAAAAAGGATCATCCGTCGAGTTCAAAATTAATTTATGATAATAGTTTAGCTCGCACCTTGCAATTGCGATTTTCAATATTAATTACAATTCATTATTGAATAGTTTTTAATATTTTATTTCTATTAATTATTATATTACTATTTATTTCTAATATATAGATATTTTTCTATTAATAATATATATTTCTGTTAATTACTATTTAAAGATTCTGCCCCTTCTTTTGTTGTTTTATTTAATTATTTAAGATTTACGTTTTATTTAACTTAACTTCCATCGTTTCTTCTTTGTTAAACTAAAACTGTTATAACGAACGATCTATAAAAAAAAGTGATACAGTTCGATTCTCCAACTCAATTAGTAGTATATCTAGAGTCCACTTCTTCCCCATACTACGAGCCAAAGAGAAAATGTAAAGACTACCATTAAAGCAGCCCAAGCTAGACTTATCATATTCATGTGAATTATGTTCCCTATCTCTATGAATATGAAGAATTTATTCCTTTATTATTTCCTAATAATGGTGGAATCATTAGCGTAGAGTCAAAAAAGGATTATGACTGAATGCCAAAGACTCCACTAACCACTAAATATGAAATACTCCAACAAATGCCACTCTACTAATAATTGACGAATAGCCAATACCAGTACTACTCTTTATTAGTACCAAATAGAAATTGAAATGGGGCGTCGTCAAGTGGTAAGGTAATAGGTTTTGGTCTCGATATTCGGAGGTTCGAATCCTTCGGTTCTAGACCGGGCAGAATCAAAATTAACAATTCTCTTTTTGAGCAACCTGTTTAAATATAATTATTGATAAAATATACGTGTACATCTTTTTTCTAATTAAAAGAATTATTTTCTTAATCAGATTTTTTTCACAAATTGAATCGAATTGAAATATGAATGCTTTTGGGGTCTCCGCAACCGCAAGCGAGGAATATCGATCCCAAGAATTTGAATTAAAAAACGCAGTCTAGGATAATCATGACCGTGTGTGTATATATATATATATATTTCACGCTACAACAGATGTAATGACGCAAATATCTATCCAAAAATTAAAATTAAAAATTGATGACTACTTTTCAACTAATTCAAACTACGAATTGAGATTGGAGATTTAGCAGCACGTTTCCTAATCGGACATAAGACAGTGAGAAGTTGTACCCAACACATGACAAGAACATTTTTCATGCCAGCTGTTTCCTTGAAATCATCAAATGATGGCACCAATTTTGTTAAACTCCCCAAAACTTTGTGCTAATTACATAGTTAGACCTTCTTTAATTCTCAGTTTGTAAATAGACGTAGAGAAGACCTCAGCTGCCCTCTCTATCTCTACAAATTCTTAATTATTATCCGCTAACTCTAAGGGCACCATCACATTCCAAATACAAATTTGGTATTTTTAGAATAACTCTTATGCCAGTCACCGGTGGAGATCCCTAATTATATTAGAAAATTTTGTGGTGAAGTAGTCAACAAAGGCAACCATAACAGAAGCATAAATGCATAGTTTATTCTCTGCCTCGCCCCTAATCGTCCCCGACACATGGCCACATCAATTCTTTATTGTTCTTTCTCTTTTGTTTTTTTTTTTTTCAGCAAGCTATTTTCTCAATTTTAAATGGCACATATTTCGTTAAAATAAAGATTTTTTTCAGCCAACTATTTTCTCATTTTGTTAAAATAAAAAATTTGTTATTAAAGAATTAGTGTATATATATATATATATTCAAAATTTTTCAATTCAAAACTAAAATCTAAAATTAAAATTCAGTAGGGATTCACGATGTCGTATACAAACTGTTATAATGTTGTAAGTTCATTAATTATAATATTATAATTATGAGATAAAATTTAAGAGATATATTTTTAAACACAAGCTTAAACACAATATTTTGACCATTAGACTAGAGCTAATTAAGGGTTAAAATTGAAGCTGACACGATTTTTTTTAGCTTAAAAAATTGACAAATTAATGTAATGGATCCCTAATAATAATAAGTTATTATTAATTCTTTTCTTTTTTATTGAATATTTCCTCTTATTAATATTCTATCCTTTTCGTGTCTCATCTCTCTCCTATTTCAACTGAATTCTTCATCTATTCTCTCATTTATATTGTCCAATCTATCCTTTTCGTGTCTCATCTCTCTCTTATTTCAACTGAATTCTTCATCTATTCCCTCATTTATATTGTCCAATCTATCTCTAATTTTATATTACTAAGATTATCATGATAAAATTTTGACAATAAAACAAACTAGATAACTTTTCAAAAAGCTAACAGCAAAACCTAAGTATTTTAATTCAAAATTTTAAACACACACCAAGTTCTTAACTTTTTAATTTCAACGAAGCCAATAATTTGAATTTTGTTGAATCTCCCATTCTACTTATCAAAATCTCTTTTAAATAATATTTTTTAAGCACTACATAAACTAAAAAAGAGAGAAAATTAATAAACATAAAATTTTCAAATACAAATGCCAGTTTCTAATTATGCAAGCAAATTAATTTTGATGATTTTTAATTTTTCCATTTATAGATTTGTAGAAAAGATAAAAGAGAAAATATTACATAAAATATGAAAGAGAATTAAACATTAAAGAGAGGAGAGAGAAAATTATTAATAAAATTAACAACTCATTTCATCTAATCTTGACCCTTTACTTAAATCTAATCTAATAATTAAATAATTGTATTTAAATTTGTGTTTAAAAGTGTACCTCTTAAATCTGTCATACTATATAGAAAGTTAAATTCTAAGGAGAGATCTCATACTTTAGTTAAAGTGCTGGATCCAAATGAAACAATTGGATATATACATATATAGTCATTATTTAATAAGAATCAGTTGAGATATTAAAGTAAGAAATAAATTAAAAGACAACAAGCACATACTCTCATGAAATATATTTTTTCTTTAGTCTTTTGGAGTGTCCGTATTTATTGTCTTTTAACTTATCTATTGCTTTAATAACTTAAAGGATCTCTTATTGAAATTTCTATATACAGAATCCTTCTCTCATGGGAATGTTTGCACAGGTTTTTGTGCGGATTTGGGGCTTCAAAATGGTATAAGGTACTTTTACAAAGGAGTGAAAGACTTTCACACCTTAAAGCATGAAAATTGATGCAGACACCTCCATCTAAGAATTTTAATATATATCACAACTTCTCAAGTGCTAGCACTAAAATATAATGTGAGCGGAGCTAAAATATTGAAAAACAAAAACTCTCAAACATTACAAGACAAAAAATAGTGCATTGAAATCTGTGTTTTTCTTATCTTTCAACTTCGTTCGTGTGAAATTTGCATTTTAACATTCGCATTTGAGCAGCTCTATAAAATAATTTATTAATGGTTAATTAATTGGGTTATTGTATGATATCGTGATTTTACCATATTCAATTATGGATTAAGTAAATGATATATAAAACCTGTAAATTTAACATAAAACTTGTAAATTAACATTAAGTGTAAAATAAAATATAAATTATGTAAATAGAATATAAGACTTATAAATTAAAAATAAAATAAGTAAATTAACATATGAGTGGTAAATTGGTGTATCAATGGTAAACAAACAAAAAATTTACAAATATAACATACAACTTATAAATCAACAATAAATGTCAAATAAAACATAAATTAAGTAAACGAAACATAAGACTTATAAACTGAAAATAAAACAAGTCAATTAACATATGAGTGATAAATTATTAGTAAATAAAATAAAAACTTACAAATGTAAATAAAACTTATAAATCAACATTAAGTGTAATATAAAACATAAATTATGTAAGGAAAACATAATACTTGTAAATAAATGATAAAACAAGTAAATTTACATAAAAGTGGCAAAGGTGAAATATTGGTAAACAAAATAAAACTTAAAAATATAATATAGAACTTGTAAATTAACATTAACATTAAAATAAAATATAAATTGTGTAAATTAAATGTGAAAAGAGTAAATTAACATAGAAATAGTAAATTAGTCTATTATTGGCAAAGAAAACAAAAATTTATAAATATAATATAAAACTTATAAATCAACAATAAATGTAAAGTGAAACATCAATTAAGTAAATTAAATATAAAACTTGTAAACGGAAGATAAAATAAGTAAATTAATACAAAAGTGGTAAATTAGAGTATTATTAGTAAACAAAATAAAAACTTACAAATATAAAATAAAACCTATAGATCAACATTAAGATAAAATAAAACATAAATAATGTAAATGAAACATAAAACTTATAAATGAAAAGTAAAATTAAATTAGTATAAGAATTATTGAAAAAAATAAAAACTTACAAATGAAAAATAAGAATTCATTATAATAATAATTACTTTATATATTTGCTGATTTTGTTTCTAAATTGAATAATAATAGTTTTGAGTTTATGTAATTTATTGATGATATATGTGAAATTATTAAAGATAAAACTTATTCTCAAAATTAGATTTTTAAAAAATTATACTTTTTTTTATTTTTATGTTTTTCAAAAATATTTGTAAGATAAGGTGATATTGTATCTTTCATGAAGTATGCATAAAACATAAAATTAAATCCAATTTTATTGATATATCATATATGTTTAGTAATATAAGAATTTTTTTTTTTTTTTTGGCTAGATCTACATCAAGAAAAATAATTTTACTTCTGCAGTAAATAATACTATGATAGAAAATGAAAAAAAAAATATGAATGTTCTAGAATAAATATAGAATTTATAGTTAAATTAGTTCAATAAAACTTATTCTAATTATTTTCAATACAATTATTTGTTTTTAATTGATGAGTGACTTTTTTCTTTGTTTATTAAATTAAATGAATAAACTATTTTTTGTTTAATGAAAGTTTAATATCAATTTAAAAGTTTATGTTATTTTTAAATGTATTTATTTTTTTATAATTTTAAAACATCAGTTTATCTCTTTTATATTAATTTATTTATTTCATCATCTATTTATTAGTTTTATATATAATTTTTAAAATTTATTTTTATTACAGTACTGATTCCGTAATTTTAATCACTGAATTATATAATTTTCCTCATTAAAATAGTATCATACATAAGAAAACCAATCCCCTCCACGATTCATTTGAGTTTATTCACCTCGTAAGTATATATATTGATCATTTTACCGCAAAACCTACTAATTTTCACGGATATAAATAAACTATAGGTTAGAATGAATTTAACTAACAATAAAATATTTGTGTGATTTTTAAAAAACTATTGGGAGAATCTTATCGATTCTTAAACGAAATGATTTTCTTAAAACTAATCATATTAGGTCATCTGTATCCATGCAACATATTTTTGTTTATTATGAATTATTCAGGTTTCTTGTCCTTCAAGAATAAAATAAATATCTCTCCCCCCCCCCCCCCTCCCTCTCTCTCTCTCTCTCTATATATATATATATATAACCCCTCTCTCTCTCTCACTCTCTCTCTCTCTCTATATATATATATATATATTGTATTATTTTTATTAGGAATTTCTTGTTATCACTTTCTAAACATCAACTATCACTAACAGCCGTTCAGCCAACTTAGTAAAGTAGTCCCATGGGGGATATTTCTTTCGAATCAAACATAAAAATAAGCAATGGCGATGACGACGGCGACGGCGACTGGTCCAGCATCTCTCTTAGGCCTTTTGATCTTTCAGACGTTGAGGATTCCATGCTGTGGGCTAGTGATGATCAAGTGACTCGTTTTTGCACATGGGAATCTGAAGATGGCATCAACTTCTTCAAAAGCAAAGTAATTACCCGCCACCCGTGGTTGAAAGCAATATGCCTTGATGACAAACCAATTGGTGCCATTTTAGTAACTCCAAATTCAGGTGATTGTGCCAAATGTAGAGCTATAATTGGCTACGTCGTGGCATCAAAGTACTGGGGCAAAGGGATTGCAACAAGGGCTGTGAAAATGGTGACTAGCATTATATTTGATGAGTGGCCACATTTGGAGAGGCTTGAGGCTACGGTAGATGTTGATAACTTGGCCTCTCAGAAAGTGCTTCAGAAGGCTGGATTCAAGAGAGAAGGTGTTCTCCGAAAGTATATAACTCTCAAGGGAAAAGCTACAGATGTTGTCATGTTTAGTCTTCTCTCTACTGATCCCAATATTTGATTATTTGTTAATATATATATATAGTTGTTTTTTTAATTAATTTTATTTGATGATATTTGCCCATTTATATATGATAAATTATGTGATTTATGTGTGTTTAATTTCCCTTTGAGATCCTCATTTAATTTGAATGAGAATAATTGGGTCGTTGGGTGGTGAGGAATCCTATCTTTTTGTGCAGATCTTAGATAGAGTTTCACTTTGATCACATGATATCTCTTTTCTTTAACATCAACTATTAAATTCTGTAAACTTGTTCCAAAAAAAATGGAGTGGCCTATTTTCAAATTAAAAGAAGTTTATACTCTCACAATTATACAAGTTCACTTGATCTCTTAGCCTCAAGGATCAAGTAAGGGTATGATTTTTATTTTTTTTTTGTTATTTTAATTTTTGTGCACATATTGATACTCTTTTTTAATCCCTGCGGACTGCCGTTAACCAATACTGTATGGTTAGTTTTTAGCGTGGGACTCAAGTTGATCTATAAAAAAAAACAAAAAACAAAAAACAAAACTAATCATCTAAAACAAACACAAAAAATAATAAGAAAAATCAACAACTAAAGAAGGATATTCTTTTAAAATAATTCGAACCTCTGAACGAACATCTTCATGGACTCTATAACATAAATTGGTCTTCCTCGACCCGATGGCCTGAATCTAGCTAGACACGTGGTGTATATTGATATTTGTGTTACTGCTATTTGTTCGCGTGTATTTTCTTTATAGGTCGGAGATTCTTAAGTCTTATATTTTTATTATTCACAAGCAACAAATTTGTTGTGGTATTAGTGAGTTGAACCTATTTTTGATGATTTAGATTGACTGAAATATGTTATTAACAGAGGTCAATTTGGTGTGTACATCTTAGGTGGATGTATATATTTTCTCCATTTCTCCATCTATGTACTATAACCGATTTTGTGTAAAATGTGTTCAGAATGTTTGTTATGAACTTATACATATACCATTATCAATTTAACATAAATGAAAGTTATTGGCAAAAAGATTATTTTCAAACATATGTCATGGCATTTTGTATAACTTCATTAAAAACTAAATAAAGCAATAACTCTAACTTCGTATGGGTAAACTATGTGTACTATTTTATAATAGAGTGGTGCTGTTAAGCACCCCTCTAATATCCTTGTAAAAATTCACCTTGTCTACATTTGCAATTTTGGTAGTATTGATAGTATTCATTTACCTCAAATGGCAAAATAAAAAAAAAATCAAAATATTTTGGTGCCCACATGTACTTCCTAAATGTGAACATCCTCAATGTTAACATCAATTAGTAAACATTCTTTTATCTTTTAGTCTAAGAATAAGGAATCAATAGAAAATTAGATCTACATAAATATCTAGTCAGCAGCAACAGCTCAACACTTCTTTAACTACATTGACAGAGGTAGTAGAATTGACAATAAATACCACGTGGATAAATATCCGAATAATAAATATCATATGAACTACCTCAAGTGAAAATCACTCAATTAGTTCAAATTAGATCCTAGTAAAAATTAACAAAAACAACTCACATGAAATAAGATTTATAAGTCTTCTTAGTCTGAATCCATACCTTCATCCCTCGAGTAAATGGAGTCAAACGGCATTGGAGTCATTGGCAGCAAGAAGAGCCAAGACCACATTGGCTTGGCTTTCATGTCCTACTTTGTTTTGGGAGAAATAAGAGTTACAAGTTATTTGTGAAATAAAAATATATATTTTTTTTTTCTTAAAAGGAAAGAGGACGGATAAGCGCAAATATAATTTTAACTCTCCTTCTCACCCTCAAAAATCGAACCTGCTGCCGGCTCTACGGTGACCAATGCCGTTGAGGCAAATGGATGCTTTTAGAAGAGTTGTAATTTGCTGTGTACTTTTAAAGTGTTTGTTCAGCAAAGGTATTTTAATAAGAAATTTGGAGGGATGCTAGCGGCCCCTCCACTCTTTACAATACCGAGCATCGGGCCAACTTAAAAAATGAACCCAATTGACACCTCCAGAATTTTTTATATTAACGGAACTTTATTTGACTTGTCAACTCAAAACTCTTGGTTGAAAGAACTTGTATTGCATGTAAATTGAGTTGATTTAATAACAATAATATAGCAACATTACGCAAATCTTTATTCTCATTGACTTCACATGTCGCACATTTCGCCTAACCTTCGTGGAACCACCTCCGTTTTGTCCATTACTTTTTGGATCTAACTTTTAAATTATATATCAGTTAATTTATTGGTTAAAAAGATAATTGCATAGACTTCACATAACAAAACTCCCCCCAAAGTCACCGGGTTTGGTGCATTCTCACGCGGCTTTGCCGTGAACTTCTCGAAGTCCCTGTATACCATCGCAGCCAATGTAGACGCTGAGCCAGCCCAACCCCACACTCCACCAATACCGGGGAGTTCATCACACCGTCCTGATTCAAACACGTGTCTTTCATCTAACGTCCAATTCAACAGTCAACGAGCTTGAAAGTCTAATAGACAACCCTTCCTGGCTTTCTCTATAAATACAAAGCAGAGGGCACACACCCTTTACACTTGGTAGAGAGAAAACAGAACACAAAAACAGAGAGAACAGAACAGGGGCGACCTCGGCCATAGAGAACACAAACAAAACAATGGCAGTGGCATTTAACAGATTTGTTCTTGCAGCGATTGCAATAGCAACTCTCGTACAGAGCTCGACGGCACAGACAAGGCATGTGGTGGGTGATGCACTGAGCTGGATTGTTCCTCCTAATGGTCCTTCTACTTACTCTAACTGGACTGCAAACCAGACCTTCGCCGTCGGTGACATTCTTGGTAATTTTGCCTTCTAAAACTGCGCATTATTCAATCAAAATGCTTGCTGTATGTACGGAGCTGATCTTATTTCTGATATTAATGTGTTCTTGCGCTGCTTTTTTTTTTTTCTTTTTTCTTTTTCAGTCTTTAACTTTGCCGCTGGACGCCATGATGTTACTCAAGTAACTCAATCATCATTCAATGCTTGCAACGCAACTAGTCCCCTATCGAGAACCACAGATAGCCCTGCAAATATTACTCTTACAACTTCTGGGCCACACTACTTCATTTGCTCATTTCCAGGCCACTGCCTCGGCGGTCAGAAATTAGCCATTAACGTTAGTGCCACGGGATCTTCTCCTGCTCCTCAGCCTTCTTCTCCGGCCCCTCAACCCAGCGGTAGCACTCCCTCTCCAGTTTCTGCACCAACACCAGCACCAGCGCCAGCAAAAACACCTACGCCAGCACCAGCATCAGCACCAACACCAACATCAACACCGAGATCAGCACCAACACCAGCTCCCACAAGACAGCCCGTGACTCATGTTGTTGGAGGTGCTCTAGGATGGACTGTCCCTCCCAACGCTTCTGTGAGTTACCAGAATTGGGCTCGCAACGACACATTTGCGGTCGGAGACATTCTAGGTAACTAACTACTGCCAATTACTACTAATTAAAACCCTTCTTTTAACAATTTTGTGTTTGATTATAAACAAGTAACGAAATCTTTCTCTGTAATTTAATGCAGTTTTCAACTATGTGACTGGGATACATGACGTGGCCGAGGTGACCAAGGCAGCGTACGATTCGTGCAATTCTAGCTCCACTATTTCTAAGTCTACAAACCCACCAACAAGAATCACTCTCAGAACCGCCGGGGAACACTACTTCCTCTGCACTTTCCCTAACCACTGCTCTGGGGGCCAAAAGCTCGCCGTTAACGTCACCAGTGGCAGCAGCACTGCGCCCGCTCCCTCACCGCCATCACCCACAGCTACTCCTCCTTCTACTACAACCACTCCTACAGCACAATCTCCGGGAGGCGGTACCGCACCTCCTCCGCCTAATAGCTCTGCTAAGTCTCTAGGCGCTGCCAGCTTATTTACCACTTTCCTTGCCATTGTTGCGGGTTTATTGTATTAGACACGGCGGTATAGAATTAGTGAGACTTTTGAGACTTGATTCATTTTTGTGAAATATGATTGTTGCTATGCAGATTGTTTTTTTTTTAAATTTTATTTTACGGTATAAAATAAAATGAATAAAGCTGATTTTGATTATTTTGGCCATGTATGTGTACATGCACATATTTGATGATCGTTTTATTTGTCAAAATATTAATGTGATCTCAGTTTTTCAACCCATATCTCAATTACAGCTAGAGGTGGTCATAATGAAAAGGATTATGCTCAAGGAAAAATGAGAAATTTTAATTTGACACGGTGCCAAAGAAGTACCTATCGCGAATGTATGTCAAGAATCCAAAAGAATAAATTATAACACAGGTTTGAAAAATATACCAATTCGATCGTTTTCGTTTCTAGCTTGATGAATGCATTTTGATTGATTACTTTGGACTTGCTGGTTGGTAAATTTTAGAAGCTTTCAAGAACTGAAAGTGAAAGTTTTCTATGCAGAAGAAAAAAGATTTAAGGAAGAATAATTATGTCACCTTGACAATTTTTTTCGTTTTTTTTTTGGTTAAACAAAATTTTCAAGATTAGAAAAGGATAATCAATCTTTTTCCCAAAACCATCAAGCTCCCGATCTTGATTAATTCCAGTTGTAGAATCAGAAAAAAATACTATGCCTATAAACCTCCCCTACTTTCTGTTTTTGGGCAAGCAAACCATTTTCTTTGCATGAAGATATTGATTATTTTTGGGCTCAATGTAGTTGATTTTCTTAGTCGTCGTTATTAATTCAAGTCTCAGCGTCCAATAGGAACAAGATGAGCTCTGCACAGCTGTTGTTGACCAGTACAGCACTTTCAAAGTTCCCATCAGCTGTGGGATAATAATTAATAAACAAGGAAAGTTATAGTTTGAATAGGCAAGAACTTTGCTGTAGTTGTCCTTTCACCAAGTACAGCTCTATTTGTCTTCATTCGACCATTACCATCGAGCTTATCTTCATTGCCCATTGCTCATTGCTCTCGAGCATTCTTGATCAAATGCTGAGTCATTTATTTGCATTTGACCAGTTTATCCAACTTGATCATGAGGCTTGATAGATAGATCCTCACCGAGACAATTCATCGAGCACATAGTTCAATTTATCAAACACTTCCTTTTATCTAACAAAACGAAAGAACAGTTAGACAGAAAGTATTAAGGTTTAATTAGCTAAGTGAAATCATGATCATGGACGAGTTCTTAAAAGATAATGTTATATGCACATGACCAAATAGCAGTTTGGGTCAATTTCAGAAGCTGATTAATGAATGACGTTCACCTACATATATACTTTGTCAAAATTAATTCCCATAGTGACAACTTTTTTGGTGAGTCATTTGGCATTTTACTTCAATAAAACAGTCAAAAGTTGGAAAATTAGCTTTTCATTTTATTTTATTTTATTATTAAATTGTGTATCCTACAATTGTAACGAAGCTGCACATCGGCAACTAAATTGGTACTGTGTAATCTTATCGAGAAAGCTTGGATGGAGGAAGCTTCAAGTGATTCTATGCTTATCTATACAAGCACAAATATATGTAAAATTTCCAGTTAATGAAGTTCGAATTGGAAAAAAAAAAAAATTGTGTATCTCATAATAGTCAATAAAAAAAAATATATACATTTATAAGTAGGATAGATGATAGATATTCTCTACTAACTAATTTTTTCATATGATTTAGTAAGGTGAAGTATTCACATCGAAGAGTCGGCAGTTATTTTCATAGCAATAATTATATTAAAAATATTTCACGTAAAGTAATTTTTTATAATTATATTATTAAAATAATAAATAATAAAAAATATATTATAACTTTAAATATATAATTATAAATGAATATGTCACAACTCTATTTTAAATTTGTTTAATTTGGCAGCCCTCAATCAAATGTCATGTCAATCTCGTTGTGCCTTTACCAATATTATAGTTATGCAAACATTTTACAAATTTTTAATTCTTAGTTCCTCCTATACAGAATTGATGAAAAATAAATAAATAGAAGTGCTTCGGTTTAAGAGCCAAATGAAGTGAACAATAGTAATACTGCACTTTTTCAGTAATTTGTATTTTTCAAATTATGTGTGAAATGGTAAAATGAATAAATGAATTGAATAGTAAATATGTGTGTGACGTGTGAGTTCTAATTTCCTCACAAAACAAAATAAAACAGGTGCCTAGCAACATATATTTTCTGTTTGATCATTGCAAAAGACCTGCCTGCTTACTTTTCTTATTATTGCAGATCATCAACGTTTTACGGGTTGTTAATTAACAAAGCTAGAGAGACAGAATCAAGCTCAAGCCAAAAACAAGTGTATGAATTGCAAACCTTGAAGCATAAGAAGCAATTATAGTTAAATTTAGCTTACATACGCATGCTTTTTGTGTCTCTGTCTAGCCTTAGATTATTCAACGAATAGCCAGCCACGTGCCACTTTTTAACTGCAAGAAAGAAACGTATCCCATTCCACTTTCTTATGATATCTTTCGACGTTGATTCAAAACATTCATTAATAAATTGAGGGAAATTATCGTATATGTTTAAGATATATTTTTATTAAATATTTTATAATATTTCTAATGTATATCAATCGATTACCTTAAATTAATAAAATATATATAATATTTATTAAATTATTAATTACTATTTAAAAATTAATGAAATAATAATAAATTAATGATTTTATTTTTAAATTTTAAATTAAAATAATAAAAAAATTATCACTTATATGTGTTTAAATTATCATATCACTATTTATATACTATTAGATTATCACTTTATCCCTTATTTTTATATAAAAAATTAAATTATTTATTTGATATCATCACATTTAATCGACAATTAACAGTATAATGGAGGACATATATATTTTATCAACTTAAAGTAAATAACTAATATACTACGAAAATATTGTAGTTTATTTAATAGTAGAATAAATTAAAAATATATAAATAATAATTTTATACAAATAAATATCTACCACATTTATGATTTTTCTCACTCTCTTAGAACTTGAGTGGTTATATATATACACACACGCATATATATACACTATTTTTTTATATATTTACATTATTAAATTGTGTAATTTAATAAAATATAAACACATTATTAAATCACATGATTTAATAATATATTAAAAATTAATTATATTAAATTATATGATTTAACAGCGTATTTACATTTAAAAAATAAATAAATAAGGGCGTCAATTACTGTATATATATATATATATATATATATATATATATATATATATATATATATATATATATATATATATGTAATTGAGGATAAATACTAATCATACATCCATTATCCATTTGATACCTCCGGGGCCGACCTGAAGAACACAGTCGGAAGAATGGCTAGCCGCAGCTTGATGCCTTCTGTTTGCTGCTTTATGCTCGGATTGGCTTTTCTAGCGGCTAGTGCAGCAGCAGCGGATTACGAACTGCACTGGATTGTTCCTCCCTCAGCTGATTACTATATTAACTGGACTAGCAACAAAACATTTGAAGTCGGAGACTCAGTGAGTAAGTATATATATATTCTTTATTAATTAAAAACGAATTGGGTTAATTAATTTAATTTATGCCCAGCTAGCATTTGCTTGACTTAATTTCATGTATATTTTTCTGTGTATGCTCATATATATATATATATATATATATATATATATAAGTGTTCAACTGGAGTAGAACACATAACGTTGCCGATGTATCCAAGTCTGAGTATGATAATTGCACGAAAACGATCTCGGTCATAGCAAGCCCTGTGAAGATCCAGCTAAGCTCAAGTGGGAACCGTTACTTCATCTGCACTGTCGACGATCATTGTGGCCGAGGCCAAAAGGTGGCCATCACCATTAAGAACAGAGGGAACGATACAAGCTCTGCTTCGTTCGTTAGTGTCGGCGCCTTATTCGCTGTTTTACCCATCTCTCTCCTATATTTCCTGACTTCCTATTATTATCTCTAAACTGTACTTGTCTATCTTAATTAGTACATATATACGTATTAAGCCTTACTTTATATATGGCTACAAGCTGGCTAGGCGATATTGTATAATAGTCTGATCTCAATTAATTATTCCTAAGTGATGGTTGAGTCTTTGAGTGCGTTTGTTAGGTATATATTGTATTAATGTTATATTACAGCGATGTTGTATAATATTTGATATTATATTGTATTGTATTAATTAAAAATTATATTATAGATTGGTATTGTATTTGTATTGTACTGTATTAATTTTTTTATAATTATAAAAACTATATTTTTGGAAAATAAATATTTACTTTTTTGATAACTTAGAAAGATGAGTAATATAATAATGAGCCCCTTAAATAATTAGCTTAAACCGTCTCACTATCTCTTTCTGCCTGCCTCCAAAATAAAATTAAAGAAGAAACATATGCACGGGTCTAATTAGGATACAAAATGTTTTCATAATTTATTGATATCTAAGTTGGTTTCAAGAACTTTATCACGACTTTGAGCTAGTAACATACGCATTTATCACTTCTAGTCTCAAAGAATTCAAAACCTATAATATTAGTCTCGCATACCCAACAGGTTAATACTTGTAAAAACCAAATGATTTGAGAAAAGTTCACCTGGAAGCCTAGCACTTACACCATGCTTCCTGGACCTTAAAAAGCATATCAATATTATTGCACCTGAGTAATGCTCAGTTGAGATAACATAAAAGCATCACATGAACGCTCATTTTGAGCCCATCTCCATAACACATCCTCAAAAGCATAAAACTTTGCACTGAAAAACATCTATTGTTTTTAATATAAAATGTAAAATTAAAAATAAATATATCTGTTATAGCAGTTCCTCTCCAAAAACAAAATTAATAAGGATGGAAATGCATCCAAATATGCTGACCATGTCCACATAAATTTGCAACAAGCAAGAAAATAGCAACAAAACCAAAAAATAACCCCGGCCCCCTTAAGAATTTAAGACCGTTGACGATATCATAAGGAATGGGAGTGACAGTTTCCAAAATTGCACCGTCCACAATAAAACCTGTAGGCTGCCTCTTTATATTGATGACTTCGCCTCTTGCCTTAGCTTCTTCAGCCTTGAGTTCGCCATTCTTCTTCTTCCTCAATATACCTTGAAAGTTGAACATGCTCCACGCGAACATGAATCCTCTCCTTAATGATTTCTGTTACTAACCTGGACACATGCATATATTTAATGCAATTCAGTTTTCTATCATCAAAAAATGAATGTGCAGACAATCATAACAATTGAAGCAAGTTAGATATCAATCTCTCCAGTCCAATTATAATGGAGAAGATGATTATAACAACACAGCTAAAAAACTTCAAATTGCTCCATTATAAATCAATCGTTCCAAATATCAATCTCATCTGTCCAATTACCCATTAGCATTCTAATCACCATCTCTTTATCCAATAAAACTAAATAATTAAAATTTTAGAAAGTCAGCATCATTTCAACACCCACCTAAACTCAATCCTCAAACAACTAACTCTACATTCAGCACATGGAACAACAAAATAGAAACGACAATGAAAAGGTTGATTGAACAACATCAGAGTTTTTTTTTTTTTCCCTTATTAAACCTGTCCATATTTTAAGTTATTTGATATTCCTCCTAGTCAATTTTGGTTTACATTGAAAGCAACAAAAAATTTGTAAACAAACAACCAAGGTTATTTGAAAAAAATAAGATCTCTGAATATTCAAATACTAAAATTTTCATGCTTTTTGCCCAAGTTGTGTTGTTTGCTGCATTTAGCATTTTCTTACATCGAATGTTCAAATATAAAACTTTTTTTTTTTTTTTGTATATAATTACCAAGCAAAGAATCAGATTGCTCAATCCACTATACGTAACCAATTCTTTCTCTTAACATTACCAAAATCCTTTTCCTATACCCACTTCCTAATTAACAATAAGAAAGATAAAGAATTAAAGGGAGAGACCAAGAAAGAAACAAAAAATGTATTAAATATTGAAGGTGAAAAGGAAGAGATAATTGAAAAAAGTGAAAAATTGAAAAAAAAAAAAAAGTAAAAAGAAACCGACTCTAGTCTAGCAGTACTCATCTTCTTCTTGTAAGAATCAGCCATGAATATTTATTGGACTTAACAATTCAGATCTAAGCTAATTGAATAATTTAAATCTAACCCGAATCAACAATTCAAATCAAACCCTAGCCTAAATCAATTTAAAAATCAAACCACACTAACCTGTTGCTTGATGATTGTTGTGGTGAAGAGAAGGGACGGTGGTACTGGAGTAGTTGTTGTAATTTTGTGTAGTTCGGAAAAGTAACTGTGAATGCATGGCATAGAGGTGTGGAGCAACAGTTGTGGCTGCACTGTGTTCACTGATAGTGATAGATTGGGTGAAGAAGAAAGATTGGGTTTTGAGAAAACAAGTTTTGTTTTGTGATAGGGGGTCGTGTTTTGAAGAAGAAATTAACAGTAATATTATGTGGTTTAATACAAAGTTTATTTTTTAGCCTAACATAGAATTGTATTAATTTAATGTAATAGAGGGCTATAATATAATGCTGTGTAATGTTGGGTGCTTGTGCACTGATACAAATTAATTAAGTTTAAATAAAATCACTTGCTCCCTTGGTTTTAGGTTTTGCGTTGAACTGTTGGTGTATTTCTTTCAAGTTTCAACAATGTCTTGATGGTGCCTGCGTACAATCCCCTGCTCAATGTTAGCGACGCTGTGACACCACAATCTGTTCAACCCCAAGCCTCTTGATTCAAAAGTATAAACTATATGCTGTAAAGGTGAAATACATTATCAGAAATTAAACAAGTAAAAACAAACACTTCTTAGAATATTGGTAATAAAGTGCACGCTTTAAAAAGCACAGATGAATTTTTCATTTGATTAGATACATTTCTTGAGTTATTGGGAGCAACTCTTACATTAGACGTAGCCACGCCCCCTTTTTTAGAATTTCAGGATGCATTACGAGTTTATCTCATCAGCTGGTCCAAGTTTTATTTTCCTGAAAAAGACAGCTTGTTGCAGGTCTCACTGTCCTCGTTGGCCACTGTGGTCCTGTCCTGGTTTCACTGCAAGAGTGAGGGGGTATTTGATATATTTATTGATTTAGCTTTATTAGGTATTTCCCATGATGAGTAAAGCTAAAAGTGCTTATTTACAAGCAATGTTGCCCCTTTGAAAGTTTCATGTCAGTTGGCTTTACTACAAGCTTCGGCCACCAGAAAACACCGACTGATGTAACCATTTCACAGAAGAGGGCTCCATTTGATGGTCCACATATTATTTAAGGAAAACGAAAAGCAGTCAACATCCAACTTCCAGATTCTGTAAAGTTGGCGTTGTAATTAGCCCTCCCCTGCAAGGAAAGAATATATCCCATCCGCTTCTAAAATGTTAGCAACACACTACGAATGTGAGTTGCTGTTAGCTTTCACTGGGTTCTATATATGTGCCAAACCATAGATTACAAGCAAACAGATTCCTCAACAAAACGTTTCTTGAGACCAAAACTAGAGCAGGGCCAATCTGTAGAACACACAGAGCAAATGGGCAGCAAGTTGGTTTTGTTTGGATTCCTGGTCGTTGTATCAGCTATGTTTGATGCTGTAACTGCGAAGACTTACAGTGTTGGAGATGAAATGGGCTGGACAACCCCTCCCAGTGGGGCTGCTGCCTACTCCTCTTGGGCCAGCAAAAAGAAATTTCAATTCGGGGACACAATAGGTAAGTAATGAATTCGAAGTTAAGTTCATTTTCAGATTACAGGTGTTAACGTATGCTTTTAAATTCTGTTTGTTTTCCTGACATTATGCAGTATTCAACTGGACTGGAACACACAGTGTCGCCGAAGTATCAAAAGCTGACTATGATAAATGCAGAACGAAAAGCCCCGATGGCGAAATCCATGAAACTAGCCCAGCAAATTACACTCTAAATTCAAACGGTACTCGCTATTTCATCTGCACGGTGGATTCACATTGTGATCGCGGCCAGAAGGTGAAAATCAACATTGGCGGAGAACATAGCTCTGCTTCATCCGTGGCTGCAACTTTCTTCACCTTACTTGTGTCTTCATTAAGTTGTTTGTTATATTTAAGGATCCCAGCAAATTAAGTAAAGAATGAATTTATTTCAGTTTTTTTATTTCAATTTAAATCTCAAGTATCAGAAAACAATTTGACAACCAGAACTTTATGTTCAAAAGGACAAAGCTTAGATTGGTTGTCAAGGCAATAACAGTCTACATTATTTCACCACACATTATTATGGCTGCCGGTAGGTGAGAAACAAACGCATGAACAGCATCTAATTTGTATTTACTGAACTAATTAAAGGACGCTAAGATGTGTTGGAGGTGACGTGGTGACTTTTGGTTCTCTATCTACAATCTACTTATGCTCCGTTTGGGCAGTACTCCCAAAGGCAAATTGAAGCTAAAAATCTTGCTTTGTAGCTTGGCTGCCACAGTTTAACAGGAAAGCACTACCAAATGGGCCTTAAAATGGCTTGAAAATAAAATAAGTAAAAATGGGGAAGGTGGTTTCTTCAAACCGCTCTTTTTTCTTTTAAGGACCAAAAAAAAAAGAGACAGAGAGAGAGAGAGAGAGAGGTCCAGTTGCCAGCAATTATCCCTTACTCCCATGGCATGCGGGAAATATGTATGGAATATTTCCTTATTTGGAACCCACTAGCACAAAATTGGCCAAAAGAGGACAATTGATAGGAAAATGGATAACTGTCGTCCATCAATTCATCTCTTCTGAATGCCAAGATCTAAAGAGTAAATAGCTAAGGCTAACTTAGAACAACTACTCACACAAAATAAACTTGTCCCTATTGGTTCTCCTCACTCCTCTTGCATTTAAGAGAAGTGTATTCTCAGCTTGATGGAGGATCTATTCATGCCGAGAACCCTCACCCAGGATATTATGTCTTTTATAGACTATTTTCAGTGCACCCAGACCCAGAGAAGTCCCTTGCAAGTTCAGGTTTCTATTCCCCTTCATGTATTCATAGTTTCAAATATTTCCTATCCCCGATGTATAAATTTTATTGTACAGAGGTTGTAAAGTTTTGATGGCTTGATCATGAGCATATGTGGTGAATTAATAAAGTACGAGTAAAACTCAGATTTCATTTACACTTCAATTTCTTGTGCATCCCAATTTGCAACTCATCATCGGCAAGTAAATCCTTCATTCAGAGAGAGATAAAACAGAGGATGAACCACCGATAGACTTGGGGCATCATATATTTCAAGCACATAAACTACAACTTCAAGATGGTACCTACAAACCTGGACCTCTTAATTGACCGGTAAACTGATTGGATGGAAGCCCTGATGGCCAGCAAAATTGAACATCCTCCAAATTGTCACTGAATGGTGCCTTAGGCTTTCTAAGAGATGCCTCTAAATTCCGACATTCATGCTCAGAAAACCACTTACTCGAACAGGGTTCATGCGGATTATCAGCATTCTTCTCCGGAAAGAAACAAAATTCCTTATTTCTCTCTGAAGGAAGATCTCTTAACTTGTTCCCCTCCTGAGAACTAATTGAACCAACATCTTCGGTTTCACGAGCTGAAGTTCTATCCAAGCTCGTACAGGGGTCTCCTGGGTCTCCGGAGAGACCCAACTGCAGTGATAAATCACATTCACTTACATGCGGCCCCCTCTGGAGTTTGTGAAAATCTGGGTTTGTGGTTGTCTTAGAAGCAGTGTCAGAGCCTGGACAGGAGAAAAGATGAGGCAAGGCACCCATTTCAGCAGGCTCTGGAATTGATGTTCCAACAGGTTTGCCAACAAATATAGTGGTTGAGCTCACATTGTCTGTAATCCCAGAACCTAACTTAGCATCTTCAGTTTGAAATCGAGTTCCATAATATAAAGGATAAACAGAACCCAACTTCAGTGGGACATTGGTGTCCACTCGCATCATCTTGCTATGTCTAGAGGGGATATTCTCGTACAAAGAAGGGTAACTTGAAGGAGCAGCTAGGTTATCATTTCCAATAACTTGACAGCTTGATTCTGGATCTGGAAGAGTTGAATTCGCATTCTTAGAGGATCTTGCAAAGTTAAATTGATTACCAGAGTGAAGCGGAGAGAACCTAGGGCACTGTTCTTCAATAGTTTTATCCACAATTTTTGGGGGCAAGGAAGCAGGTTCTTGAGGTCTCAGATTGAGATAAGTCCTTGGGTGACTATGCCGTTGGCTTCTTGAAGCTCTCACCGGAATGCAGCCCAGATTAAGGGCAGCTAGCAACATAAGAATTATGAACAAATAGAAATCAACAATTTAAGATTGAATTTGCTTCAACAACTTGCAAATTGCAAAATAATTTTAAGATTGATCTAGCATGAATCCAAAACCAGAGCAACTCGCATGATTTGACAGATGGATCTAAAAGGGCACAATAAAGAGTGAAAAAATTTGTTACCTTCAACACATGGCGGCAAAAGCTCTCCGGTTTCAGTGCTCTCGTCTCTTCGTATAATCGTGTTAATGGCATCATTTACACGGTCCCATAATGTATCAAGGTTCATGTACTCATCCTGAACAATGAAATAATGTGAAAATGAATATCTTAAAAGAAAATAAACACAGCAAAAGAAAAAAGGAAAAGAGATCCAAAATCAACAAGGGAAAACCTCAGAATTGGCTTTGGAGTAGAGAATTTCCTCGGCTTTCAAGACAACGATAGGGAGCTTGTCTTGCCACTCCTTATTCTTTTTTGTTTGAGGGCTGTGAGACTCATGGACGACACTAATCAAACACACGGTAGGCAATCAGAAAATGTACGAAAAAAATGAAAAAAAAAAAAAACAGCAACTGGGTATTCAGATAGCAAGAAAAAGGAGCAAGACCCAAAACCTGAAAATCTGCTGAATGATAGAACCTCTCATAGGTTGGTGCCTTTCACTGTGCCATGCTCTCCTCACACACTCATAAGGTCTAGGACCAGGCCTTGGCATCTTCAAAGGAAACTTCAATATCAAACTCTTTCAGCTGCAACTTTTAAAAGTTTTAAATTAATTAGTTGTGTATTTTGTGAATTTTCAATTCATCAGAAGAAGAGAGGATGGGATACTCTACAAGATGTCACTTGTGCCGCTGTATTTTGATTTTGCCTTCTCTCTCTCTCTAATTTCAATTCCCAGTTTCCAAATAGGATTTTTTTTCTCTTTTTTATTTTTAGTTTTTTTCTTTTGGCTGGGGAGTAGTACAAAAGGGGGAGAGAGCAGCAGTTGCTTTCCCATAATGGCTTTGTTGTCTTCCCTCAATAATTTAAGAGAGGCTACCATTTTTCGATGTACAGTCAGTTTTAGTATTTTAATTGTTTTCCTTTCTTTTGTTATTTTATTATTTTATTATGATTATTTTATTTTACTTTATTGAGCGAAGAGGAGAGGTAAGGTCGTTTTCTTAGAAGAAACAGTGTGTGTGGGTGGGTATCTAAAAGTGCCTGGTTTAAAGGCTCTCCCCATTAAAATCTGCCTGCCCATGCCATCACCAATTTGCACATCCATTACCCAGCATCCCCCACAACAAAATTGACACCTTAACCCCCTATTTTCAGACTGAATCCTCCCTCTCCAACCCTCCTCACATTCACTCAAATTCAAATCTCTCTCATTTTTTTCTTTTATTTTTTTTTTATCTGTGAGAATGGGCTCACAGTAGCACAATACTTCTCTGACAATGCATGGGTTGTCTCCACTCACTCACTATCTAAGCACTGATGTAAGGTCCACTCATGAAAATGCCTTTGCATTTCTAGCCCCCAGCCTCTTTTCTGTGCATACCAGACAACCCAATTTTCAATCTCCTTATCCTGTAATACAAGATGCTCTTTAGACGCACTTGCACTTCAATATGACAGCTCAAAGTTTTATATATTACAGGACTCGGGAGAGGCCCGTCGCCAGAGGGGTCTCTTTGATACATTACTACTGATTTGTACATCTGTTACACAAATTCCCATTACGAGGCAAATCTTGTTGATCCGAGTTCTAACTTATTAGTTCACTAGAGTAGCCAGGCTGATTATGGGCTAAAGCAGGGACAATTCAATATTCTTGTAATTTTCAATAGTCGAACGAGATGGTGCCTTTCCTTATAAAGGATTTTTTTAAAAGTAATTATCTTCATGTTAGGCTTGATTTAACATCAAAGTCCTTCGGTGCCACTAACGTTAGATCTCTGCTCCACCCACTCTCTCTCTCCTGAAGAAGCAAAAAGAACAAATTATTCTGAGGGAGATATTTTAATAACGCATCCGATCATGATCTCAATCGTTACAATTTTATCCTTTATTTTCTCCAAACGTCTTTTATTTCTCTTGTTTGGTCATTTATCTCACATTACTTGCCTTCAGTGTAGCTTTTATTTCTCTCTTTGTATTTTCTCATATTATTATGTAAAATTATGAAACAAATAATCTTATTTGAATTTAGTAATGAATCTTAAACCTTGACTAATTTTTATTTTTATTGAATTATTCATCACGTTAAAAAGATATATATATATTTATATTTACATTATAGTGTAGCGCAATACAAGATAATTTCGTACAATATGTAATATTATAGTGTAATACAAGATATTATCATGTAATACATAACAGTATGGTGCAATATATGATTTCGTCGTGCATGACAAATTGTAAAAAGTTAAAGTTTTTTAAATTAAGAATAAATTGATTAGAAAATTCGTAAAAAAAAAAGAGAAAAAGAAAAATTTTATGCATTCTTACAAAAATAGGGTATTATAAACATTTAACTAGCATTGAAGTCTACATTTTACTATAAGATCTAAATCTCGTAACTGAATCTCTCGTAGGTCCTCTTGAAAAAATTGGATTATTATTCTCATTATTATTAAAACTGTTATTGTTGTTGTTTTGTGAGATGAAATTAAAAACCGAGATGAGGGAAGAAATTTGTTCAGTTTAGAATTTAATGGGCACCTCTTTTAAATAGCATTAAGAGTGGCATAAATATATCATCATTAAATATTAATCAATCATAATATTCTATTTCAATTATTTAAATTTTAATTGACTGGCTATCAAGTAAGTTAAACATATTTTTTTAAAAGATTATAACAAAAAAGAAACATATATAGTTTATATAAATTTTTTTTTTAAGGAAAGTGATCGGTCATATAATTTTAAATTGTTTTGATATCAAAAATATTACAACACTTTCAAATTATATCATTTATCCACCCTAAATTTACAAAACATATTGTTTACCGACCAAATCATTATATTTCTTTTGAAAATTATCAAAATTATAACAAATTGATCATTTAACTATTGAAACTCAATTTAGGTTTAAAAAACATAAGAAATTTATCAGTCATATATTAGCTGTTTACTTTATTATAAGAAATATTACAAAATTTTGCATTTATTTGATTTTTCATCCTAAGTTTGTATTTCATATCAATCGTCCACCAAAACATTATCGTCGTTAGAATATTTAGCAAAATTTAAGTAAAATAATTATTTTACCCTTAAATTCAATAGTATCTTTGACTTTGCACCATAAACAATAAAATAAAATATGTCTTTTTTTTAAATAAAATTGAATTTAAGGATTAACAGGGTGTTTATGAATTAGGGTTTAGGGTAATTTGTGGATTTAATTTGATTATGTAAATTTGTGAAGATAAATTAAGAAGAGAAATTTTGTTTTTTTATTAAGGAAAAAATAGAGTTTTGGTGTATTTAATTGAATATTTGTTATAAAAAATAGTTTTTTTACTTTATTTAACATGTTAAATATCTAAATTACGCTTATGATGTTATAAACAACAATTGATGTTTTGGTGGACAATTGTTCTAAATTAAAACTTATTGTAGAAAATTGAATAAATTTAAACTTTTGTATTATTTCTGATAATATAGTAAATCTAACGTGGACGACTGTTAAGTTCTTTTTTTTTTAGCATATTAAATGTTTGATATGCTTGTGACATTATCACTGTCTAACCGAAACTAATGATATAGTGGATGAATTATACAAATCCACATATTATAGATAAAACTTAAAATATTGTTGTATTTTTTATAACACAGTAATTTAAGAATATATGATTGATAGTTTTTTTCTTTAAAAATTATATTTTAATGCCAGTAATTTTTACAAAAATTTGTTATATTAATAAATATTACAACAATGATTCAACTCAATATTAGCCGATGTGTAAAATAAGAATTCAAAATTCAATTATAATTTATAAATGACAAAAAGGATCACTAATAACATGTGTTGTTGCATATTAAATAATCTATATTTATTAATGCTCATTTGAGGTACTTGATGAAAAATTTAATGCTCATTTGAAGTACTTGATGATCAATTAATTCAATAATAAATTACAGACAACAGATGGTCTTTTGTATTCGTCATTTTCACATATCCAACCTTGTAGCTAAAACCAGTTAAATAAAGATACAAGAATAGTAACAAACAAAGAGGGTCAAGAGGAAGAATCCTCTGGCGTGGGATCCAACTCCAGCACAATATCGTCGTCGTCATCACCGTACATCTGATCAAGTATAAGCACCAACCCCATTGCAAACGCACCATCAAACCCAGGCTGAAGACAAAGCAAGAAAACATCCTTCCCAAGAGTCACATTATTTGAAGGGTCCACTTTCCTTTTGATCTTAGCCACACGTTCCTTGGACGAACTTCCCAGAGATGTGTTGTAGATTGAACAGCAACGCTGGGAGAAAGAACCCTGGATCTGGTACTCCTCACTTGGTTCACCAAACGCATGCACCACCACGCTGGACCGACCGATGATGGAGGATCTGCAAACACTGAAAATTGGCTCTTGATCTTCCACTTTCTCGCCTAGATAGCCTTCCCACCGTTGATGTAGACTCGGCTTCTGATAATTATATATTGAAGTTTAAGCAAACATATATAAACTCTTTAACTTAAAATTAGCTTATCTTTATATCAAATTTAGTGTTAAAAAGTAAAAGCGTCAGTGACGTGGGTTACCTTTCGAAGAAGAGTAAGAAGGCATTTGCCAGAAGCTTCCATGAGAACAAGCTCATCCTTGGGTTGAGAATGGGGACCATAAGAATCAAAACGAAGAATGAGCTCTCCTTTCGGATCATAAACAATGAAACCGTCGCCGGGGAAGAACACCGAAGTTTTGTGAACTGTAAGATGAGTTTCCTCTTCAAAGCAGAATCTCTCGTCAACGATCACCATTCCGCTCATCTTTTCAGTAGTACTGTATGATATACCCTGATAATTATTAAACCGAGAGTTTATACTTTTATACATACAAATATTTAATCAATGCAATGGGGTTGAAAGAAAGCGAATGGCCTTATATTATGAGTGTGACAGACTATAGGGCAATTATTTTATTTTCTAAAGTTAAGCTTGTGGGTATGGCTCTTGCGCGAAAATGGACCGTGCGATGGCATTTTGTGCACGGTAGTTACGGTGATTACTGGTGGCCTGATGGGTGGTATGTGTCAGAGAATCTAGATGGTTTACAAGATAATTTTTGATTTGATGTTTTATAATCAATAATTTTAAGTGTAATCTTTTTTTTTTTTTTAAAAGAAACACGGAGATTTAATAAAAGCTTTAAGGATATAATTTCACAATTAAA
Organism: Murraya koenigii; assembly: GCA_025617385.1. Classification (NCBI taxonomy): domain Eukaryota; kingdom Viridiplantae; phylum Streptophyta; class Magnoliopsida; order Sapindales; family Rutaceae; genus Murraya; species Murraya koenigii. Next base: position 4,449,524 of record CM046817.1, on the reverse strand, counting down.
CAAGAATATCCTTATGGGTAAAGGATGCATCGATTTCTATTTAAACTCTCGTGTCAAAGTCCACAACATTGTATAATAATAATATTATAACATTGCCCTCGATGAAGTTTCTTCGTGGAAGAAACTCAAGAGCAAATTGGAGCGAGACAGAGAGAACCGTGGAGTTTTAAACTTTCAATTAATGAAGCGGGCAAAGCGGTTGCTGGACTGCCGGTCCTGTGGGCCATAATCAATTTGCAATGGCTCATGATGCCTACGAATCTCGATATCTCCTCAAAGTATACTAAACGCACCTCATAAGATTGCCGATTGCACTCTTTTTCTGCATAAACTACAACATACCTTTGTTGCACGACAAAGAAAAATGGTCAATGGTAAACTGGACATTTACTAAACAGAAATTAAAAATTAGAATAAATAAAAATTGAAGTAGGTTAAAATATAAATGAAAAATAAGAATTACAATAAATTATTTATTTAAATTATAATAATTAAAATTAAAATAAATTAGATTGTTATTAATATGTTTATTTTATTTATTTTGAATTAAATTATAATTAATTATTAAAAAATTCTTAATAATAATAATAATATTACTATTAAAATTATTATTAACATATTAATTAATTATAATAATTTTATCATTAATAAATAATAGTATTAACATTAATATATTAGTTAATTTATAACAAAATAATCTATTTCCAAAAATAAACATAATCTATTTTTAAAAATAAACATAATAATAACTAAAATCTTAATTAATTTTTATCAATAAAATAATATATTCTAAAATAATAATATTACATATCTCAAATTTTTTATTTTAAATAATTATCTTAGCATTCATCAATTGATATAATATAACATTCATCAATTAATTAGTAAAATAAAAATAAATTAATTATATTACCTTATAATATCAACAATTTAAAATAAAATATGTAGTTATTTTCAAAAATAAAATCTTAATCTGATTCATCGTCATCAACAAAATAATCTATTATCAAAAATAAACATAATAATAATCAAAATCCCAATTAATCCTCGTCAATAAAATAATCCATTTCAAAAAATAAACATAATAGGAATCAAAATTCCAAATAATCCACGTAAACAAATAATCCATTTCCAAAAAAATAACAACAATAATCAAAATCGGAACGAAACCGCGGCCATCAACAACGATGGCAACAACAAGCATCATCGTCAGCATCATCATCATCAAATCGGAACCGTGGCCATCGGAGATGAAACCAAGATGGAGACGAAATCATGACGACCCAACGACGACAAAACCGACAACAATCATGGAAGATGAAACTAAGAGCTGCGATGGTGGTCGATTTTGGCTGCAACAGTCATGGAAGCAACTGCAATGGAGACAAAATGAGAGCTTCGTGTGAGAGAAAGAGAGCACAATTTAGGGATTTTTTTTTTTGCTATTTAGATTTTTTATTTATTTTGAGGGTATTTGTGAAATAATAAAAAGTTAACAAGGGCATAAAAGGAAATTCAAGGAATGAAAGTCTGGGACCCATTAGGAATCAGACTTCCATTCTTATTCTCAAAATGATGTGGAGTCCGACGTATTCAATCACATTCATTCTTTTAAAATACGAAGTAAACACAAGGATTTATTCCAATTCCAAATTCCCATTACTGAATCCGTGAACTAAACATAGCCTAAATTTATTGAATATTATTTACTTCTCTATAATTTTTATAAGCTAAAATTCTTGTAACACAAAAAATTTAAAGAAAAAGAGAGATAATGTTTCTTTAAAATATATAATATATATTTATTATAAGAAAAACATTTAAAAGTAACATAAAGTATTATAAAAATATTCTATTAATAATTTTTTATTTACTTCAAAATATATTTTTTCTTATTTTTAGTACTTAAATTTTTTATTTTAATTTTTATTAATATAATTTATAATAAATATAAATTGAAGTATATTTAAAAATAATAAGAATAAGAGAAAATGACCAAAAAAGTTATAAATGTGCAAGTGATGCATATTAATTTTAGTAAGGAAAAATTTTCAAAAAATTAGGTGATGTGGGAAATAAAAGGGGCACACTTAGCATTATACACGTCTTCGGTCGGGTTGGCAAAAGTCCAAATCTAGGCATATTATTGCCATACTCAGACTTAACTCGAACTTTTAAAAACCCATACATTATAATATCAGGCCGAGTTTTTTGGATTTTTAAGTTCGAATTTTATATAAATAAAATTTTATATTTTGTATATATTTTTATTTATTTTATAATTTTTAAATTTAGTTTAATAAAATTAAACATGAATACGAACTTTAAATATTTAATTTTAAATATATTGAATAAACGTATAAAAATGTAATTATTTAAAATAAAATATTTTTGTAATTTTTTTTATAAAATTCAGGTTCTAAGTTTCTTAAGTGATTCCCATATCCAACCCGAACTAATCTCTAGGCTGGGTAATAGTCCGAATCGGATCCTGGCCAAGCGGGTATTTTTGCCATCTCTAATTTCGGCCAAATCTAGATCATGATCCTGATCAAACATTACACTGATAACTGATGAGTCTTGACAATATTATTATTAAGTGAGTAATACTACGCATCCCAAATTTTTATCTCAAATAACTATCTCAAATGATATGGCATTTATCAATTTGTCGGTAAAATTAAAGTGAATTAATTATATTATCTTACTAACTAATTGATGAATGCAACATCATTTATGATGGTTACTTGGAATAACAAATTTGGGATATATAATAAGATGTAATTTTATTTCGCCCATATGCTATGAAATAATAATAGAAACTTACTATTGTGTGTAATCTTGTGTTTGTGGAGAAAGTATCTCTAAGTCAATACAACTTTTACGGTTGAAATGGGTGACCTTGATTATCATTATATAGTTACAACATGTAAAAATATTGGCATTGATTTATTCCATACTTTGGAAGTGGACCATTCATTAGTAATTTTGTCACTTGTTCAAGATATATCAATGTAAATGTCACATGTGTACCTGATATGTCAATGTAAGATTTTTTTATAATTATTTTGTTTCAATAATATGTTGTATGTATATCTTAATTATAGTATAAAAATAATCACAATGTAATTTTTTTTAATTAATGCTAATACTAAAAGTTTATCATATAATTTTTTTGTTTAAATTATTTATGGTATGTTTGTGTATGCATTAGTTAAATAAGTTATTTTTTAACTATAAGTATGACTTAAATGTTTAGTAAAAATTACTTTAAAAAATGGTACTATCGAATACATAGAATTAAAAATATGCAATTCTCTACTAGAGAATACCGGTTGAGTTTATTTGCACATTTTTATATATTTTTACTATTTAAAGAAAAAATATTTTAATACCTTAAGGGCTCATTTGGTTGGAGTATAAAATTAAAGATGGTTAACGGACTCAAAGGAAGGCCCATGCATGCTTGTGCTCATGTGGTGTTGTGTCTACTATGTACTTCGTGCCGTGCCATCTATAATTCAATCGTAATAATAAATTAATAACATTAAGAGAATATAATACTAATTACTAAATTAAACCTTACGGTATTTGAATTACCTTTTAATACTTAACAACGACAATAATAATAATTTGCTCTTACTCTTGGTCCAATTCACTTTCACGCTCTATCTTGCTCTCACTCTCGCTCTTGCTCATATTCTTGCCCCTGCTCCCGGCTCTCACTTTCTATCTTCTCATCAAGGTTACTCAACTTTAAACTTAGTCTTGTAAACTGTTAAAGTTATTAGATTTGTAAATTGTTTTATTTGGAGAAAATGATTTGGTGCCAAACATATATATATATGTCCCACTAAATTAATATGGAATATGTTGCCTTAAACAACTATATGATCTCTGATTTTGATTATAATAAACCACATATACAAAATGGTAATTTGATAAATTTATATTTTATCATTTCACACTTTTTTGAAATAAAAGTTTTATTCACATTGAATCAAGCTCAAAACAATAACGGATAATGAGGCACTCGAAGACGAAGTATAAAAATAATACTAGCTCGAGTAATTCACTTTTCCATAATCCAATAGAAAGCTAGTATAATAATGTAAGCATGACGTAGTATCTTAAAAGCTCAAGGCTTCTTTCATAATATTTAAACAAATCATTATTTTTCATAAAATTAAGGTTTTATATTTATAAGACATGATTTTGTTAAAATGGATGTTTTTAATGTTTATGGACCACATTGAAATTTAAATTCCATAAATATTATTTTTAAATTCTGAAAATAGACATATTTAATAATATTTTAAATGAATTAAATCTTAGTAAAGTTAAGAAAATTTTAAAAGTATATTTTTAATTTTAAAAAATAAGTTACATGAAAGCAGGAAGTTAGCGGCTAGCTGGAAGCTAACTTTATATAAATGTGTTACTCTTTTTTAAAATTAAAATTTAGCCCCAAATAAATTTTTGAAATTATGATGTGATCCAACTTATTTAAAATACTTTCAAATATGTCTATTTTCAGAATTTAAAAATAACACTTATGGATTTAAAAAACTCAAGTCTTTTTAATGTGGTCCATAAATCTTTAAAATATCAATTTTGATAAAATTATTTAAAGATTATAAAGGAAATCCTGAACTTTTAAGATATTAGATCATGCATACATTAAATTGTACTAGCTTTACAATAATTACAGGATAATTAATGATACAAGCTAGTACCCTTTTATGGTTTCAATTGTGTCGTTGTCCATGATTATCTTGAGCTTGATTTCAATTAAATAAATTTTTCCTTAAAAGAGAGTGTGAAATGATGAAATATAAATTAACCATATTACTATTTTTACATATGGTTAGCTATCATCAAAATCAAAGATCATATAGTCGTTTAGGCCAATAAATTACATGAAACGCAAAACAAAAAATATGAAATATGTTATATAAATCATATAACAACAAATATAAAACACGAGTATTTTTGTAACAGTAAACATAAAATATAAAACTCTTAACTTATAATATGAAATTTAAACATAAACATGAAACGGGGTATAAAAAAAAATTGAGGGTATTTGCGTAATAAAGATATGAAACACGAAACAAAAGATATGAAACATTTTACACAAATCATAAAACAACGAATACAAAACATAAGTTATTCTATAACAATAAATATAAACCATAAATACATAAAACATGAAACTTTTAACTTATAATATAAAATTTGAACATAAACATAAAACGGGGTATAAAATGAAAATTTCAGGTGTTTGCATAATAAATACATGAAACACATAACAAAATACATAAAACTTTTTACGCAAATCATACAACAATGAACACAAAATATGAGTTATTCTATAACAATAAACATAAAATATAAAAGGTGAAACTCTTAACTTATAATATGAAATTTAAACATAAACATGAAACAAGGTATAAAAAGAAAAATTTAGGAGTGTTTGCATAATAAATACATGAAATAATGAATAAAAGACATAAAATATTTTACACAATTTATGCAACAACGAACACAAAATATGAGTACTTTTGTAATAGTAAACATATAACATAAACATGAAACTTTTAACTTATAATATGAAATATGAAATCATGAAATGATGTATAAAAAGAAAAACATGGAGGTGTTTGCATTATAAATACATAAAACAATAAATAAAAGACATGAAACATTTTATACAAATCACGTAACAACGAACGCAAAATATGAGTGCCTCTGTAATAATAAACATAAAATATAAAACATGAAACTCTTAACTTATAATATGAAATTTGAACATAAACATAAAAAAGTATTAAAAAATAACTTGTGGGTGTTTGCATAATAATTACATGAAATACATAATAAAAAATGTGAAATATATTACACAAATAATGTAATAATGAATATAAAATATGAAATAAGCTTTTATTATTTCTTACGGACTCTTTTTATTTTATTTTTCATAATATTATGATAAAACTATTTTTTTTTCATTTTTACTTGAATTGATTTTTTTCTTAGTATTATTTATATTTTTTCCTAAATTTGTTGCTTTATAAATTTTTTATTTTTATTTATTTAAAATTAAAAAATAAATTAATGGCAACAACCAATTAAAAAAATTAATTGCTACTGATTAAAAATTTTATTTAACTGTAAGATGGCAGCCACCAAATAAAAAAGACTCAATAAATTGAGCCCCTTTATGATACAGGGCAGTCTATGTATCATAGCCATCCTCATTATATTATTAAGTTTGAACGCATTATTGGTTATATCACGTGACGTGAAAAAAAAGGGATAACTACTTCTTAATGAATAGTTGATGATAAAAAAACCAGGGATAATTAATTTAGGGGAGATTATTATTGTTTGAAAGTGAACGAGCTAATGATAATTATTCTTCTTAATTTTGTGAGAAGAGATTGAATATTAGCTACTAGTAATTTGTGATAAATTTTTCTTTAATTAGAGTAATTTCTTTTCATTTTAGAGTCAGTTCTTATGACGCACTCACCTTTATAATGCTAGATAAAGATGATTATGACAAAATTTTAATTATAATATTAGTGAAATTGTAATTTAATATTAAAAAAATAAATGCAAACTCCTTACACATGTATTGAAAGTAAGGTTAGCAATTTGTAAGTATGGGTCGGGCTTTTATAAGTCTATGCTTAGGCCACGTACTCATAAACAAGTCCAAGCCATTTGAAAGTTAATCAAATCGTGAGCGAACTGGGCCTAAACTAAGCCTGAGTCGCGCTTGGACTTTTATCAAATTTTTAAAATAAATTTTTAATAAAGATGTAAATTAAAAATATTTAAATTATATATGATTATCTAATATATGATTATTCAACATACAAAATATTAATAATACAACATAATAAATCGCATATACTAAAATAAAAAGCAAAAATTATTCCGAACTATAGGTAGAAATTAGTTTATTTGACTGCTTGGATAGTAAATTATCAAAGTTGTAGAATGTTTTAAGAATTTGGCTAGAAAGATTATGCGAGTAAGGTTTTTTTATTTTGTTAATTTATAAAAATTACAATTTCAAATTTGTTGAAAATATGAATGCATAAACATGTAATGCAATTAAAAAATTGACAGTATTAATGCTTTCTAATCAAATATGAGAAAATATTATTGTAAATTATAACTTTGTCCAAAATAAATAAACAAGCAAAAGATAAAATAAAGAATTGCAACTTTACGATCACATTAATACGTATCTATGTATGTATCTATATATTCAACATTAATGCATAAATTAAATTTTTCTTTTTTTGTATCATTTTATTTTATATAATATAAAGCATTGTCTAAGCCCGAGTTTTTTACATCAAATCTATACCCAAGCTCGTTATGTATGAGCTTTAAATTTTTAAGCTCACACCCTTAAATTTATCATGCAGATTGGACTTGCAACTCGTAGGCTCAAGTTGAGGTTGATGAATCTTAGATCGACCTGTATTTTTTTGCCAATCATAATTGGAAGTCTGTATAACACCTAATTCATTGGCTATCAATTTTTGGAGTTGCAGCTATAATCGAGCTAATTTGAATTAATAATAATAATGATAATATAATAACAAAAGGGACTTTTATGAATAGAATTATAAACTATTTTCATTATCACGATTTTACTAAAACTAGAGATTTAGTTGTTATTATACCAAATTGTGAAATTTTTGGTCCAAAGATTTTAATTTGTTATTTATTTTTCAATTACGTTACACGACGCACTTCCCTCCTCTCCGCTTCAGTATTCTTCTGCTTCCACAGTCGCAGTGATCGGTGAGAGTCAACAATTCTCTCCCTCTCTATTTGCTTTCTTCTTCCATGTCTCTCTTTCCGTAGAGCCGAAGGCATTCAGCAAAACGACACGGCCGTCACCATAAATAATTAGCAAACGACAATGTCGTCTTCAAAACCACCACCGGCCGACTCCTGGGGCTGCAACTTCATGCTTCCAGGTCCGCCGAGCCGCAACAACTTTGGATCCGCAGATTTAAGTCCCTCAGGTCTCTTAGCCTTTGCTTCAGGCTCTTCAATTTCAATTCTCGACTCACGCTCTCTCCAGCTCATCTCCACAATCCCAATCCCTCCACCGATGTCCACCAGCTCCGCCGCCTCTCTTTCCCCCTTCGTCACCGCCGTCAAGTGGATTCCCATCACTCTCCGTTACGATCTCCTGTCCACCGAGCCTGGCTCCTCTCACCTCCTCCTCGCCGCCGCCGACCGACACGGCCGCATTGCACTACTTGACTTCCGCCTCCGCTCCGTTGTCCTATGGATTGACCCTGATCCGAACCCGAAGCTCGGGATCCAAGACCTCTGCTGGATCGTTTCCAAACCGGATTCCTTCGTCCTAGCAGCGATCAACGGCCCCTCCGTTCTCTCTCTGTATAACACCACTTCCGCTAGCTGTATATGGAAATACGATGCTTCGCCTGAATACCTCTCGTGTATCCGCCGCAATCCTTTCGATTCCCGCCACTTCTGCGTCCTCGGTTTAAAAGGCCTGCTTTTGTCTGTCAGAGTGTTGGGTCAGAAAGAAGATGAAGTCCTTATCAGAGACTTGCAGATTCAAACGGATTGTACAGAATTGCTGAAGCTGGAGAGGGAATTGAGTGCTGGTGCTGCCGGTTTGTCACCAGCTTCTGGGTTGTTTCCACTTTATATGGTTAAATTTACGTTTTCGCCTCACTGGAGGCACATTATATTTGTAACGTTTCCAAGGGAATTGGTTGTGTTTGATCTGCAATATGAAACCGCACTTTCTTCTGCTGCATTGCCGCGAGGCTGTGCCAAGTTTCTAGATGTGTTGGCAGATCCAAATAATGACTTTCTTTATTGTGCCCATCTTGATGGGAAGCTCAGCATTTGGCGGCGTAAAGAGTATGATTTTGGCTCACTTGAATTCATTTCATCAATTTGAATTTTCGTTTATAATTGTTTGTGAACTCAGAATAGAGGAAGTTACATCAAGAAATGCCAGTAGTTAAATCTAGCAAGTTAGGCATTAGGACAGTTTTGAGTGGAATGTAAGCTATTTTTAAATATGGTACAAGTTGGTGTTGCTGATCACTTTTGTTCTACAGATAATCACAATGAGCTTGAAAGATAGAGATAGAGCTAAAGGGATTTTACTGTTTGCATGTTCCACACTTCTTGAAGGAGCAAGTTGTGAGCAAGTTGTGTAATGACTGTCATAGAATAGATGTGTGATAGGAATATGGTGTGATACTTAAATGTAGAGCTTCTGTTTGTCTATGGGACAGAGAAATTTAAGTCTTCCAGAAAGCAAAGTGAGGTAATAGATTGGTTGGTTTCTTGGTCATGCTTTTAGTACATCTAAGTTTCTGTAATATTGGTGTGTCTATATTATTAGCATGAGCTTTTACTTCAGTTGCTAATTTTTGAAATTCAAAAGACGCTTATATCAGCCCTCTGTTCTCTGTTTTTCTTTTGATATCCTGTCCTTGATTCCTTTCTTATTCCTTCATTATGCATTTACTTTTGGACCGTCTTATTTCTGGTAAGAAGGAGTTAAGACTTCTTGTTGGTATGTGCTTATTCATCGATTGTTTCTCCAGTTTAAAACAAATCTACAGATAGTCTTTTTTTTTCTCTTCCTTTTGAATCACTAGGGATAGACCTTAATATCAACTTTTTGGTTGAACTAACAATAACTGTGGTAATTTCTCCAAGTTGTAGAAGTTCACAAAAATTTAGCTGAGTATATCCAGTTCCATTCTAAGAAAGCGATGGGTTCGTCTCTTCTTCCGTGGTGAAAATACTATGATTTTTATAACCTTTCTAGTGGAGTTTTTGGTATACATCCTAGCATGCCTACCACTGCTAGAAATAGCTCTCAGTATTTTTAAATGTCTTAACGCTTCTCATACATGTGTCTGAGGATTAGTTTTTCTTTCTCACTCAGGATTTGACCTGTGATGATGTTTAAACACAAATTCTTTTGTGGCCTTAAGGGGATGTACTAACTTGCGTATCATTACAGAGGAGAGCAGGTGCATGTAATGTGTACTATGGAAGAGTTGATACCCTCAATTGGTACATCTGTCCCTTCTCCTTCAATTCTTGCTGTCCTCATCAGCCAATCAGAGTCCACAATCCAGAATGTTGCCAGGCTTTGTTTGGATGCACCTCATTCTCCTTCAGCCAATGTGGACATTGACAATCCTTTTGAGTTTTCTGATGATACTCTTCTTCTTTCAAAAACACATTTAATTTCGATTTCTGATGATGGAAAAGTATGGAACTGGCTCTTGACTGCCGAAGGTGCTGGAGACTTTCATAAGGATGCCATAAAGTCTGGCATGGACACCGATGTCATTGAAGTTGAACTTTGTGGGACCAATACTAACAGCATGGCTTCTTCTGCTGATGCACAAGCCCTGGAAGCAGGTAAGCAACTAGAACATGTGAATGGCAGCCGAAACCGACCATCAAATTATACCTCCAGTCAGGCAGATATGTCATTTAAGGTTTGTGAATAAACATATCCTCTGCAACCTAGTACTATTACTTAGTGATAATTTTATACAACCTTCCTTGTATTAATTGCTAGTTCCAAAAGGCCTTTTACTATCATATGACCCTAGAATTGGATTTGGAGTTTAAATAATTTCTTATTCAGATTTGTTGCAACTTCCATATAGTCATTCTTGACTTGCCAGTTTCCTTTTCCCTTTTAACATTCATGTTGAAATCTGTTAATGTTGTTCATCCTTGAAATAAATCTTTTTTAGTTATCACTGATAAATGTATGGTTATCATTTTTAGTTTTATGGTTTGCCTCCTTTTCGGAACCTCAAATTCCTGTTGGAATCACTCAACCATAGACTGGTTCTGCACTATAGTACACTGCTCTGTCGTGATGATAGTTCTTGAGATTCTTAGGACTCAAATTTCTTTTGCCTGGGCCTCAGAGAGTAAGGAAAGTTGGGAAAATTATTATCAAAAAAGTACATGATGCATGAAAGCATTGCCCACTAAACTTAATGAAGTGGATACAGTTATTGGGAATTTGAAAAGTGGTATGTGATTGTTAAGGTTGTCACTTTTACTAAACATTCTTTGTCTAGTATGGTGTGGCTATCATTTTGAGTTTCTTTTGAGTTCCTTTCTTCTATATCAAGTTTGCATCCTAGCACAGAGGCACTTTGTTCTCGCCTTTGATTATGCATCATCAATGGTGAGTAGAACCATTCTTCTTTCTACAAAACCTTGGGACATCCCATTTACACTTAACTTGCCAAATCACTCATGCAGGTCAGCTTAGATGGGCAGCTTCAAATTCTTTCTTCAACTGTGACCATGTTGGCTGTGCCATCCCCCTCTTTAACAGCTACTTTGGCTCGTTAGTTTCATCTTGCCAGTTCTTATCTCCATTAAATGTTTAGTTGGTGTCCTTATTATGCACATTGTAAGAATCATTAGTTGATTAGTGAGATAATATTATGTGAAGGTGGTGGAAACTATCCTGCTGTTGCTGTTCCGCTTGTTGCTTTGGGAACCCAAAGTGGGGCAGTTGATGTTGTTGATGTATCTGCCAATGCTGTTGCTGCAAGTTTTTCTGTTCATAATGGTACTGTCAGAGGATTGCGATGGCTTGGAAATTCTAGAGTGGTTTCATTTTCTTACAGTCAGGTACATGACATTTGAATTTCAAATTTTTGTCATTTTACTTATTATTATCTACCATTTAAAATTGGAAAACCTGTAATTAGGTAATGGTTTGTTTGTTCTTTTTTTTTTTTCTCCCTAAAACATTGTAATTTAATGTTTACTCAGTGGAATGAGTGAAATGGGAAAACTGGAGGTTACATTAACAGGCTTGTGTTACATGTTTTAGAAGTGGGATTAATATAGTAGTTTTTTTTTTTTTTTCTAATGTTTACTTTGTGGAGATCAGGTAAATGAGAAATCTGGAGGTTACATTAACAGGCTTGTGGTTACCTGTCTTAGAAGTGGAATTAATAGAGCATTTCGGGTTTTGCAAAAGCCTGAACGTGCACCTATAAGAGCCTTAAGGGCTTCTTCGTCTGGAAGGTTCTCTCCTGGCCTTGTTCTCGTGTTAATTGTTATGCCATCACACTCTTACTTAAAAGCATCCTTACACTTTTGCTTGGATGTGTGGATGCTCCTTTATTACCATGTTTTTCTCTTCATCGAAGTTTCAATATTGGAGGACACACATTAAAAATATTTGTACCTTAGAAGCTAGAATCTGGCATGTGTCTTTCTCATGAAATTATATTTTGTTTGATTATGGTGAAAACTGAAAACAAATTCGATGATTTTAACTTCTTGTCCTGGTGATAACCTGCTTGTTTCTTATGGGAATCTAAAAGGGCAGGAACGTTATGTGGTTTTTAACTTGCCAAAGCTTTAGAACAGGTTTAAGAATCGATAATGAGGGAAATTTGGTGCATCATTTCCTGTTAGGTAGGAAATATTAATGAATTTCAGTTTTTAAATAGTTGATGACTTTTAACTTCTTGTCTTGGTGATATCCTGCTTGTCTCTGATGGGAATCTATATGGGTGGGAAAGTTATCTACTTCTTGTAATTCAGTACAGCTTTTAGACCTAGTTTAAGAATAGACAGTGAGGGAAACTTGGTGCATCATTTCCTGTTAGATAGGACATATTAATGAAGTTCAGTTAATGAAATGTCCCTGTTCTAAAGGTAGGAAAATATGTGCAAATCTCTTTATTGAATAAAATATTTCTTATAAAATCAACTTAATTGTTCACCTCAGCCTAGGCGGTTGATGGAGAAGCTTAGGGATCTGGTAATGGCATAGGGAGTTCATATTTGTTAGATTGAGGACATTGAGGACAAAGCACGTAATCCCTACTCTTTTCAAATTTCGGGAATACCGTTTCCTTTTAACTATTATTTCAGTAGGTAAAAGGTAACACTATTGATAGGATACCTTAGAGAGACTTAAATGTAAGAGTCATTGGAACTGTAACCCCTAGAAGTATGGTGTAATTGCATCTCTAAAAGATGATGATAAACTGCAAGATTATTTATCAGAGTTTGAGAAATTTTTGGGAAGAATGTGCCTTGGGCATTGATTTTTGTAGTAAAGAGTAGTGTTAAATGCTTGGGTATCGGATGCTCTAAATTTATTACCAAAAGAAAAAGTGGGGGAAGAATGTGGAGTGTTTCTTGCAGAATGACAGATATAAAGAGAACTTGCACTGTGTCTGAGGACAATCTCGGAAACTGAGAAATTTTCATTTTTTGATTACTGATTGATTGGTATAACTTATGAAAAGGTATTTGCATATAATGCTTCGATGACATTGTGAATTTGTTTGATTTTAATGCTAAGTTGAAGTACTGATAGGTTCACTTTCTTTTACTGGCCTGGCCTCATTAATACCACATTCCTGTCTGACGATCTTATCTTTTTACTGTTTGGACCGGATATGAAACTCATGCTGATGCTGTTCTTATGGTTCAAATAAATTTCAGGTATCTTCTAATTCTGTTTCGTGATGCCCCTGTAGAGGTTTGGGCAATGACAAAAAGTCCCATCATGGTAATTCTGTTGATGCCTGCTCTTTCCCTATTCCTGCATGAAATAAGTTCTAATAGTTTAGCATTTGTTCTGTAGGTCTCTGTTAATTAGCTTATACAAATGTTAACTCTTATTTACTAAAAAAAAAAAAAAATGCTGTTTAGTCAGTGGCTTTAGAATGTTTCTTTTGTGAAAGAGAATGATAGAAGTTAAATGTAATTGCTTGTGATGTTTGCCAGCCTTTTATATGTTAGCTTCTTTCCCTTTGAAAGTTTTGATAATCTTTTCCACATTTAAATCCTTCTCCATAATGATCTTGTAGTCCTTCAGTTTGTCTAGTAGGGACCCAACTTTCGGTGCTATTGTAGTCATCGAAATTTGTTGTGTTCAAGCATCACTAGAGTATTGAAATTTGATCAATCTATCTTAGTAATATTTCTACATATGTGCATGATAATGTCGCAACAGTGGGAAAGGATTAACAGTTTCATGATTATTTTTTGGCTTTCATTTTAATGGAAGCAGAAGGAGAAGGAAGGTATCACTTACATTAATTTTAGAAATAGAGCAAATGAAAGATTTGCTTGTATTTATGTCCATGTAAGTGTTGCTTCATGTGGTGAAGAAAGCATGTTTTTTTGTTTTTACGGTTATAACTTTCTGTTCAGTTAAATGATTTATTATTCCTTATACCTCCATGTAGCTTAGATCATTAGCCCTTCCATTCACGGTATTGGAATGGACTCTTCCAACAGTTCCACGGCCAAGTCAAACTGGTCCTTCGAGGCAATCATCTTTGTCTTCAAAAGACAATAAAGCTGTTGCTACAGATGGAGTATCTACTTCAACAATAGCATCTTCATCAGATTCTAGTGAGCGTCTTTACTTATTATGCTTACATATATGGGCCAACTGTTGGTGTAAGATTGCAGCTTCTGATTTTCTTGTGTATAGTAAGTTTTTTGAACATACCATAAACTCCTTGTTTTGCAGAGGCTGAAAGTTCTGAAGGATCTCAAGATGACACCTCTGAAAGTTTTGCATTTGCACTAGCAAATGGGGCGCTTGGGGTTTTTGAGGTTCATGGGCGGAGGATTCGGGATTTTAGGTATTATTACTTTTTCTTGTGAATTTACGTCTTGTGGAATAAGCCTTTTTTAAAAGTAAATAATAATGAGTTATTCCATTGTATTTTAGATCTCATTGTAATGCATACTATGCCGTTACCTCAGCACTAGTAGATTTTCAGTTAAGAGTATAAGACTTGGGAATTTTATTTGTCTTGAAGTTCTAGTATTTTCTGTGGTCATACTCTTGTGATGGTTCCATATCTGAGACTCTGTTAAGGCTTGGCTGCATGTTTGTTATTTCTTCAAGCTAAAGTACACTGTGATCTGCGTTCATGATTATTTCAGTTGGCACCTCATAACACAAATCAATTTTGAAGAAGCCTTTGGCTGTGTTTTGTTGCTTATCATTCTTCAGTTTTCCATAATATGAAAAGGGTGAGTACATATGATATTCAATGAGAAACATAGGACTGTACTTCTATTTAGTACTCCACCCTTCTCTCGTCCTGAAAAAGAAATAGAAATCATGATTTATGATACTTTTGAGGTATGGTTTATTTATGTTATTTCAACACCCATTTGTAGCACTACAATATGGTTATTTTCTCACTAAGCATGTCTTTTGCTTGTCCCTAGACCGAAATGGCCTTCATCCTCATTCGTTTCATCTGATGGATTAATTACAGCCATGGCCTATCGCTTGCCTCATGTTGTATGTATCTTATCTTTCCAAATAATGTCATCTGATCGGTTTTCTGAATCAGAACTGTGATTCTTTCAAGATTTATGTCTTGATGATCAGTTTCTTCATAATGTCTCAGGTTATGGGAGACAGATCAGGAAACATAAGATGGTGGGATGTAACAACTGGACATTCTTCCCAATTCAATACTCATAGAGAAGGAATCCGGAGAATCAAATTCTCACCTGTTGTTCCTGGAGATCGCAGTCGAGGGCGTATTGCCGTGCTGTTTCATGACAACACATTTTCTGTATTTGATCTTGTAAGCTGTAGACTAACTCTTCTTTTTATGTTGTATAAACTAAATAAATAAATAATAGCTGTTTATTCCATCTCCCAATGATTCTTGTTATCCATATCCACCTATTGTTGTAAGGTTTTAAGTATTGGTAGTGGTACTGAGAACTCCACTTCCTATTTTCATTACTCGAAATATGTGAAAATTAAGCATGTGCATGCTACATATTCTACTTCATAAAAGACATTGACAGTGCTTTTTGTTCTATGACGCTCTAAAATTTCTTTTTCGTCTTTTGATCTTTACTCCGAATAAAATTCTTTTCACAGGATTCACAGGACCCATTAGCCAATTCCCTATTACAACCTCAATTTCCTGGAACTCTTGTGTTGGAACTGGATTGGTTGCCTACGAGAACTGATAAAAATGACCCATTAGTATTATGCGTTGCTGGAGCTGACAGCAGCTTCCGCCTTATTGAGGTTAACATGTAAGTGGCCCGTCTCTTTTGTTTTTGTTTTTGTTTTAATATTAAGGGGGGGTGTTAATAGGTAATTTTTCTTATATCATGAATAATTATCAGTCCAATATTTTTAATGGAATGTGGTTGGATGTTAAATTGGTGGTTTGTTATCATTCTGACTAAAATATCAGGTCAAATGTGGCAAAGGTTTTGTGGTGTCTGACAAAAATATCGGTTAGCATGTTACAAGTGTCACTCTTTTTGTTCCCCCCTTTCAATTTTGGGAGGTGAAATGTTCAACAACTGTGTATTATCTGCCATCTGGGGCATAACATCTTCCCTTTAATAACTGTATTTGTGTATATACCTGCTGTGAATGAATTAGCTTTTAAATGATATCTATTTTTCTTTTTTAGATATCCTCTTTTTTGGTTATTTTCCTGATAAGTAATCTTTGCTTGTTCATTCAGAAGTGAGAAAAAAATTGGCTACACATCCCAGTCTCGAGCTACTAAAGAGAGATTCCGTCCTATGCCTTTATGCTTGCCCACATTACTTCCTACACCACATGCACTGGTAACTATTACTCTCCTTCTCATACTCCTTTCCCATTTCAGTATACTTAGACAAGTTGTACTCATTCATGTGCTAATTGGACCTTATATTAGACCCATCAGTGTTGTACTGAACAATGTCAATGTAGTTTGTTCCCTTTCTAAAGTTGAAGAGTTTTTTTTAGCTGAAGCGAAGTAGGATTTTTATAAGAAATTAGGGGTGCAAACCAATATATAAACCCAAAAAAGGAGGACATAGAGGGCTTTGAAAAAACATATTCGGCCCATTAGCAAATGAGGGAATTAATCTTTCTTTTTTATCATCTAGATGAGATGGGGAGATATGCGAAAAGTTTTTTAAAACAGTGATTTTGATATCTAATGAAAGATTATTTTATCTCAGCATATTAATGTGCTTTTAGAAGATCAATGGTGATGCTCTTCTTTAGGGACCAACTAATGAAACATTGTTTATTTGGTATAGGCATTGCGGATGATCTTGCAATTGGGTGTGAAGCCCTCTTGGTTTAATACTTGTAGCACAACTATAAAGAAGAGGCCTCATTTGATTCCTGGAACTCCATCATCCCTGAAGGATCTTCGCAGTTACATGATTGGTTTACCCCCTATTGGTGATACTGTTGTGCCAGAGATGCTTCTCAAACTATTAGAACCTTACCGAAAAGAGGGTGTGTTTTGCTGCTATGATTCTTTCTATTCAAACCATTCAACTATTGATTTATTCTTACCGGCTACAGATATTTTATTGCCCCAGGCTGCATACTTGATGATGAGAGGGCTAGACTTTATGCTACTGTAGTGAATAAAGGTTGTGCTGCAAGGTTTGCCTTCGCTGCTGCAGTCTTTGGCGAAACCTCTGAAGCACTTTTTTGGTTACAATTGCCCCGTGCTCTTAACCATTTGATGAGTAAATTAAAGAGGTCTCCAGAAAAGGCCCCCCGCTTAGCTTCTAGTTCAGAGTTTGAAGATGCTATGCTGAGTAGGATTATGTCAAAGGGAAAATCAACGCCAGGAACCGAGAAGAGGGATTCGTGGGTAAGTCAATTAGTGTAAACCAATGGTGAGATTCTGTGGAAAAGTTTCAATTCAGTTACTGTTTCTTATGTCTCTTGCTACTCATCTTTCATTTTTCAGACATTGATAAAGTTAATTGTTTCTTACATTCTTCTCTATTGCAAATTTGGCTATTTGGTTGGCAGAGTCAAGGTCAACTCAGATTAATGGCTTTTGAGCAAGAAGAGTTGTGGGAAACTGCTGCTGAACGTATTCCTTGGCATGAGAAATTGGAAGGCGAACAGGCTATACAGAATCGTGTACATGAGTATGTTATCCATCTTAGTCTTGCTATGTTTGTTCTTATTGGGTTAATGTAATTGAATTGTTTTGCTGAAGTTGACAGTATGTTGAAAGGTTATGGATGTAAGCTTAGCCTAGCTTCATCATTCAGAATTTAATAGGAGTTAGGATGGAATGGAATCAACTGGAGAGAATTTCCCAGTAGTGATTTATGGTAAATTCAATATTATTTTAAATTTGGTCATTTGTGGAATAGCCAAATGATCTAGTTACTTCTTTTTGCTGCATGATACAAGCCACGCTGAGATAATAGAAAATAATATCAGTTTTAGATCAAAATATATAATATGCATTAATTCACTGTAGGCTAGGCATGGAAGGCCTCTAACCATGTCAACTTGTTCGATTAAGGATAGGATCTTTGCTAACCATAACAATCTTTTAATCAAATTTAAGCATGGGAAAATTTGAGCTTCTTTCATGCAGTCTCCACTGGCTTTGACTATCTTCAAAAATTTTAACCACTTCTTGACATGCAACATTGAAATTAGGTGGCTTTGGCTTTATGCTGGCTAGGAGGAGCTACGTAAAACTTGAGATAGGGCAGCCTGTTTGCACCTGTAATAGCCTTTTTATTTTAATTAGGCACTGGATTTGTAAACATAATATCCAAATCCTTTTTGCAATTAACATTTGAAGATCTCTTTTTGCACGATAATAGTTTTATAGTTCTGGTTATTCACTGGATTTGTTAACATGGTATATCATGTCTGTTTTACTTAGCATTGTTTTCCACCTAAAGGGATTTATAGTACATCATTGTGCTCTAGGGCTTCTGCTCTTGTAGTGTGACCTAAGTTGCTAAAATTGTACCTATTTTCTATGGCAGGCTTGTCTCAGTTGGAAACTTGGAAGCTGCAGTGAGTTTATTGCTTTCCACTTCTCCAGAGAGTTCTTACTTCTATGCTAACGCTCTACGTGCTGTTGCTCTTTCTTCGGCCGTGTCACGGTCTCTTCTTGAACTTGCAGTTAAGGTGAGACTTGATGAGGAAATGCTTTTGGTCAACTTCATTCAAAACTTTTGTTATTAATAATGGTATACCTGCATGTCTATGTTGGCTGCTTACAACTGTATGATCATCTAGGTTGTTGCAGCCAATATGGTCAGGAATGACAGGTCACTGTCAGGCACTCATCTTCTTTGTGCAGTTGGAAGGTATCAAGAGGCTTGTTCTCAGGTTTGTATCATCAACATATTCCATAAAATTCCTTGCCTTGTCGTCTTGAACCTTGATTGCTCTGTGTTCATGGACCTCCTATTCCTCATTTTCTTGCTTTATTTACTGTCATGAGAAGTGATGATAATGCCAATGGTGTTTCCACATTGAACATCAGCTTGGACTGTTCTCTGTATGTTTATGCTATACATTACAAACGATGAATACACAGGAAAAGTTTTAGAAAGACAATGAGCACATGTAGGTTCAACCTTAAATGAGGGCACCTGCTATTCCTGTTTACCCGTTTTGTCTGAGTTAGTGGATTCAGTTTCCTATTTTTCTATTCCCTTAATAAGAGACATTGAATTCCATTTATATATCTTTTTTTTTTTATGCATTTTTTCCCTTTTTTGTTTTGGAAGGGGAGGGGGATGGCTGTTAGGATTGTTTGACCATATGTTGAGATAACACAAAAGCTAATGGAACTTTTCACAATATATAGAATTAAGAGCGCACCTATAACCAGAATCATCCTTTTTTTTTTGGGGGGGCCAAAAAGTTATTAGGGTTATTTAATCATGTGATCATGGTGGTATCATTCACCTTTTGCTGGTACTTCACAAGGATATGAACCCTTGTGCATTACTGGCTGAATAAAATAGAAAAAAGAAGGGGAAAGGGTTTCATTATATGAAGCTGCACTGACAGGTTGATATAAATTTTTGTGAGTAAAGATGTACATATATAGTTCGGAAATTATTATATGGGTTGGGTACTGGTAGAAAGAGAATGATACTCGGAACAAACACATTATAGATGAAGTGGTCAACCTACGCTGCTTACTTTTTGGTGGATCAATTTTTATGCAGTTACAAGATGCCGGATGCTGGACTGATGCTGCGACTTTAGCTGCCACGCATTTGAAGGGATCTGATTATGCAAGGTCTCTGATTCTTTAATCATTAAAGACTTTTGAGGTTTCTTTTATGTGTTGCAAATCTTTATATCGATCAAGCTTCCTTTCCTGCTGTTTGTTTGTGGTAGCTACAGCATAGAATCCATTCAATATTCATTAGCTTATCTACGATGGTTGCATCAGATCAAACTCCCCATCTTACTGAGATTGGTTGCATGTTGCCATCTGACCATGTGCAAAGCTATATTCTCCATAAAGCATATTAATTATTGTCTTCTCTCTTTGCCTTTTTCCGTAACAATTTTGGTTGTTTTTCATTTTTGGACTTAAAAAGTCACCCATCCTCCCTGGGTCTTGTTTGCCTGCTTGATACCTGTTATTGTATTCTTAATAAGAGCTGCCTTCCTTTAAGAATTCATTTAGTTTATTGTGAATGTTTCTATCGATGCTACTTTTCCTTCAGGCACTTGTAGAATTTGGATGGTCGTTCAAAAGAATTTTTTCCTTTACTTGCTTGTATGGTATTTTTACATTTTCTCATGCACTGAGGCTTCAAAATTCTGTTCTTGTTGCAACCAAAATTGCCTGGTCACATTTTTGAGAAGATAGATAGAGGGTAAGAATTAGATCACCCTGTTTTCTTATTTAGTATTCTTGCAGGGTACTGCAACGGTGGGCTGACCACGTCCATCATGTTGAACATAATATCTGGAGGTATAACCATTTTCCTCTTTTTGGTCTCTTTATCAAAATGTCTATTCCACTACATTCAGAAGTTTAATAATGGGCAATGTAGGGCTCTTATTTTGTATGTTGCAGCCGGTGCGCTGCAAGAGGCATTGGCAGCTCTTCGTGAGGCTCAACACCCCGACACAGCTGCAATGTTTGTACTTGCTTGCCATGAAATCTATGCAGAAATTATCACCAATTTAGAAAATTCTGATGATGAATCAGGGTCATCAATCAACAATGTGCCTGATAATTTACCTGGGTTGAGCCCACAGAACGAAGATGTTAGAGCAGTCGGTGAATATTTCGGGCAATACCAAAGAAAGTTGGTGCATTTGTGCATGGACTCCCAGCCATTTTATGAATGACCAGTGGGGCAAGATCGGTATCAGATAAGTTCGGTCATATTTATATTCTTAGCAAGAAGGTGGTAGTTCTTTCATTGGAGTAATAGGCTCATGGTCAGATGAAGAGACCCCATCTGTAGTATGTGGGCTCGTGCCAGATTCTATCCTGTGGTAGTTGGCAACATGATGAACTTGAGCGGCTTGGAAGAAGCAGATTTTATTTGTTTGTTAGAAATGGAACCCCACTTGATTGCAGCAGAAATGTGGCAGAATGGCTTTTGACAAACTTTTGTTCTGGAGATAAAAAATGAAAGATGAAGCGATATTGTAGCTCATGAGCAAAATATTGTGCAGCCGCTGAATTTTTGGATGAACATGATTCTTGGTCGGCGTGAGTAGCAATGTCACTATATGCGTATGTTGATAGATACATTATTTAAATATCCCCATTGCCCTTTTGGGTATGTTCATTGTTTTGACTCTAGACATACAAAAAAGAGAAAAAAATACACAGAATCACATTTTTTATAGGCAGCCATCTGCAGTTGATCGTTCCTCTATTTCAGGCTTCCCTGTCATTTCAGGATTAATCTCAATGCCTTCCACTTAACTGCAATAGAATGAATGTTCATGCGGCCTTCTGATATATCAATTATTATCAAATGTTTAGAAAACAAAACGAAATTACCAAGAAATTTTCAGAGAAATTGACCTCCCATCCAGACTAAGAGAGGAGATAGTCTTAGGTGGTAATCACTTCACCGTGTCATCACCCTATCATCCATTTATATGCCTACATGCTAAAAATCCAATTGAATGGTGTGGTAATGTTGTGTCAAAACCACCTAAGACTTCTCACAAAAGGTGGTTGGAAGCCTGCTTACATGGATCCACATTCACTACTGATGTGGTGATGCAGCTTGTTTAGTTTTGCAACTGAGTATGGATGGATTGGAATTTGAGCATGTCAGTCACTTCCTAGCTTCTAAATGGATGAACCTCGACCGATCACCTAGAGAGGGAGAAACGACCAAGACGCCAATTTTCTCTGTTTCAATACCAGAACAAGCTGTGCGTAGAAGTTCAGATGTTTTTCCATCATTTACAAAGCATCAAAACCTGGCTCCACCTTGTTTTGTTCAACAGAAGACCCTGCATACACAGAAGCTCAAGTCCTCATCCACCATTTAATTGCCACAAAGCTGAAAAAAATTTAAAACAAGATTACGTTTTTGGTGATACTCAAGATATGACTGTCATCTCTAACCTCTTCAGTGGCCGTAACTAGACGGCAAATAAATGGGAGTCATTGACAAGACATACCTTCAGAAATATGTGAAGTCAATGAAAGAATCGCCTGCGACATCGAGCAGATCCATTCTCCTCATACTCGGCCTTGGTGACACACATTGCTTGAAAATCAGGACTGGAAGCCAAAAGCGATCCTCCTCGCCAGACACCTAATAAGGGACTGGGAAGCACAAAAATGTTTTACCAATTGGGAAGCAGTAACTTCTAAAGAAAAAGTCAGTAGTACTTTTAAGGAGGTTGTGAATACTCTTCTTGAGTTGTTATTTTCAACCGATAGTCATCAGGGACCAGAGGCCGAAGCTCCCTTTCTCTGCAATTCCATACATAAATATTATCCTTGACGGCACCTCAAGATTAATCTCATATTCAAATAGAAAAATTAGAGCTTACAGTCTTTCAGCAAATTGAGGGAATAATGTGCTTCCACCAGTTAATATAATGCTGCTTTAAACAAACAAAAGCTTCAGAAAATAATATAAAAAAATAAATGTGTATTTTTAAAACTTATGGTAAGCAACTCGATGAAACCACCTTTCATAAAGTACGGAATGAAGATAAGGGTGGCAAGAATTAACAGCTCGAACAATGCACTCAGCTAGTCCAGCCTGGTTCATTCCTGCCAAAGAAATAAAAAACTCCAAATTAGCACTTTTAAAAGTACAACAGGATATTCATACGTGTTCACATATCATGCTTTCACTCACTACTGCAAAACTGCAACGAACATCTACAGCACTAATCTGAGATCCATACCCAAATCTGCAGGTTGAAAGATCATCTCTGGGACAAGAAAGCGTTCATTTGTCAAGTCAAATTCCTGCACAGATTAAAATAAGTTGTATTTTAATTGAGTTGTGAAGATGATTAATCATAAAAGAAAATGGGATTGCTACATTTTTTGCCAAATCAACTCTCTTTCTGTCCCTAGCCTCCTCCATAACCTCTGTTTGATCCATATCCTTCACTGTCTCTGATGGTTGAGATCGAGATCCATCACTCAGGTACCTCTGAGCTGCATCAGGGTCTTTAACGAAGCCCTTAGTGTGCGTGACACCATCAGGAAGGACATACGTGCAACGCAAAAGATTGTCCTTCCCGCGTTTCCTATAAAGACAAGTTCACACACACACACACAAACAAATATACATTATTATAGACCAGCATAACTGTCAACGCATTCGATACAAGGTACACACATTGCAATCACATTCAGTTCATTCATGAAAATAAAATCCACAAAATTATTATACCTGTTTACATGCATCATAATCATCTACAGATTTCACTTAAACAAACACATAATGGCAAGATACAGTTATTCTGCCAATACCCATCTGAATTTTGTTGCTAACTTGCTACAGTGAAACCACGTAAACAAAAACAGACGAAACTATAATCTCCTCTTCGTTCCCCTCTAAATTAATCACTCAGCGGAGCGCTTTATTTTTTAAAAGGGTAAATTAGCAACGATACTTAAAAACAAAAAAAAAAAAAACCTGGCAATTTTAAGATCGCGCGTGACATCGAGGGAGACAAAGCACAACTTCTCCTTAACATCATCGATAATGAAAGTCTCGTCCATAACGTTAATAGCGCGATACGATACCAGCTCCTTCAAGTAATTAGTCAACGCCTTACCGCCCAAGTCAATCCTTTTAACGGCGTAATTCACAGTGAAATTCTGAAACACGGGCGCCGCGTGCGTAAAACTGAACCCACAGTCAACCACAAGACTACACTGCGTCTCCGACAACAGCCCGTACGGCCGCCGGCTGGCCTCGTAGAGGTGAACTAACGACGGCGTGTCGGCAACGAAGAGACTTTTGAAGTTGAAGTCCTCGAAGACGAGCTCGTCCGTGGCGCGTTGGATGGAGGGGAGCGCGAAGAGGGGTTCGGTGAGGAGGAGAGAGGAGGCGGAGGGGCTGACGTGGAGGAGAGAGGAGAAGAGGTGGGCCCATATGTCGCGCTGGAGGTCAGTATTTATGAGGTAACCGCGGTCAATGGGGCGGCGGACGGCAGCAGAGGTCAGGTCTTCGGTGGTGGCGGCAGCGGCAGTGGGAGATGGGTGGGTGAATTTTTTGGAGGAGAGTGGACGGTACATGCAATTGGGTATTGTGACGGCGGGGTCACGCTCGCCGCCATGACCCGCTTTTATGAGGCCGCCACCATTGTCTAGAACGACGACGTTTGACATCTCCGAGTACGAGATGTGGATGCTGGATTGTTACATTTGAGTGAAGTGGTCAAAGTGGTCGAGGTGCTGGGGTTTGAAGGGTTTACTGGACAATTCCATTTTAAGTTTCGGTTATTAGAAAATATTTAAGCATGCGAGATATTATTAACCGCCCAAAGTATACCAATTAGAAGAAACATACGCCCTTTCAAAAAAGAAGGGCAAAATTTTTATTTTATTTTTAGTTTTCACCGTAAATTTGCATCAATTTTAAGGAATATGTATAACATGTCGTTTATAGATGCAGTAGATAGATGATATGTCGTAAATAATCTACTCTAGCGTAAATATTTAACTATTCACCGTTACATGTCTGAAAACTTAATGGAACTTATATATTGTTTGGGCGATATTGAGCAAACCCCTTGAGGTTAATCTAGCTAAAAGTAGAAGATCTAATCGTTAGCATGAAAATACCTTTGTTAGGTGTCGAAACTGGTCGGGGTAAAGCACTCCAAAGTTGGTCAAGCCCTTATCTTTCTATCCTGCTCGGCTATAAAAGATCTTCCAACTACCGAGAAGGGTCCGGTCATATTGCTGAAAGCACCATGAACAGAAGGGAATCAAAGCTCGAGCAGAGAAGACTCGGGCATGACAGTCCCACCTCCCGACAACTTGTCACGATGATCGATGCATGACAGGTACCCCACGCCGTAGGGTTTCGTCATCAGAATCGATAACCGGCCATGACGCCTCACGATGTCATCATTAAACACCGGACCTACACTGGCACCATCATTAAGTCACAAGAACCCATACCCGCCTGACATCCCACGCCCCCAGGTTGTGCCGCAGTAACCCTTAGTTGTTAGGAAGGCACAGACGTAATTAATGCGAAGGTGGGCATCCAAGCGAAGGGGGGCGGGAAAACAGAAGGATAAATACCAGACGAGTGACAAGGTAAATGGATTCTTTCTTCTTCTTTTTGGTCATTTTTCTAAAACTCTTAACCCCAATTCCAACTTGTCTACCCAGATTGAGATTGTCTCTCTCTTCTCATTTCAAAAAAAAAAAATCTTCTCTTTTCTTTTTCCGGTCTTCTGAATAAAAATAGGATACCAAAAGAATCAACCCGATCACTGACTTGAGCGTCGGAGGATTTTCGTCGGAAAAACACTCGGCGACCCCTGACATTTTTCTTCTAAGAACGCAGGTCGGAGGATATTACCGTTCTAGCAAACGGAGAAAGGCAGCAACCAGTAAGGAATCCTACTCGAACGATCAGCGAGCAAAAGTTTACAGCATCATTTGGGAGCGAGCAGAAAATCGCATCAACACTTATATATTATGTTGTTTGTTTTATGACATGTAGTATTATACACATTGGTTAAATAATTTAAGTTTAATTATTTACCATTGTAAGTATTAATAAATTAATATAATAAATATATATGTTTTAACCATATTTTCTTTAGGTTTTGATTTCAACAAACCGGTTGCTCTCATCAAATTTAATTTTAATTAGATTCAAACAAACAAATTTATATTTGGATAGAGATAAGGCTAATAAAGGTTTATGTGTGTTTTTTTAATGTTTGAAGGCATCTGGCGTAACTGAGGTGATTATGTGAGAGGAATTAAATGAATAGCTCAATAGAGCTCATGAGATTTTATTTAGAGAGTTGATATGAAAAACTTAAGAGAGTGTAGGAGTAGCTCATGTGACCTTAGTAGATAGCGTAGATATAAAATAAGTTCTCGCCATCAACATTATCTCAATAAACTAAAAGTTATCATAAAAATAAAGACACATAATGAAATTTACATGACTTAATTTTTAGCCTGCATTAATAAAAGTAACTCACCTTTAATCCACAATGTATTTGAAGGATTACATTATTTTCATTGTAATATGAACAAAATCTTGCTAAATGTTATTCACATTAAATAATAACATAGAGAACATGAATGTTGTGAAAGTTATAGAGTTCTTTAAGAGGAGAACAAGTGAAAAACCCTTGGAGAGAGGTAGTGGTCAATATCTTCTATGGAAGTGTAAAATGAAGGAAAAACCATAGAAATTGAGGAAAAAAAAAATGAAGTAGCCCTAAAAGTTTATAAAGAGAATGATATCTCAAAAAAAAAGTCTAAAAGATCCCTTTAAAAATGATAAATGTGGAACTTATATAAGAGTGTGTTTGAGGGTATATTGGTAATTTTAGATAGCTAATGAATTTTCATTGGTTTGTGCTCCTCAAATGGGGTATTTTTGTCTTTTTCTATTATTCACTTGATAGTAACCTAAATAAGTTTGATAAATAAATAATCCCTTTGGCCCTTATGCGGTCTTTCCCATTGCGTAAATTAGCAAATGTATTATTCAGCACAAATAATAAAAGGTAGAATAGAGTAAAGTATCATCCCACAGATATTGTATGTCTAAAATTA
Source organism: Murraya koenigii (assembly GCA_025617385.1). Classification (NCBI taxonomy): domain Eukaryota; kingdom Viridiplantae; phylum Streptophyta; class Magnoliopsida; order Sapindales; family Rutaceae; genus Murraya; species Murraya koenigii. Next base: position 4,422,405 of record CM046817.1, on the reverse strand, counting down.
TTTATTTGAACAATCAATTAAGCAAATTTAGATTAAAAAATTAAAATAAAATAAAGCAACAAAAAATTAAATAAGAATGCAAGCATTTATGAAGTTACCAATGATTAAGACATTAGGACATCCAATTTTACCATAACCAATCTAATTTAATCATAAATCTATGCTATTAAAGATTATGACTTATGTTGACAATGAATTTCCCCGATCTATTTCATATCTTCTCTCGAGTAATATCAAAAATACATTCACATATTAACTTATTATATCTCTATATGAAATTAAATATGTAAAGATTCGTTAAGTTCTATAAAAATTTTTAGATAAAATTGTAAAAATCACATTGGCATATATCTGTATTTCGTTTAATTCATGGCATCCATTACACAGACTAAAAATACATAAATCTCTTCTCGATCTCATTATGTATTCTCAAATCATTCAAATATTGGCCATATATTTAAAAGCATTAAGCATAATAATGAACACTCAATTATAGAATAATAAATTAAAATTAATGTTGATGCGGATTCCTGATCGCTCCCTCCTCGAGAAGGATTTCTAGCTGGTTCTTGCGTTTCTTTATTATCCGAAACGATGATAACTCCTGGCTTGTATTCACAGAGAAAGTGTCAGAGTGCACCGGGTGTTTTTTCGGTAAAACTCTTCCAACGCTCAAGTCAGTAATCGGATTGATTCTTTTAAATTCTCTCTCAGATAAAAAAAAAGGGGGAAAAGATAGAAAACTGGAAGAAAAAAGAAAAAGTCACTTTACCTCCCATTCGTTAGATATTTATTCTCCTTTTTCACTAGGACCTTTACTCGGTCGCCGGTCGCCGTCATCTAAACTGATTACGTCTGGGTATTCTTTTTGGCAATTATTTGGCCACACCTCTGAGAATTTATGGTGTGGGGGCGACTGATAGATATCGATCGCCGTAACGAGATTATATGATGTGGGAGTGTCTGACAGTTATCGGTCACAGTGACAAAATATTGATGTTGTGGGGGTATGTGACGGTTATGTCACAGTGACAAAATTCTATGGTGTGAGAGTGTCTGTCAGTTATCGATTGTCGTGACAAGACTTTATGGTGTGGGGGGCGTCTGGCGGCTACTTTCTTCCTCTCGGAGAGAACCGTTCATCGTCCTGAACTATAGATGTGGGGCTGCTATACTTGGGTTTAGTTTTGCTTGAGCTTTGGTCCCTTCCTATTCTTGGTGCTGCTCATAACGTGATCAGCGCTCATTTAATGGTCGTGGACATTCCTGCTCTTTCTAACTTTGCTCGAGTAGAATGCGAGCATCTGAGCCTGACTAGTTTTGAACAGTTAATCCCGACCAACTTTGACACCCAGCAAGAGTGTCTTTGTCCTAATGATCAGGATATTTGTTCTGGCTGACTTAGCCTCAAGCAAGCTTACTCTTTATTTCCCAAACAATTAACACAAATTTATGGACTTAAATCTTCACAGTTAGGTTACATAGTGCCCAAGCAATATAAATTAGTTCATAAAAAAAATAAAGATAATTCATAAACATTACAAGAAATATTCAAGCAAGACAATTGAAAAAGGAAAGAGAAAGAATGAACTCAGGAAGCTGTCTCTCTCTAATCTCTGCAATTGCTCTCGGTTTTGCGGCGACTTCTTTTTTTTTTTTTATTCTCTCAATTCTTGGCTGCCACTCGTGCTCTTGTTCCTCATTTTTATAATGCTTAAATCGGTGGAATTTAAATCCTTGACCCAAAAAAGGATTAAAAACCAACTCCCAAAAGTAAGCCAAACCGCCAACTTTTAAGCCCACCGGATACTTGCCATTCCAAAGTATTTACTTCCTTAATTAATTACAATATATTTTTTATATCAGCTCTCTGCGTGAATGCATACATGATAATTAATTAAATTAAATATATTTTTTAAAATTTTTTTAATTAAATTTTTTTATTTATTTATTTTATAATTATTTTTATATAAGTTTCTTTTCAAATATTTCAATTTAATTCTTTTTTAATCTCAAATATACTTAATATAACAAAATATAAAAATTAATATAATAAAATATAATTTAATATAAAATTAAGTTAAAGAAGTATTAAAACAATATCTAAATTATAAGCATCTCATTTCCTCTTTGACGTGTGGTGAATGCTGGTGCACTGGTGTTACTACTTTTCAGAAGATACTGAGGAGTATTGACATGTCCTATTCTCCTTGCTATTTGCTTTTATAGCCTAAATGATAAAAATATTTATCTCTTTTCTTATGGCATGTAGCCCATCCATACGAGGGCTTTGATTGTCATATCTGAATTTCAATTTTGCTCCTCAAAACTCAAAAGTAACAGAACTTCACTAAAGCTTTCTTTCCCTTTGAGGGTGCACTTACAACTTGCCCTGAGTTATCCTCCCTTCTATATATACTTCTGACTTTTCTTTTCTTTTATTGTCCACTACAACGTGTCACTTTGTCGGTCCAAATAAATGTCTTTAATTAACCCCCAAAGACAATACATATTTTATTATTTAGCCTAGCAGTGTCCCAATTCTTTCCCTCTCCATGTGAACGGAGTTTAAACCCCAAAGCCAAACCTCTTGTTTTCATACAGGAAATTTCACTCTCTCAACTAGGAATTAAAATTCAGTACTTAACTAAACTTTTTTGCTAATATTTTAGAAATATACGATTGATAGTTATTATTATACATACTACGGTGATAAAAATATCTGTTCGACTCGATTATACTCGGACTCGGATATCTGGTCGATTTGAGTATCACTTGAGAAACTTAGAACTTGAATTTTATAAAAAAAAATTAAAATTATTTTATTTTAAATAATTACATTTTTTATACATTTATTCAATATATTTAAAATTTTAAATATTTAAAGTTCATATTTCATGTTTATTTTATTAAAATAAATAAAAATATATTCGTAAATATAAAATTTTAAATTATATATATATATAAAATCTAGGCTTAAAAAGTCCCAAAAAAACCCGAATACCCAAATCCGGTCTAGACTTTTACCAACCCTAATACATGCACATTTGGTTGAAGATTATAAAGAATTGATCATATATCAACTTAACACGGAATCCAAATCCAAATCCCTCAGCATCCACATTAATATAAATATACATATTTTTTTAAAGTACAAATACATATAATATTAAATATTTTAAATTAGATACATAATATTTTAAATAATTTTATGTATAATAATAAATTAGTGACTTTTATATCATTGAATTAAATGTTAATTTAAGTTTAATTATTATTTATTATTTAAGTTAAAAATTTAAAAAGTTAATAATTTTTATGTTATCAATTAAATGTAAATATTATTATTTAGTATCTAAATTATTAGCTAAAGAACAAAAATAACTAAATATCTAAATTTTAATTTTAAAAAATCATAACTTTTTTAATATAAATTTAAAAATATATTTAACCTTAAAAAAAATTACAAGAGAAATAATATCGTAATTATAATATGTCATTCATCGAATTAGTGGCACCTGTATAAATTAGTGGAGACCAACGAACCGGCATCACGTTGCTTTTAGGATGAACCGACCGATTAGTTTCAGGTTTGCTGAAGAAGATAAAAGAAAAGAATTGCCACTTTTTATAGAGTTTATGTAACAAAATTATTAAGTCAGGAACGCCGGTAATTATCTGCTCCTAAAATCAGAATGTTACTTTCTTCTGTTTTCTGTGAGTATTTTCGTAACACACTGACAGATTTAATCATCTGTATTTTCAATTTATAAATAAACCCACCCAAACTTTAATCTCATTTGTCGTTGCCCGAGATCTCAATCCGAGCGACGAGTCAGAACAGATTTAACGAGAAATGGACCCGACAAAACGGAGCTGTTTACCTCAGCTAAATGGATAAGGACCTGCTTGCCTCAGCTAAATCGATAAATTTGTTGTTTATTTGTTTTATGGAATTTTGAGGACAATTTGACCTTTTCAAACAAACTTAGAAGTCCAAACAGGAAGGCCTCAAAAGTTCCTACGATCACCCCAAGAAGGTTTCAATATGGTTGCCATTCGCAAGTGACCAAAATAAACACTTCTCATTAAAGGTAGCTGGGAAAACTTGTTTCATAACTGTATAAATATATTATAAACCATCGAAATTTTTAAATAGACGCTCATTATATACTGTATTCTGTCCATAACCTGCATGTTTGAACTGCAAGCTATGCAGGTAAGTATACATATAAAAAGAGAATGCAAAAACAAAACTTTAGAAGATAAAGAAAATCCTCTAAAGGGAAGGAATGTACTAATGTGCATCATACAAGGCAACAGCCCTTTCAATACGGTGCGTAGTAATACCCTGCAGGTCCAGGCTGCCCCATGCCAGTGACCTGCGGCATCCCATAAGGCATCATTGATTGAGCGTTAGGCCCGTAGTAACCAGAGCCACCAGCAATCTTGGTCAATGCCACTTGGCCTTGCATCCCATCCCTTCCATACTGCTGCCAAAGCTGCTGTTCCTGCACAAGAAACTGCTGCTTCCTCTCCATTTCTGCCATCTGCACGTATGAAGGAGGTGGCACAGCAAGTGATGCAGCAAATGGGTCATTATTCCCCACTGTCTGGACCGTCCCATCCGGGGCAGGGAGTGCTAGAACAGGTGTTGCACTTTTCCCAGGCCCCGGTAATGTCACACTGCTTGCACTCCCACCACTCAGTTGACTAGTGCTGACATGCTGCCTTACTGCCCCTTGATCATACATGCCATTCAATACCAATGAATCTAAACCACCTGCATATGCAGCTTTCTGCTTCGATAGATTACTGGCTGTTTCCACCAACGCTAATTCCCAATCTGCTTTACCACTTTCAGCAGCCGGTGTTTGCCACGCAGAAGTCACCTCCGGCTGTCCATTTGATGGGAATACTTCCCATGAACCATTTGTATTTGTAGGTGGCCCAGCAAACAGAGCCAATGCCAGTTTGTTCCCTTGTTCATCTGCTGACAAAGCATCCTTCAAGTTCACCAAATCATCAGTCACCTCTTGAGGTAGTGGCTTAGGTGCTTGTTGTGGCTTAGGTGGTGGTGGTGGTGGTGGGGGAGTGAAATTCTCTGGTGCAGGAAGAGCCTTGACCTCATTCATATCAGGCTCTGTTTCTTGCTTAAGAGGAAGTTTTTCTTCCCTAATTCTTTCGGGACTCTTTGGCCTGTTTGTCATTCCCTTCAAGAAGCCATCAAGTGTCCCCAAAAGCTTATCCGTTATCCTCTGCACTTCAGGGAACTCAGATGATCTTGCAATCCCAATATCCTTACACCAACCATAGAAACCGACAAGCTCATCAATCATCTTTGCTGCACTAACATAAGCATCAAAACCCCTAACACAGTCGGCATACTCCATCTCCTTAAATTTATCCAACAATACCCCCAAAGCCTCACATATTTCAACGTATAACCCAAAACTCTCCTTAACAACCAAATAAAGTGCAGCAAGAACCAACCTAGAATTCTTGGCTGCACCTGTTGGCCTACAAGCCAAAACCTTATCAAGAATCCTCAGCAACTGATTCAACCTTGCTAAAACCATCTCTGGCCTCATTTCCCTCACTGGAGTCGCCTCTTTTCTCTCCTCCCTCCTCACTGATTCACCCACATCACCATAAGACTGCGATCTCATCTCCATCCCACGATCAAAATCATCCCTGAACCCATCCTCTCTCTCTTCAAACTTCCCCTCCCCACCTCTCATTTTCTTCTCGTAAACCACAAACTCCACCTTCTCGTCCAAATACATAGCGTAAAACCTCACAAATCCACCATGATCCCACGAATTAGAATGCGCCTCATCTCTAAAATCTGACATATTCAAAACCCGCATCCCTCTCCTCGTGGAATACACAATCTCCTCCTCAAACAACAAATGCCCGTCCAACAAAAGCTTATGCACAAGCATCAAAGCCTTCACCGCGACAATCCAATCATGGGTTTTGCTCAATCGTTTGGATATGGTAGCAACACATGCACTGACATACCCTCTTGAATAAGACATCAAACTAACTATTTCCCTAACATATTTGTCATCAGCCGGTTCATCATCATGACTGGTCGCCTTAACAACCAACACTTCAAGGTCTGGTGCAATATTACCAGCCACTTTAGCCAAGCTGATACTCGTTTGATCTTTCACAGCACCGATCGCTTTACGGATCGTGCTAGGTGCCATTGTTTTCTCTCACAAATGACTACAATTACAGTGTTTCTATTAAAAATGAAGGATAATTAACACAAAATTTTTACCTTAATTTGTTTTTTCTGTTCCTTTGTGTGAAGTTTTGGTGGGTGGTGGTAGATCTGACTGAGAAATGGAAGACCTTTTTGACTTGGGTCAGTGGAGCGGACGGCGGAGATTGGAAGAGTTCACCGATCGTGAGTAACAGATCTAAGACTACATGCACTGTAGCAAACCAGCGAATGCAACTTTTCTTTACTTTCTGTTTGGATGTGTTCGTTTCATCATTTGTGTGTTTGTTTCTACATGTACGGCCGTTTGCGAGCGGGCAAAAAGAGGATTTTGCTAGATGCCGCGTTGCAGGCGTAAGGGGAGTCCATTTTGGCAACGAAACGCTGTCGTTTTCGTGCTTTCTTGAAAGGCACACGTAAGGCGTAATCGTGGAGAATCATTGTTAAAGTCCCAAGGTGGGTATTTTTTTATATTTTCCCCACCTTTCGATTCTATTGGCAAGTAATAATATTAGGATTTTAATATTTTAGCTTTAATTTTAATTTTAATTTTATATGTCCTTTATTTATCATATAATGAATTATATAATTTAAAAAATTATTTAATTATCATTTAAAAATAAATACCATATTAGTTGAGATTTGAAAAAATTAGTATTGCTAGTTTATAAGTGTGCTCGTGAAAATTTTAACTTTTTAATAAAAAATCATATTTTAATACCAAACATATTACAGTACTTTTAATTTTAATATTACATTAAATAATATATAATATAAATATATTTTAATATATGTCTATCTCAAATATGAGATAGGAAAGTGCCATCCCAACCTATTAACCATTGAATTGTGCTCATTTATTTTAAATGATGTATTATTTATTAATTAATCAATTAATGAATGTTATAAAATTTGTGATCGGTAATATTACATATTTTAAAACATCATCGAGAATAAAGATATTTTTTTGCTTTTGTCATAAAAATATCCTTAATTGACACCTTCAATTAATACTTAATGTATGTGGCTTTTTAATTTGTTTTCTCATACTTTGCTTCTTTTTATATTTTCTTCTAAAAAAATAATTTTATGAAATTTATAATACATCTTTTGATGTAACTTTTAAATTGTATTTAGTTGATTCAAAAATTTAACCAAATATATATACACACACACATGAATAAAAGGATAAAATCATGGGTGAAGATAACTACTACACTACTAAAGATTTTCTCAAATAAAGCTAGAATTATCTCAAATTATATTCGTCTAAGCCGAATGGACCCTTACACACGGATGGTGAAATAACAAATTAAATTATTGGATAATTATCATTCCCCCAATAAAATATATCATCACATCACGTAACACGTCATTCAAGAGAATTTTATTTTTCCATATTAAATTGTGGGATGGTTGAAGTCAAATTGGTGGTGCATAAAAATAATACACAATTTTTTTTTTAAAAAGGAAAAATTATAGATAAAATAGACATCTCTAAATTATGATAATATACAAATTTTTTTTAAAAAAAGAAAAATTGTAGACAGAATAGACGTCTCTAAATTATGATAATACATAATTTTTTTTAAAAAAGAAAAATTATAGAGAGAATAGACATCTCTAAATTATGATAATACAATTTTTTTTTTTTTTAAAAAAGAAAAATTATAGACAGAATAGACGTCTCTAAGTTATGATAATTGAGAGCGATCAGGTCAGGATTAGGGACGCAGTAAATTTGGTAATTATGTGACGCAGCCGAGTTGGGGAGGTAAATAAATTTTCGGAGCAATCCAAACACGTAAATATCAATTTTGTTTTCAACGGCATTTCACAGACACGGACAAGGACACTTCCCGCGAACATTTTACATTTTCCCTCAACCGAGGCAACTCACCTATTCCAAGCACAAGAGTGAGGACACAATGTTCGTTCTCCGAGTCCACTCAGTGGACGACAACCACACTATCGCGATTGAAGAAGCCGGCTTCTCCACCGTCTCCAGCACTGCCACCCGACCAAGCGCTAACCCTAGCCCTAAATTCAGCGAGCGAAGAGGATTGGTGCACTTGTTTCGGGGCACGTCACAGAGTTATCAACAGAACCCTAGCTCGCTATCAACGTGTATCTTTGTGGTTGCTGTCCCCAACTACCTCTCATCCGATGAATTCGTCCGTTTCTGTGGCCCTCACATCGACCACGTGGAGGAGCTCATTTTCATCAGGTAACCATTATGTTCATCGCTGATTTAATTCCAAATAAATCGAGAATGAATTGAATTTAGGGTTTTGGCACTAACTGCTAGAAAATTATAATTGAAATTGTAATTTTTACTTTTGCAATAAGAAAATATTTGATTTGCAACTAGGACAAGCACTTCAATTAGGTAAAGGTCCCCACAAGGTTTCTGGATTTTAGATATTATTGAACTTATTTTTTATTACACTGTCTATTCCCTGAGCAGAGCCAAAGTTAATGTCCCATAATACTGTTAGGAACGATGCTATGGAAGATCGATACAGTGTTTTGATCAAGCTTGTTGATCAGTTGAGTGCTGATGAATTTTATAGCAACCTTAATGACAAGAGGTTTTCCCCTGCTGAGGTCAGTTTTCTTTCACTTTTTCTGGTTTATTTACATCTTTGACTGATTTATTCTGGTACGAGATTAAATTGGGAACGTAATTCTGGATATGGTTTTAATAGGCTGAGGTATGCCACATGCTATTTATGCTTTCTGTGGAGTACACAGAATTAGCCGAGATTGCTAGCACACCACCGGCTGGATTTACCGAGCTACCTACTTGTCCGATTTGTCTTGGTGAGTCACATATTTCCTTCTTTTTGTTGATCACTCGGATTAAGTGGTGTTTCATACAAAATTCTGATTTTTGTTTTGGGGATTATTGAGCCTAATTTTTATTTTTTTTTTCTCTCTTGGTGGTGTTGGTATTATTCATTTTGATACTTCAGAGAGATTGGACCCAGACACTAGTGGAATTCTCAGTACAATCTGTGACCATTCATTTCAATGTTTGTGTACTGCAAAATGGACTGTTTTATCTTGCCAGGTGAACTACTTGTCTCTCACCCGTCGCCACTTTCTCTTTCTTCCGGAATGCATATGTTCCAGTTCAAAGGTTTTGGTTAATCGAATGATTTTATGTGTTATTAGAGCGTTAAGATTGGCTTAAAAAGAAGTCATAAAATGGGAATATGATTTGCATTTTTTTTTCATTTATTCATAATATAATTTGATAGCTTAGTAAGAAAAATAAATCAAATATTCTTTACGCCTTGTCATGTAGCATACTATCAAATATTGAATCCATCTTTTTCTATTCTTAACTACTTTCTATGCCCTTAGGTTTGTCGATTTTGTCACCAGCAGGATGAGAGACCAACTTGTTCTGTTTGTGGAACGGTGGAGAATCTTTGGGTCTGTTTGATATGTGGTTTTGTGGGATGTGGAAGGTAATGCATTTGTTGTAGCACTCTTCCTATGCTGATAGTTTTCAGTTTGAAGACTATTACTCAAAGTTTGTTGCCTATTTGTGAAATATGCTTTTTTCCCAAATTTGGACTTTTTATCAATTATTGCTGCTCTTGTTTATGGACTCAGATATAAGGAAGGGCATGCTGTTAGGCATTGGAAAGATACGCAGCACTGGTACTCTCTTGATTTAAGAACTCAACAAATTTGGGATTATGTTGGTGACAATTATGTTCATCGGCTAAACCAGTCAAAAGCTGATGGAAAGTTAGTCGAAATGAACTCTCCTTGCATGTCACATGAAGCGCATTGTGGTACTTGTGAATGTAGTGAGGATTCTGGAATTAGTGGAGCTCTCTTCAACAGCAAAGTTGAAGCAGTATGTTTCACTATTGCAAATTCATTTGGAAATTGTGAATATATTATCTTTATAACTGATTATTTTGGGTTGTTGATCATTATTGGTCTTGCAAAGCTATCCATTGATATCTTGTTCCCATTCTTGATGATAGATTGTAGATGAATACAACCGCCTTCTTGCTACTCAACTAGAGACCCAAAGACAAGTAAGTACATCATTCCCAGATGTAAAACCCCCTATTTGGACAAACCTCTTCTCTCTATTTTATTTCTTATTTTGATTTTCCTCTCCCTCACTCTGCCCTCATGGTTGTTTGTTAATCTCTGATATCTACTTATATGTGGGAATACCGTGCAATCTGTATACTCTTTTGAGCATTTCTGTGTTCCTGCATATTCTGAATTGTAGTCTGATTGAATACTTACAAAAGTATTATTCAATTATTTAGGTATATGGAATCCATCATTTGACAAATTTGCAGGAATTCCCAAATGAAAATTTTCTTGTTTGATTGAAATTCTTAATCTCTGCATTAGCTCATATCATTCCAATAGCTTTACACTTACATTATTATTATTATTTTCTAAACTCTTCCCCCCCCCCCCCCCCCCAGCACTATGAATCTCTACTTACAGAGGCCAAAAGTAAAAGGAGAGTTCGATCTCAGAAACTGTGGAGAAAGCTGTGGCTTCCAAGATGCAGGATATTCAAAATGAGCTGGAAATTTGTGAAGGGGCAAAAAAAGCAGTTGCAGATGTAAGTCCTTTCCCATTTCAGATCTGTTATTTTAAGGTTTTTTTTTTTTGGGTGATGTGTTATTTAATGTTTTTGATTGAAACTTTGTAATTGTTATCATATTTCATAGCATGTGATGTCATTTTCTTTTTTTGGCTTGTAGGTCAACAGCAAACTCATTAAGAACCAAGAAATTATGAGGAAAAAGTTTAAGGAAATCGAAGAGAGGTATATTGTCTTTTGCTTATAAATGCAACACAACCAAAATTCTGTGCTTAAAGCAATATTTTAGGTGGGTTTGTCAGATAGGAATTAGCAATTACGTGCTCTTGTACCTTTGTAGATAGGCCATACAATTGCACTTGCTTAGAAAAATTGAAACAACCAACACCCTCAACTTATTGGGGGCATTGAGTACGGGCTGTGTCTACAGTAGATAAGTGAATTATAAATATTTGCTTTTTGCAGGGAAATAACATCGCTAAGGTTGAGAGACGAGACCATACTTGATCTGGAAGAACAGGTACATCATTACCAAAAAGTTCGTGTATGTGGTTGATTGAATTTACTGGTTTTTGTAAAAAATTACTGATGAATGCAGATTAGAGATTTGACGGTTTACATTGAAGCCCAAAAAACGCTTACTAACATGACAGATTCCGATGGCATCAAAGGAGGAACGGTCTTGCCGGTATCCTATCAGCAGTCGTCTCCAGCCAACACCCGAAGGCACAAAAAATCAAGTCGAAGAAGGAACTAGTTGGATTGTCTCTCATGATAACTGAGACCTCTACAAGGGGGGATAGTTATCATCATCATTAGTATAGTACAAGCTTGTAGACCAGAAATATAAAGTGTTTTGTAGTGATGTTCAAAGGTTTATCTTCTTTCTTGTAAATGCAGATTTCTAGTTTTCTCTGCCAATATCAGGGAATAGAAAAATAGAAAAAAAAGAAACACGGAAAGAAGTCATTTGGGATCTTCTCATTTCTCTTTATTTTATTTTATTTTATTTTTCCTGATGCCTCAATTTGTGGTGAATTATTCCACCAGCACAAATATCAAACCAGGATAAGAAATATATATATATATATATATATATATATATATTGTTGAGTTTTGAACACTGTTACAGTGTCCTACAGGTCAGGGAGCATTGTCCTCCAAGAGACTTGGGATTTTTTGTTGCTTTAATTTACAGTGGTGCACTGGTGCTACTGGCATCTCTATATGTTATGTCAGGGGTTGAAATATTGCAGTTAAGTTTTTGAGTTACGGTATCGTAGGAAAAAAATTATAATTATAAAATAAAAATTAATAGTATATAATAAATGTAATTTTTAAATAATAATTTTAATAAAATTATTAAAGATGTAGTAAAATTTTTATTATTTAAATAAAAAATTATATGAATATAAATTTTAAGTTATAGCAATTAATGTTTTCAAAATATTTTAGTACTAAAATTTTTAAATTATAATTATTTAATTTTAATTTTAAACATTTTTTTAATATCCTCGAAATTTTTTCAGAAATTACAATTTAAATTCATATGTAAAATTACTTGAAAGGCAGCACACACGAGAGAATGACGATAATTTTAAGTAATTTGCATGCCACAAACAATTTAATAAGTTTCCGAAACAAAGAATGTGCTGTAAATCTGTAGCAAAGAACTGGTGTCTTGAGTTCGTAATTGTTTTCAAAGTGTGATGAATAATTGCCCAACCCCTATGAAAGCAAAATTTTAGTTATAGATGCCCACCACCTACTTTTTATTTGATAGTCAATTCTCTCTTTCTTTTGAAAATTGCACAAAAAATCTCTCCATTGTTAGGCTTAATTGAAAATGAAGCTAATTATTGATTGTCTCATAAAAACCCTTATACCCCCGGCCCCAAGCGTCCTCCAGAGTATTTAGCCTAATTGTAAATAAAGATTTTCCAGTCATTTCGAGGAAAAAATGTAGATATAGTTGAATGGTAAAATTTCTCTTTGTCAAAAAGAAGACGTGGGTTTGATTCCCGCTATCCACCTAGTTAATAGGATAAATGATTTCTTATAGTTGATCGTAATAGTATAGTGAATCGACACCCTAAAAAAGTTAAATAAGAGAAAAATTGTGAAGGTATTTTATTTTATTTTATCATTTTGTTATGGGAAATCTATAATAATAACCACAAAAATTTTGCAACTTGCGAAAATAATCCTTCAAGTTTATTTCCTTTAAAATTAGTCAAAATATACCAAAATAACTAAAACACCCTTCCTATGAATATATTAATAAGATCTAGAAAAATCAGAAAAATACAAAATGGATAAAAATATTGCAGAAATAAACGAATTAAATAAACAAATGATAATACATATTAAAATAATAATAGAAGAAATTAAGCTTCTAAAGATTGAAGTTTTTGAAATAAAAACTAAGTTAGAAAAGAAATCAACAATTTTAGAAGCACAAAAAGAATTAAAAGAATTAATTAGACATAAAGACAAAATACAATTTGGAGAAGTAGTTAAAGGATCATTTGATGAAAGAATAAGAACTACTGTGATGCCAGAAATATTAAGAAGAGAAGAAGAATATCAAAGACAATTACAAGAAACAATAAAAAGATCAAAAGAAAGCACACCAAAAATAAATCAAAAGAAAAACCGATATAAAACAAAAGGAATAAAAATTGATGAACCTAAAGAATCAAGTTCAGTAGTAGTGAATAATGGATAATTTAGAAGAACAATTTGATAAATTATCATTAGAAGATTTAGACTTAAAAACACTAGGATTTGATGTAAATATGAATGTTGGAGCACCACCTACTGAACCAAGTATAAAAACCGAAAATCTTAATATAGTAGTCACTGATAAAAGGACAAGAGCACATAATCAGATAATAGCATCTAAAAAACCTTATTATAAAATGTATCCAGGAGAATATATACCTGAATATAAAACAGAAAATGAACACATTAAACCTATGGGAAGTAAATTAGATATAGACTGCAGAAAAGATCCAAGTAAAACATTAATAAGTTGGTCAAATGATATGAAAATAATGTTTTTATTTAATAAACAAAATAATGATTGGGATGCACAGAATACAGAAGAAAAATTTGATCTATGGATAGAATTAATAATAATGAGTTTTATTGGTAATGTACAAAATTGGTGGGATGGAATAACTGAAGAAACAAAAACCTTAATAAGATTAGCAACTAAACAAGAATTTAGAAAAGGAATTAGTAAAGGATTAGACAAATTTACAAATTATATAAGAGATGAATTTTTAAGAGAAAATTGGGAAGATCTCAAATAACAAGAAATACAAAAAGAAAAACTTTTAGCAAGACAACATTTAATGAACCTTCAAATATGCAATTTATGTAACATAAAAAATTATACATGTGAATTCCAGAAATATTATTATAAATAATTTTACAGTAATAATGATCAAACAATTTATTATGATATGTATATAAATAAATTGCTATCACCATGGAATACTTACTTTATTAAAGAATGAAATTCATGCAGATCAGCAGAAACAGGAAAATTGATACCAAATACGTTAGGATCTAGAGTAGAATTTGTCATAAGAAAATTAAAAGATATATGTATAGAAAGACAATTATATAAAAAAGTAAAAAATGCCATGATTATTTGTTGTGATCAAGTAGATGCACCAAATCAATGAGAATATAAACCATATTATAAAAAACATAGAAAACGTAAACAAAGATATAAAGGTAAATATAAAAACAAAAGGAGATATAAAAAACACTATAGAAAATATTGAAAAAATAAAACATTTAAAAGAAAACCTTATAGAAGATATTATAAAAGAAAACATAATAAAAAAATCAAAAAATACCATAAAGAATGTAGTTGCTGGAATTGTGGACAAAAAGGACATATAAGTCCTGAATGTAAACAGAAAAATGTCAGAATAGCTGAAATAGAATATCAAGAAATAAAACCAGACTTGGAATTATTATCTGATAATGAAAACATAAATTGTTTCAATATTGAAATATATGAAAGTTATAGTGATACAGAATCTATTAGTACAAGTTCTTTAGAAAATTCAGAATCAGATGAATCAGAATCAAAATTCTGAAATAGAAAACATAGAAGATATAGAAATAGATAACGAAATAAAACAACAAGAAAATAGAGATGGATATCAATTAATTGTACAATTGAATCAAAAAAAATTACGAGAAATTTCAAGGATATCTTTAAATATAAGAAATCCAGATAATACAATTTTAAAAAATATACAACAATTCTTCAAAAGAAGAAATATAATCATTCATGAATATCAAGAACAAGAAAAAACTATAGATATAACCCAAAATAGAGGAAATATTAAATTAAGCCTGTTAAATTCAAGAGGGATATAAGCTACTTTAAATAAAATTAAAAATGAAAGGACTAGAGATAAAATACAATATGTATACTTAGTTGGAATACAAATATTAGTAAAATCTTTATTTAGAGAATGAATAAATTCACCTATAATACTTAGTTTACATGATCAGAGATTTATAGACCTTGAATTAGCACATTTAGGAACTATAGAAGGAAATTTACGTTATAAAAAATTTTTATTTACATGTTACCCTAGATATTGTGTCCATATAAAAGATAAAAATATAAATGTAAATCAAGATTTTGGTAAATAAAAATGGAAGAAGATAGTATAAAATATACAGCCTTTAGTACACCTCAAGGACATTATGAATGGTTAGTTATGCCATTTGGATTAAAAAATGCACCACAAATATATCAAATAAGGATGGATGATTTATTAAGGAATAAAACATATCCAATAGTTTATGTAGATGATATTCTAATAAGTTCAAAAACATATAAAGAACATATTGAACATTTAAAAGATTTTGCACGAATATGTAAAGAAAAATAAATAGTATTAAGTGAGAAAAAAAACGAAAATATGTCAAAATGAAATAGAATTTTTAGGAATGATACTCAATAATACAGGTATAAAATTACAATCCCATATAAGTGAAAAAATAAAACAATTTCCTGATAAATTGGAAAACAAAAAACAAATACAAAAATTTTTAGGATGTTTAAATTATGCAGAAGGATTTATAGACAATTTAGCTAAAAAACGAAATCCTTTACAAAAATTACTAAAGAAGAATAATCTCCAAAGATGGAAGGAAGAACATACAAATACAGTTAAACAACTAAAAGAAGAATGTAAAAATTTACCTAAACTAAGATTGTCAGAACTAACAGATAATTTGATTCTACAAACGGATGCCAGTGACTTATACTGGGCAGCAATACTCAAAACTGATTTAAATGAAATATGTAGATATACAAGTGAAACCTTAAATTCAGCAGAACAAAATTATACAACACATGAAAAAGAATTATTAGCGATATTAAAAGGAATTAAAAAATTTTCATTATTTTTAATTGCTAAAGAATTTACAGTAGAAACTGATAATATTCAAGTTATATCATTAATATTTAATAAATTACCAAATGAACCTCAGTATAGACGAATTCATAGATGGCAGGTATTTTTATGTTTATATACTTTTAAAGTCAATTATATCAAAGGATCTGACAATTATCTTGCAGATTTTTTATCCAAGAACATAGAATTTGCTGAAGAATCATAAACAATGGAGGAAGAAATATCCAAAATAAATGCTAAAATAAATCGACTAAAAGCTGATGCTACTGAAGCCCTAGACGCCATAGATTGTCTAAGGAAAATATTTGAAACACATAATAATGGAGTAGATAGACTGATTTCTTCTTGGAACAGTCTGATCAATAGACTCCAAATAAATCTAATAAATGTTGGAAGCAGCAGTGGACCCGTTCAACAGGATCCTATTAGTGATCCAATAAATCAGGATTCTCCCAAGAATCCAATAAACCAGGACTCTACAAGAGGCCCAATAAAACATGATCCACTCAACGATCCAATAAATTCAGATATAATAATCCAGAAAAATAAAACCATAACCATCTGTACAACAGATGAAGACAATAAAAAGACTGTCAACATAAATCCCTTTGTCTCAGAGGATGATAATCTCCCTTTAAATTCAAAAGAAGAAGATTATAAACAGGTAACCACCTGGATATACTCCATTTGTTCATACAAGAACACCATCCATAAATCACTAGGGAAAAATGTCTATCATAGAATGATAGCAATAAAGGATGCAGATCCAGTCCTTGTCGGAAAGATAGTAAGGTATGAATTTCTTGACATGATATACCCTGATATAAACCTAAAGGAGCTAGCCAGTTTTGATGAACTCCTTATAAAAGAAGTCTCTAAGTTTGCCAAAAAGAGACAAATATACCTTAAATTCTACACCATAAGTCCTGAATACACAAACAACATAGAATACCAGGCCTTCTACACCTGTAAAGAGGAAAAGATAAGTATTAATAATATACCCTCATTATACCCTCTATATAAAGAGGAATAAATCATATTGAAGGGCAAGATCAGAAGCCCATCAGAGCAATTCAAAAGCCTTATATTCCTACAATTCTCTCAACAACAAAAATGCAAAAATAAATCTTTTCTCCAATCTCAACCCATACATATCATCGTAATAAACTAGATAACCCCATAAGAAAGAAGAAGGAAACTTATATCTGTTATTGGATATAAGGAAATTTCAAGACACCAAGGGATACAGTGAAGCCTTAGAAGACTGTCCAGTTTTTCCGTGTTAGCCGAAAGTGAAGGCTTGTTGAGAGAGTTAAGGACGAGGTCATTTAGGCAGAAGGTTACTCCGTCGGTGTATAGGAAAATTCCTTTTATACAATAAAGTTTACATTTTGAATTAAAAAGAAAAGACATAATGAAACCAGGAAATAAAATTATGACATTTTATTATTCTACTTTATATTCTTTCTGTAATAGTAATTATGGAGAAATATATAGTAATAAACCATATATAGAAATAGGAAAAGAATTTCAAGATTTAGGACAAAGTATAGAACCAATATTACAAATCTCTAATTTACCTACAACCTATAATCTAGATATAAAAGATGATAAGCCTGAATTAGAGGAAGATATTAAAAATCAAATGGTATCAATTCAATTTGATAATAAGCAACTTATTAAAGGAATCAAAATTAAAGAAAAACAACCCAAGTATAATGCATATAAAGAAATATTAATACCTGATAACACATCTAACGGAAGCTTAGTAATAATGGGAAAATATTTTAACGGAATAGAATTCATAGAATGTCTAAAAATATTAATAGATATAGGTTCGAGTCATAATCACCTAAATATATTAAAAAATAAAGGATTAACAGAACATACTACAACTAATGAATATAAATATAAAGACTTCAATGAAAATTTACGAGTTTGTACAAAAGAAGTAATTGTACCAACATATATAGGAAGATTATTATTTAGAATACCATGTTTTATAGACTCAGGATTTGCTCAGAATGAAATATATGATATAATATTAGGAATGAGTTTCTTAAAACACATAAATTATAATATTACTTCTGAAGGAATATATATAAAAATGGATAGTGAAACAAAAGAATTTTGTCTTAAAATAGCAATGTGGAGAAATTAATAAATGAATACTATAAAATTCCCTTTAGGTACTTACATAGAATTAACCTTTCCTGAAACTAATATAACTACATGTGTAATAATAGACACAGGAATTGAAATTACATTAGGTAAATCCTTTTTACTAAAAGAATGGAATAAGTTCTCAGGTTCAGCAATAAAACTTATAGGAATAACAAATACCCAAGCCAAATGGTATCATCTTTTGGTGGTAAAGGTTTATAAAAGATGTTAATATTTGATGGAAGAGAAGGAGATCTTGGACATATTGCAATAAAATGAAAAAATATCATGAATCATTGCTAAAAGATTTTGGAATAACAAAAATAATTCAAATAAATAATGAAAAAAAAAACTTTCATATAATCATAAAATTGTAGTAATACAATTTAATTGTGGAACGGCAGATTATGAAGCATACATATTTTCTAAAAAGGAATTAGTTTCAAAAGAAGCCTTATTAGTAGTAAAAAATATAGGGCTACCTAATGAATTGGAAAGAAAAATAATAAATCAAATTGAAATGGATAATTTGCAAGAAAAAATATATATGTTTAAGATAAATTAAGAAATTTCTATAATAGAAACTAAAATAGAACAAGAAGATCAATGGGGAATGAATCTCTATGACTTCTTTTATTACTAAAAATAAATAAATAAAACAATTTTACCACCAATAAGATTTGAAAAATTGCTCCTGTATCTTGTATAAAATGTTTGTTTTACTTTTCATTGTAACATATCTATAATTTCTTGTATAAATTATGTACTCAATAATAATATATCTTCAATAACAATTCTTTCCATTATCTCCAGATAAATAAATTTTGTCAGTTTCAATTTATTAACTTTTGATTAACTAGATTTTTTGATTAACTAGATTAGTCTTCGGACCCCCCAAGCCAAATGGTATCAGAGTCAATAGTATCAATAAAATTATATAAAAATTAAGAAAAATAAGAATTTGAGAAATTAAAATGGAGCCAATAACTAATATAGTAGATAAAATGTATACTTTAAAAATAGAGGATAAATATAAAATAAGAAAATTGGTAAAAGAAATAAAAGAAAGTAAGAATAATATAAGAAATATTGAATTAGAATTAATGCAAGAACAAAGAGAAAGATTCAATATAAATACTAAAGATGATGAGACAATATTAAATAAACGAATGAAATTTATAGATGAATTAATTAAATTTTTTACATATTGGTATAAAACAGAAACATTATGAATAATAAAGATCCAGAATTTGAAGCTTGTAATAGAATTAGATTAATGTGTCATGCCATAAAAAGAATGATTTTCACTTGGGAAAATAAAGTTAATCTTTATATAGAATATTTAAATCAAGAAATGATAAGTTTAGAACAAGAAAAAAGAGCTTTAATTAATATAGGGCAAGAAAATTATGAAGAATTAGAATTTATAGACTTTTATGATTTAGAACAAAAAAATATATTTTTATAAAGAAATAATAAAAATATTAAAAAGAATAGGACAGAGATGTAGAAATAATGGAAGAATAATTAATGTATAAAACTATAAAACTTCAAGGACTTAAAAAAAATTACTATAATAATAAAAGAAAAAATAAATAGTATTTTTGAAATTAATATAAATATAGTATGGGTTTTTAGTCTATACAGTAAATATTTGGTTAAAGATGATAAAAAAAAATTAAAAAGATTAAAAATAAAAATTATAAAAATAAAAGAGCTAATATTGATAATTTCCTTTTTGATATCGATACTTAAGTCATTATTAAACTAATATAGAAAGTCAAATTTACTTTTAGTCATATAATCTTTTATCTTTTGTATATAGAGTAATCATTTTTTAACTAGAATTAATTTTTTTGTAACTAGAGTCAGTCTAAGAAAGAGAGAGGTTTTCGAGAAAAGCAACACTTCGTATTCATAAACAAAAGCAATAAAATTTCTTTTTCATACACACTTTGCAAGATCTTTTAGACATCAATGGGATAGCAATTAACAAGTAATTTTAATTTATTTCATCTTATTTATTTATCTTTCGGGTTAAGAAATCTCATCTAATTAATAAAAATATAATTATATTTAAAGCGTCAATAAAAGGCTGATCCTTATTATTATTCAAGGAAAAAGTTCTTAGAAAAAAAATTTAAAAACAACTTTTTGTTTTGAAGAAAATAATAAGAACTTAATAAAATTTTTAATAATTTTCTAAAAATTTCTTTTAAAACACGGTCTCCATGGTCTCCATTGACCCTCTTTTGTCGAATATATGTTGTTACAAAAAATATTTTAGGCATGAGTTAGGAGTTTTAAAGTGTTTCAATAGACATATTTTCAAAAGTAATCTTAATAAATTTTAATAACACAAGAATTTTATCATCTCATCTCAACTCTAATTATACTTGGTACTCAGGACCTCTTCTTTTCAACACAAGAAATTTTACTATCTCACCTTAACTTTAGCTATACTTGGATCATACAAGACTAATCAACCTTAAATATGCTCACCCAACTATATAAAACATTACCCTCAACCCACATTACTCTTAACTTGATATAGACATTTATTTCTAATAAAAAAGTATGATATAAATTTATTTTAGAATTAAAATTTATATTAAAAAATAATAAAAATACTAATAACTCTAAATGAAGTAAATTTCTTTAAAAAGTCAACATTCAGACCACCTAAATTTCTTTTTATAAAACCTTCTACTATTTTGCCTAGAGGGTTGTTTATAGGGTTGCTTATATCTTTTCTTATGCTGTGTTTTTAATGGCTGGATTATCCAAAAGTTGCTACTTCATAGTTCATACATAAATTTTCACTTTTATGTTTTTTCTTCTTCACAGTATTCTATAATTCCTCCTCTTAACATATTAGCATATTCTATTACTGGTAATAATATTGCGTATTCTATTTGATTGACTATTTTTTTTTTTTTTTATCAAATATCCGGGTAAGTGCACTGAACACCAAATTTACCGCTGAAAGGGGAAAACCGGGAGAGGGAAAATGGAATTCTTATTAAAAATCAACCATTAAATAAGAGTAGAAATTTTGAAAGATAAGACTTAATAATAAACTAATATTGTAAGTAAATAGCCCAATAATGCATTCATCCACTAGAAAACCGACACTATCCTTTCCAAACTTGTAAACACTAAAATAGCCGGGGCAGCCATAAAATTCTTCCTCGGATCATTTTTTCATTAACTTCTAAATTTACACCATACCTAAATCCCGAAGGGTACCCAATGATAACCATGCCTTGGCCAGAAGACAATCTCGATCCCACTTTAATACAAACCATCAGAATGAGTTGAATATCCTAAAACTGTGATGCCTAAATTCCGCAGCTTCCCCTCGAAAATCACATTGTTGTGGGAGCGGGATTGCAAGGAAGAAATGCTTACACTCTTGAGGACCTTGGTGAAAGACAATGCCATCTACTTGTCACCTTTGGGATTGTTCTGGACCAGCTGCACCAGCAGTTGTGCTAGGCCCAGCACCATTTTCATTTGGGGGAGAGGTGCCCCATTTTCCTTCAGCCTCTAATGGCTCTATTATATGAACTCCACCATCTGTCAATCCTAATGCAAACTGATTTGGGTCGGTTGGATTTCCCGCAATGACAAGAGGATACACTCTTATGCTGTTATATATTACACTGTTAGTCCAAAAAATTGGATGGTAAACAGTGAAAAACAAGATATGAATCTATTAGCCGAATAAGAAATTAAAACATACATAAAGACAAACCTTGGATTGGGAGGTAGATAAGCAGTAGGATTTATGCGACATCTCAATCTAAGTGCTAAAGCAGTGAGAACACCAACACTTCCATCTTCAAAAGCCACATATATTGACTGGCTATCACAGGAATACGTAGCATGTGTGATTGGACCACTTGCTTCTCTAGGGACAAACTGTTCCAAAAATATATTTGACATCACCAAGTGTCAGCATTCCTAATTATAAACAAATCCAAATCACATAGATTGCAGAAAAAGTGAACAACTAGACTAAGAAAAATGGCACCATCAACTTGTACAAACTAACTTAGCCTACCTGCTTAAGGCATTCCAATTTAGGTGCTTCATATATAGCTATCTGAGTTTCATGAACAGCCAACAGATGTGTCTGATCTAGATGAAACTGAACACGGGTATCAGCAAGAGCAGATGCTGCTCGTCCATTTGGAATTGTCAAGAATTTGCTAGCCTGCTTCTCCCACCCATCTGTGCTCCAAACACAAAGCTGTAGCAGGAGAAAAAGGGAAAATGAGCAATAATGACCTATACGACAAAGCAACTTTAGGACAGAATTGTTAAGAAATATCCAATTTAGAAAGTTATTCTCCACTCATGGCAACCTTCTATTCCATAACCAAGAAGCCTCGACAACAATTAATAGCTTAAGTAGGCTAACCAAAAGAATAAAGCGAGTCCCTTTGGCTTCCTAATTAAAGATTACTTTAGTTTACAAATTTCCTTTGTCAGACAGCATATTGGCATGCATACACTCCCAGTTAATTATTTCTCACCTGAGAGTCAGCTCCAGAAGACACCAGCACATTTAGTGTGTTAGAGAACGCAAGGCCTGTTATTCTTTTCTGGTGACCTTTTAACTTTGTTTTAACCTGAGAAAATGAAGCATCCAGCTTTTCAAAAATTCCCATTACTATTTATGTATAAACTGTAGATAAAGGTTCGATTAAATCAGACTACAACCTCGTCAACCCGAACGTTATAGATTTGGATAGATGAATCTTCCATGCCTATGGCAATGATGTTATTGTCCTGAGGATGAAATGCCAGAAATGTTGCAGCCGGTGGTGGGGGCATGAATGTCGTCATCGTCTAAAGCCATTAAATCAAGAGTGTGAATGTATATAAAACAAAAATATTTAAGAAAATGTAAAAAATCATGGTAAAAAATTTATCAAAATAAGCTTATGAAATAGTCACTTTCGCTAGATCTCACAGCAACAGCCAAAGTCGTTACTTTTTGTGAAAAATTGCTATTTTAAATGGTTTGGACTGCAAAAGAAGTCACTATGGTGATGCTTCAAATCAGTGTAAAATGCCAATGAATCATGACATATTCTTATCAACAGGAATTACTTTGCGTTAATCCTAGAAAACTAGGCCAACTACTCAAAATTTTCTACAAGATGCATTTAAAATAATCAATAAAGTAGACATAGCGAAACTAAAAGAAGATAAAGACCTTAAATGTCATCATATTGAATAGAGAGATTTTCCCTCCTGAAGCAGACATAACATAAGAGTCATTCTTCGAGAGTGCAAAACATGGAACAGCATCTTCAGGGCTTGTATCACTAATATCATTAGTCATCAATATTCCACTTGGAGGTTGCCATAATTGTGGTGCTTGATTAGTTGTGGCCTATAGGAGAAAAAAGCTTCGTTAATGATATGCTTAAGGATGCTGATACATCAAATTTAAAATTGACCAAAGGCATGGATCCCTAAAAACTACAATGTAATACCTTTCCAGTCGAGTTTCGCTCATTTCTTGGCCATTTCCAGAGCTTATGTACAGCATTGGATGCTAAGGCCAGTATGGCTAGTCCTGAATTTGTGTAAATTAATCTAGAAACCTGAAGAAATTATTACCATTCAAAACCA
This sequence comes from Murraya koenigii, assembly GCA_025617385.1. NCBI lineage: Eukaryota > Viridiplantae > Streptophyta > Magnoliopsida > Sapindales > Rutaceae > Murraya > Murraya koenigii. The sequence goes on along the minus strand of CM046817.1, from coordinate 4,398,311 downwards.
TAAGTGGAGAGTAATGCTACAAAAATAAAAACAATAATAACTTTTTTTTGAAATGTTTTTGCAAAATGCAAACCTTCCAAGTTATTCAATTAACAGTGAATAAAGTGAGTCATTCCCATATTTAATATGATTTAGCATATTGTCCCAACTAACAACAACTCTCTTTGAACATGCAATTTCTCTCATTATTAAATTTTCAAGCTACCCAGAAGTTCTGCACATATAAACAGAACAGATGATCGCAAAGAACTTTCTCCATGAAAATACACATAATTTCAAAATCATGTGCGGATATGTCCGAGTTTATATCAGATAAAAAGACCTCAATAATCATGAAGAACCAAATCTGTCATAATTTTAGCTTTTTCAAAAGAAAGTATAACGGTGTACAGTTCTGAAAATCCCACATCCTAAATAAATTTGTTTTTTTTTGAGAAAATTTAATGTAAAAGCTCAAAATTTACCACCACCATAACCTCAACTCAAAATATTTATTTCAGGATGTCAATTGGATCAGGATACACACATGTACCATAAAAATGAACAAAAACTTGCAATCTTGAAATTCATGCACATGCATGAATTCGATGGAACTAAAACAAGAAAAATGTAAAAATTATGGAAGGAGGGAAATCTGTTAACAAAAATTTTGTATCAGAAATACTCAGGAGCCAATCACTATAACACACTCCAAGAGATTGTAAAGTGCCACAAGAAATAATAATAATAATAAAGGAACCTAGAAAGATTACAAAGTAAAGCGTACCCTCATTGCTGTTAAATTATCTGGAAGCCTAAGGGATCGACATTGTGATGGTTCAGTGATTTCGGTCAGTTTCCAGATTCTTGACTTTTCAACTGCTTCATCGGCAATCTTTGGTTTCACATCAGTGAAATTTCTACTATCGTTGCTCTACAGAAACTCAAAGGTGAAAAGGTTAGATCATTGAACGTATTCTTTTTTATGCATATCTACAATTGAATAGAATATAAATTTGTACTACTATATGATGAGGAAAAAAAGTAACAGTTATTAATATTAAAACAGAGAGATGAAGCCTGCTTAGAGAATCTGGATAAACCCATGGCCAAGATATACACTCACCATTCCAACCATAGTAGCTGGAGCAGTTCGCTCCCCAAGGCTTGTTCCAACATTTGCATTTGCAGAACCAAATGTGCCTATTGCAGGGGCCTGTGTTCAACATTGCATTTAGAAAACATGTTTGCACAAAACTCTGTTCAAAATAGTTTAGCCAACCTTCACAATAGCAGCAGAAGCAACTCTAGAAGCATCAAATGTACGACTTTCCACTGTTCGTAGCAGCCTAATCCCATCTGCATTTGCTAGAATTTTAATACCATTATCATTTGTTGAGACAGCTAACAGAATTCCTTCTTTGTTAAATCTTATACAAGGTGAAGCCTGCAAATTTTTCAAGTAGGGACAGTTAATCAAAAGAAAGTATTGAATCAACTAGATTAAGATGGAGTTGTGGAAATCCAATTATTACCGGTAATCCACCATCTGCATCAATACTTGTCAACAGATTAACATTCTCCATGTCCCAGAATTTTATCATAAACTCATCACCAGCAGCCAAAAACCTATTTTTAGTAGTATCAAATTGCACAACCCCCGCAGAACGCTTTCCAAGACCATTATATGTGCGCTTGACTGCTCCTTCACTTTCATTCCATTCAACCAAGTATGATTCTCCTTCTTTATTTGTACCACATGAGAACAACCTATGAACATAGACCATTGAAAATTTGAGTTGCAAATTTGTAGGAGAGCAGAAAGCAACCTCCCATCAACCAGAAAAGAAAGACAGGACAGTAAAATGCACAAAACATATACAAACCTAGTTCCATCAGCGCTGTATGCCATCATTGTAGATGACTGACCTGGTGCATCATAGTCTACTCTTGAGCCCAGGTTATCATACAACCATGCCTTTATTTTCCCATCAATTGCTGTTGAGAAGATAAACTGAGCAATAGAAGAGAGGAAGAAAATGGAAAATTTGAGCAATATCACAGTTGCAATAGCATAAAATCTTAAATTGCAAAAATCAAGGAAAACGATAAAATATATAAGATAACAGCATAGGAAAAGCACATGAGAATGCAGATATATGAGGGCAAGAACAAAAAAAAATTATGTCCCAAAAGAAGTGTTCCTTAATATGCAATCCAAAAGGGGAAAAAAGGACTTAATTTCTATAAAATAAAAATCTTGATATTATGTTGTAATGTGTTGCAATTCCTTTGTTTCTAAAGCCTTAAATGTCTCAGTAAGACAGGTCATCTACATAAAACTTGAACAGCAGAGCAAAAGACTGGCAGCTGGACTTCTAAATTAACCTAGATTTATGGACCCAAATCAAATGTAATTCAAGGAGTCAAATTGGCCACCAGTATTATCATTATCCGTACTACCACATAATCTGCTTCATCGACAATCAGATTTCAACTGAACTTAAACTGAAAATCAGAATATGATATGAAAGATTTAGAAGAAACAAGAACATAGCCAACCGTGAACATTGCTAATCACAATTAGAAAATTCTACTCTTCTTCTGCTAAGAAAAAGAGCTGATCTAATAGAAGAATAACCAGCGTCGGTCGCATCCTGTAGTCCTATAGTCCATTACCTGAATATTCTCCTTGTAATGAGGACATATTGAATATACAGGTGATTCATGGCCCTCAAAAATGTACTGCTTAGCCCCAGTAACTGCATCCCACACCTGCAATCATTTGAACATCTATAAATTCTTTGATTTGAGCAGACTCTTAAAAAATTAATAAGGTAATGCAGCAAAGAAAACCTTAATAAATCTGTCCTCGCCACAAGTGACAACATTCAATTGTTTGTTTGGATATGAGAAGGCAAGATCATTTACACTGCCGACATGAGCGTCAATCTAACATCAAAAAGGATATTCATTGCAAATGTTTAGCATATCACCAACCATTCAATATGTTACAAAATGTATAACATTCACTGAATTCATGAGGAGGCTACTTCGGAAAATGGACTTCAATAAGATTCACTGCAACACAAACCTCTAGGTGGTTTCTTAGTTCATCCCCACCATGGTAGGTGTATAAATGCACAATATGCTTTGAGTATGCAACACCTGCAATAAGGAAAAAATAAATCCATTCAAGAAACATTCTTCTTATTGTTGATTGAAAACTTTTTCATGTAAACAATCAGATAATCACATGTACACTTCAAGCATACCAAAAAGAGTTCCATCAGGACTCCACATCACACGGTTAACTGATGCTGTATAATCACTTGACAGAGATGCCTGTAAAAGGAACAGACGATTATGATCAACCCTATAAGATACAATTTCAACAAGTTTGATAGATCCTGTCTGGAAATGAAGGCCCCACCTGAAGAGACATTGAACGTGCTCCAAGGTCCCAGACCTTAAAACTCTTTACAGCAATCCTCTCACGGCTACCAACCTCCCACAACATAACATCACCCATGTTTGTTCCAACTGAAATGATTGAACCACGAGAAAGGGGAGAGTATAGTCAACCCACCATTCAAAAGCTGATTGATTTAAACAAGAGATCTAAAAGCAGAAATAGAGGGAAAAGGGTCCACTATGCCAGTGGATTCTTACCAACGAGTAATATTTGTTGTACTGGATGAAAATCCATGCTCTTGACAGCTGAACCTTGATTCAGAGTCATAACCAGAGTCTTGGGCAAGTCATCAGTAGAGTAAGAACTCTGACCGTGACTTTGGGTAGTGTATGCAACAGGCAGGATATTTACAGACAGATTATTGACCTGAAAAAGGTATCTTGTAAACAGACAGATTACAGAAAATTTTATGACATCTATAAGATGTCCATTCAAGCAAAGGCTTCAAGGTGGCCATGGCATCAAAGTTTTAACCAAAGTATTAGCTGGCACTAAATACTTAAGCTGACAGAAAATAAGCAAACATTCTGCAACTATACAAACACCAAAAACAGTATCTAGAATCTTCACCCTCTATCTCTACTCTCATGGTGTAAGTGATATTAAGTTAAGGTTTCAGGTAATCTTCACGCTCTATCTCATAATGCACAATATCTAAACACCACTAAGTGCTCATGGTGCAAGTGATATTTCTAAAACCCATTGGATTTAGTAATGAGAAAACCACCTATTTTTGACAAATCATGATACAACTTATAGACACCTGAACAATTGTACAAAGAAATAAATAGTCATGAAACACTTTTCATCAATTGAACAATCATAAATACAAAGATGTGTTTAAATTGACCAGTACCACCTCATCGGATATTCCAAAGGGCCTTGATCTCTTCAATACATGTTCAGAATCTGCTGTTTGATAGTCCATAGCTGAGTTATTTGTAGGTGGAGTCCTAGGGCGTTTTAAGATGGCAGCTATCATAAACAAAGAGAAAAAGTAAATAAGTTGAATAATAAGGAACCAAGAACTTGTACCAAGAATGTCTCATAAACAAATACTACGAGAAGAGAAAATAAAGGTTCAGAAGCCACTTATTCTCCTATTATTAAAATCATCACACCTTGACATTCTTCCCTTTTTTTTCGTTCAGAAGATTTAGAAAATCGTTCCTTTATTTTTGGATAAGAATTCTGGCATATATCCCCATCTTTTAAATCTCTGTAAGTTGACCACTGTGAAATATGTAATACTTAGCATAAAATAACTACCTGCATTGTTAGCAGCAGTTAGGGCTATGGGCCCTGCAGAAGCTGAGGGGTGGGGGACAGGAGAGGGATTAGCCATCCATCCAGCAAGAGAAGTTGGGAGAGCAGCAGGGGTGGGCTGAAACGGCTGTACATACAAGCAACGTCAAAGTACAGAAAAGTCAGATTTCAGATCAGTATAATTTCCCGAAATTTTTAGAAATATCACTTACACCATGAGCACTTAGTGGTGGGAAAGCCCCAGCCTTTGGAACAGCACCCATTAAGGGATTAGTAACAGGAGATGGAGCCCGAGCACCATTTGGCTGTCCACAGGTATGGTCCACAAATAGGGTCTTTATGTCAGGATTGGCCCTCGGGTTCTTACACAGTTGATGCTGCCAATTTAAACTGCATTTCAAATGTTTTGAAATGTGAAAATTTTGGATTGAAAGCAATAACTAAAGCATCGAGTCCGGACATAAGAAAGGAAAGAATTTATAAAGCACCTCTGATTAATAAGAGTCCGAAGTCTCGAGTTCTTCAAGGAAGGAAATTGAAGCTTATCACGGAAAAGAGGGTTAGCCTCTATCAATTTTTTCAATTCAGCAAGCATTATACCCCTAGCTGACTTAGTATCTCCATATTTGGAAAGCTGTTCATTATCCCTGCAAAGTAATATTAACCCATATAATCACCAATATAAATGATACACTAGGCCACAAAAAACAACAATTCTGCAAGACATATCATATGTACCTAAAGTTTTCCAGCGTAAGTAGCTGCGTGATCTCCTTGAAAAGGTCCTCATTAAAGGCTGAAAACACTTTCAAGTCCTTAACTAAAATCTCCACTGCTTTTGCACGATCCCGCCTACATTAATTTTTTTTTTTTTATTTCAAAGTAAGCAAGGTAGCAACGAATCCAAAAGGCACTTTCAAGTGGTAACAAAACAAAACAAAACAAAACAGTAAAGTTGACATAAATGAACTTGAAAAAAACCTACTTGTCTAAAGCTTCAAGGTACTTCTGCTTTCTAATCTCAAAGAAAATCTTCATTGAATATCTATTATCATCAACCTTTGTGAACCCAGATAAATATTTCTCTACTTCATCCCACTCGCCATTTGTCACCATATCCTCAAAGTACCTCATGTTGAAGAAAAACCCCGAGTCCTGCTCCAACCTAAATAAAATAATCACCATTAAATAATGAAACTCTTAACCTGAATAGAGCGTCAACAAATTTCAACATATTCACAGAAACACAAAATTATAACATAAAAAAAAAAAAAGATTAAAAACAGTAAAACTTGTAGCGTACTTGTGAACAGTCTCTTTGAATTTCTCTTCATCGAGAAATTGAAGTATGAGAAACACGAGTTCTCTACTAAGCGAAGACATAATTCTATACCTGTACAAAAATTAAACATTACACAGATCCAATGTAATACTTCACAAACAACGATCTCTAAATTGCGAGCAATAATCAGATTCCAGTTAAGCAGAAAGAAAAAATTAACGAAATTGAGAAAATAGTAGTCTAAAACCTAAAAAACAAACAAAAATGAGAGAGTAAAGGCGAAGAGCTGTTACCTGTATGAAATTAATAGATCAGAGAATTTTGAAGAAATAGAGAGACACACGATGTCGTTTCAGTGGATTTGTTTGTGTTTGTGTCTCTCTCTCCAAGCTTTGCTATTATTGTTATTTTTTTTTCTCTTTTCTTTTAATTCTCTCTTCTCTGTCTTAGCTCTTCTGATAAGTATTTATAGAGAAAATTGGCTAGGGATTTGAAGAGGAGAGAGAGAGAGAGAGAGATGGAAGCGAAGAAACAAAGGTATCAGAGACCTATTTAATACCGTGAGCGAGAGATGAGATGAGATGAATCGGTATGATAAGTGCACTGATAAGAACTTCGATTTATCAACGTGATAGGTACGTCTACAGGCGGTGATAAGTATCTCTGCTTATGAGGTTATTATTAAATACGCTTGTTTAAGCTCTTTTTAATGTTTGAGTTGCTCTTTTTCTAATCCGCTTCGTCACAATTAATTCTCATTATATTAGTGGGTGGTTTTAAAAGTTTTAACAAAATAATAAGTAACAAAAAATAAATAAATTGTAATTTCTTCACACATCGTGAAATTTCATTAAAATTTTATCAATAAAATCAATGATTGGAGTATTATAATCTTGAAATTAACAACAATTTATCTAGGATATTTATTTATAAGCACGGAGACCTAAATATGTCACTTCCGCAAATTCTGTTTTCCAAACTACTAAATTTTGACTAGTAATATCTATTGATAAATCCAGTTTTAGCACTTGCTTAATTCTAATTATTAATCATTAATGGGAGAATCTAATTTTGGGGGGTGGTATAATAAATATAGACAGCTCTGGATTTTGGGTTTGGTGCACCAAAAAGAGGCCATTGCTGTATTTAATAGGTCGTCATTCCAGTCTTTCTTTTAAAAGCAACAATAAATTTGTCTTTGTTAATAAGGAAATAGCAACCCATTTTTTTTTTAAATATAATTTTAGATGTTGTAGACTGAAAATCACGTGATAACTACTTCATGAGCAAGTTAACCAAAAAAAAACCTGGAAAAAATAATAAAACAAAAAGGGAAAATAATTTTTAAAAAGAAAATAAAAATTGGAAGTCATTAAAGGTTGGCCAGCTACCACTGCAACGTGGACCCGTCATTCATTTAAGGAAGGAGATGAATTAAACGACAAGTTCGTGCCCGAATTTTACAAACATGCTAATGCTAAGTTGCTAACATGTGATTTAAGACTACGTTAAAGCGGTGTCGCATCGCAACCCATCTCCACTCGGCACATTTTTCTTCATAAACACCGTTTGTCATCTGTGCACGTCCCATCAACACAAATGTTGCTATTTTAATACAGCAATCAATTATTTTGTATAAAGAGTTTTATTAAATTATAAATATCGTAACTTTCAATCTATGTAAAAATATATAAAAAAAAATTTATTATATAATGATAGGTTTCGTATATTTTTATATGGATAGTAAGTTATAATATTTATAATTTAATCAAACTTTTATATAAATTCATATGATATATCAAGAGAAATTAAATAAAATATCATTTGACTCACATAATATTTTATTATTTTATATTTTTATTTTATTAATCATGTAAGATCATCACATTAATTTATATAAAAATATATTTATATCAAATTTGATGATTATAACATTACTCTAAATAAAATTATTATTTTTACATAAAATAAATTTGAGTTTGACTAATCAATGTAGAATTAATTCGTCAGCAATAAATGCGAACGTTTTACTTTCAAATTTATATTGTCATTTTCTTGTTGTCTTATTGGGTAATTGAATTAGAAGTCTAGTATGTCAAATACTCCATTACTTCAATATATCATTATCAATCCATTTTGTGGTTTAACAATTAAATATTTGAATTCCATTGATGACTTTTTTTTTTCACTCGTACAACATTAGCGGCATTCATGTTCATATCATTATCTAGATACTATATCACCAACTATACACACAATTTATCCCTAAATATTTTTCAATTTTTTAAATAATTTAAAAGAAACATTGTTGAGAGTGGAAGCATGTAATAATAGAAAAATACTGATTAGAAAAATAATTGAAAACTTTGCTGGAAAAATATTATAGGTCAGCAAAATGTATAAATGAAGCAAAAGTGTGACGCAAGTTGGATCAATGATATTGTAAAGCTTATAATATATTTGATTTGAAGAAATATAAGGAGGGGATAGGAAAAAAGGAGATGAGAAAAAATTGAGAGAAAAATAAATTTTATGTTCAAATAAATAATAAAAATAAGATTAATCTTTTTTTTAATTTATTTTATCTCCTCCTCTTTGATTTGTATTTCTCTTCTCTTCTACTATTTCTTCCAACTACAGATCGACTTAATTTGTTTACCATAATTTTCCTTTGTTAATTAGCAGTCGCTCGATTGCATACCTTTGCATATAATATAGTAGTTAATTTGTATTTACATGGACAAAGTTTGGAGTTTGCTACCCCTGGAGGATCATATTTCATTTCGGCCCCTATTGCATGCATTATAAACGAAACCTAATTATTAAAACAGTACATAGGAAGAACGAGATGAGATCGTGAGACATATGTAATGGTGCATTAAAAAAAAGTTCAATCAACTGAGTATTCCTATTTTTATCGGCAAATAAACAGTTCAAATTAATGCTGTTGTCATTGGAACCAATAATATAGCAACGTACTAAATTCGTAATATTATACAACATCCCCGTTAGTAATAGCAACATGACAAATGTGTGTTTTAAGGATATATATATATATATATATAAAAAATAAGATGATCAATAATAATATTTTATTTGAATTTCTTTATATTTTTTAATAAAATAAATGTTTAAAATTGAGTAAAAACTTATTTAGTTTTTATATATTTTGAAGTTAATACCAATTTAGTTCATGTATTTATAAAAATATCTTAAAACATCAATGTTATTAAATTATTAACACATCTTCCGTTATTTATTATTTCTTTTGACTTACTTTTACAATATTGTTTCTTTTTTTTTTACGTTAATACAAAATATATCACAAGAAAATTCTACAGTTAATTTCATTCTAGCCGAAGTCAGTGCCACCCATTTTAATGAGCAGTTGGTATAAGAATAATAATCACACCAAAATATAAGTGAACTCAAGATGCTTTTTATTTGAATTATTTGCATGATACAATCAAACTTGTTTATAATTATTAATTTTTATCTTTTAACAATTATGTTTCATACACACCTTACTAGTGATATTGATTGTTAACTCTTTTAATAATTATTATATAAGTTATTTTATACTAAAATAAGATAAAAGTCCGTTTGATCTTTATACTTTGATATTAGCATCCGTTTAATTTCTATATTTTTTTAAATGCCTCATTTAATTAATGTCGTTAAACTATTGACACTTTTGCTGTTATTTTTATTCTTATAATATTATTCTATTATAATAATATTTTTTTACATTAATAAAAAATAAAATAAAATAAAAACAAAAAGAATATATATTAATTTTTGTGGGAGCTTATATATGTCTAAAATATACTATTATAAGAATATATATTAATTTTTTTCTTTGTATTAATGTCAAAAAAATAAATACTATTATGAGAAAGTAATATTATAAAAATAAGTCAAAATAAATAAAAAAAATAACTATAAGAATGTCAATAGTTTAACGATAAAAATTAAATAAAATATTTTTAAAAATATAAAAACTAAACTAATACTAAGTTTAAAATGTAGAGATCAATCATAATTTTACCTCTAAAAATATCCTCATTCACTAAAATATAAAAAAAATAATGATTTGATATTATTTTTCTTTGTGTCGGCCTATTAAAATTTTTATTTTTTAAATATTGTGAGAATATCGAATTCTGTATTTTGGATTTTTGGTCAACACCTCTCTAACATTGCGTACCTTACACGCACTCTGGTGAGAAGCGAGTACGAAAGCGTAAAATACTCTGGCGCGTGGAACAAAGCGGTTTTATCAGTTTATTTTATTTTTTCATAGGCGTGTGACAGCGTCTAATGAAAGGATAAAGCAGAAGACATGTTAAATCAGAGAGGGAAGGGGTTGATCGTTTTCTTTATCATCATCTCGTAACTTATCATCTTACGATATTATGTTATTCTCAAATCGTTTTTCTCGTTTCATACGCAACCACACGTCAATTCGCGCTGACGCACGACATATTAAACGGCTGTAATCAGACAATGTTTTGTACTTATCTGAAATGATAAAAATAGCGCTGATCACATGCGTGAGTCCGCTTTGTAAAATCGATGAACATCGCTTTAATTTTTTAAACTCCTTTTTGTCAATTACAACTCTTCCAGTTTTGTGGGGTTCAGATGACGCCACGTGCAAATTTTATATACAGTAACGTTCGCTTTTTGCAGGACATTTCAGAGAACATGCATCAACTATTCAACTGTATTTTACGTGCTTTCTTTTTTGAAAAGTTAGTGGAAAAACAAAGGCTCAGAAGAGTCAATTTTATATCAGTAAGGCTAATATTAAAAATGCTTCGTAAACTACTTATTTGATCGGGTGGATATGAATGAATATTTTACCATAGGATATTTTTAATATAATAATAATTATTTTGTATTCTTGTAAAAGTGTATTCTTAAGAATATTTTCCTAAAGTTTATTTCAAATATTTCAATAAATTTAAAATCTCAAACCTAAACATTAAATCATTCAATCTCACATTTTTTTGAAACAACTCGATAGTTTAGCAAATGGCAATTAAATCACTTTTATTTCTATCTATATTTGTGGGTAGAGGTAAATTTCCTTGTGTATACATGTTTACTGAGGTTGATTGAAATATTATTTAGCTTATATTAAACTTAAATATTCTAATTTTGTTATTACGTAGTTGATTTAAGAAATCTAAAATTTCACTATTATAATTATCAATAAATTTGAAATTAAAAAAACTCATATTTTAAAATGAGTGGGAATACAATCACAAATATTTTTATATAAATAATATTGTGCAAATTGATATGACAAATTCTCATTGGTTGAATTAAAACATGATTGGACCTATATGACTTATTTATATTTGATTTTATTTTAATCAATCAATCATATATTTTTACATTAATTTATATAAAATTATTTATACAAATATTTATGATTCACTTATGCCCATGGCTACCTTGGAGTTATTTCAAAGTAGAGTACAAATTATAGTTATGCAAGTAAAGTGGTAAATAATAAAAAAAAATATTATAATTTTAATTGTGTAATTATGAAAAAATATTCTACGGTGGAACAACTCCAATGTATATAGACCATTATCTTCGAATATCCATACTTCAAAAAGGCTCACATATTACCATGATTTACACATGCCGAAAACTAAAATCACGTGAAGCAATTTGTTTGAATATACATATGTATGTAATGTAACTTGAAAATATACTTCTTTGGTTTTAAAGGAACATCAACGAGTTGGTCCAATATAGATATTAGATACCGCGGTATCCATATATTTTTTTTAATAATCTTTTATTTAAAAAAAAAATTTAAGGTTTATTTTGACTAATATCAAGCATGACACAGTACATTCGTTTATTTTATGTCAAATTGTCTCCAAGCTATCAACATTTTCACAACAATTTTGTCATTTGAATGTTTTTCCAATTCACACACTTTCTACGTTAAACTTTTTTCTTATTTTCTTAGAAAATATATATTGGATGAATAATTGTTCTATCAATTAATATGTGAAGATTAATACTGATGGAGTGGCAAAAAGGAAGGACTATTTTTAGAGTGAATTGTTGTTTTGTCATGCTTTTTTTTTGGTATAAAAACATCATTTTATGCTATTATTAGTGCTTTAATTGGAAGTGGCGGTGAGTGACAACGTCAACATTCAACAACTGTTGTTGCCAATATATGTTTAGTTCTAAATTTGGAGTATTCTTACTTTCAGATGCTCTCATATTTTATGAAAGTTAATTCAATTGCAGATTATTTTTTGAATACGAGCTTGAGTTGTGATAGTTACACTCGATCAATGGCTAAGCTAACAACACTTTTTTTATGTGCGCTGATTTTATTTTATTTTTTTTAATTCAATGCTTTTCTACAGCTGAAGATAATTTTACAAAAAGAAATTAAAGATACAGCTAATAAGAGGAGTCATAATAAATTTTACCCATTTAAATATTTGTTCTAATCATAATAATATAGATTTAGACAAGAATTTAGTGCTCGTTGTAGAGGCGACATAATTAATTTATACAAAAATTCTTATATAAGTTTCAATTAGAATAATTTTATATATAAATATTTTTTAAGAGAACTAGCCCGACCCAGTCCAGATCTATATTTATAATTCTTTCCTAATAAATTTTTGAATTAAAAAAAAAGTCATCCAAAATGTTTTAACCTTTTCAAATAATTTTGTAACTTAACAGTGATTACGTGGAATAAAAATATTAGCACAAAGAAAAGAAAGAATAATTTAATAGACTCGGAGTCGGAGAGACCAACTTGAATGAAAGTTAGAAGGTGAAATCGCTTTAAAAAAGAACAACAGCCAGCTGAATTAGAAAAAGACGCAAAAATATGTCGCTTTCTGTGGGAGTTGTCTCGGATGCTTCGTTGCACCTGCACCTGCACCTGCACCACGTTTCTAATTAATTATTAATTTATTATTCATTTTCAAGTTTATTATTCCTCATCAATTCTTTTCTTCAGTCCCTCAAAGACGCAAACTCTATTGTCCGTATTCTCTATTTGAATATTCCAAAAGGGAAATATTATGCATCTTTCGTTTTAATATTACATTAAAAAAGTCTACCATTACTCACACAATGTATATGTATATACATCAAAAACCGGAGATTGTTACCTCATAGTTGCGCGGTTGGGTGCAGCTCCCTCACAAAACGGCTCGGTAGGGTTGGTAAAAAAGGAGTTTGGACAAGGTTCTTTTAAGTTTAGGCTCAGGTCAGCATTATTATTAACTAGTTAATGTCTTTTAAAAGTCCATCTAAGTTTAGATAGGTCTAAACGAACTTGAGCTGAGACTCGACTTTTTATTAATTTAAATAAAATTTTAATTAAATTAAAAATAATTATTCAATACATAATAAAATAATATTTTAATACACAAAATATTATTAATATAACATAATAAATCATAAATATTATAAAAAAATATTAATATAATTTTATAAATATTTTATTTATAAATTAAAAAGACAGTCCTTTTCTCCTAAGCCCTTATCTAAGCCCGCTCTATGTGGGCTTCTTATTTTGAAACCCATATCTTGACCCAATCTATACGGGCCGAGTTTTAAGCTCGCAGAGCTTAGGTTTGTTTGCTAACCCTTTGCGGTAGGTCTCATTTGTGGTCCACGGTCGAATATTATTCATGTGAGGGGTTGTACCTTACCGCAATTGTAAGGCAGCCCCCTCCATCAAAACATGTTCGAATACAATGTAGTTAATAAAAGGAGAAAAATGTCAATTTAAATATACTCCAAAAAAAGAATAATATGTGAATATAATTATGCTCTATAAAGGATAATAAAAAAGAGATTTATAAGATGAAAAATTTAGAGTGCGTTTATCATTTATCTGAAATTTGAATAAACTAGCTTGAATTAGGGGTAGCAAAAAAGTCCGGCTCGAATTTTTGGTCCAGTTAGCCCGGCCTAATTTTTTTGGGCTTTAGCGTGAATTTAAAAGTTAAAATTCGGGCTTGAGCTTTAATTTTTAGGTCTGACTAAATTTGGGTTCGGGTTCGGGTTCGGGCCTTATATGACCCGATCATTTAATAAATTAAAAAAAATTACACTAACACGACACGCACACATGACACATCACAGATTGAATGAGTGTTTTTATTTGTATAAGACATGAGTGTTGTTTTTTTTTTTTTATGATGAGTTGTGGAATTGTGTGTTTTTATTTGTATAAGACATAAGTTTTTTTTTTTTTTAATGTTGGATTGTGGAATTGTGTAATTTTATTTGTATACGATGAATTTTTTTTTTTAAATGACACAAGTGTAAATTAAATTTTGAATATAAGTTGTGAAATAATATGTTTTTATTTAAATAATAAGTTTGAACTTGAGAGAAAAAGTTGTGGGTATACTGTGCTTGGAAATAAATCAAACAATTAAAGTAATTAAACATATAGCTGAGACACTAGGTGAACAAATCAAATAATTTAAATAAAATAAAGTTGAGACACTGTGCTGGGTTTCAATTTGAGTGGTCGGGTCGGGTTCAGGCCTGACACTCGACAAATTGCCAACCCTAGCTTGAATAGAATTGAATATCTGAATTGCTAAAAACAAATGTTAAGTTATTTTTTTAACTTAATAAATATGAAAACTAGTATTTTTACATTTGTACCCTTACAAATTATAAATGTTAAACAAATAATAATCATTTCAAAGAATTTAAATAAGATAATATACTATCATAATATAAATTATGTTCAATTAAATATAACTATTTATATTCTAAATTAGTATATGTTAATCAATTTTATTACAGTTCATGATATTTTTATATGAAAAATATTCTTAAAAATAATGCTAATTTGAGGGAAATAAAAAGATAAAAATAATAATATTATACCACTATATTATCACAAGTTATAGAGATGAGTAATAATACTAATTATTAAATTTTATTTAAGTAAGAATGAAAATTAATTAATTATATGAAGAAATTTTGGAGAATGTTTTTAATGATATCATTCAAATTTTTTAGATTAAGTAAAAAGTTAAAAAAAATAATTTAATAACTGAAAAGTTTCATTAAATTAAAAAAGCAAACCAACTTAATGACTTAATTGATTAATTAAGTTAAGTGAAAAAAACAAATAACCTTAGCTATTATAAGGCCATAATATACATAGTGCTCGAACTCTCAATCTCATAAGGACGTGATAGCTACTAATTTAAGGGATGGCTGTCAAGAAAAATTTTATTTGAATACGTAGTAAGATGTAGATAAAAAGAACACTCTTAAAATGATCTCTAACATTATGATTAGGCAAGCACCAAGTGGCAATGGGAAATTGGAAGGGACACCCCACTAAATTTTGGTTGGCCACTAACAACATCGTCATTTATTCAATTTGGGGGGTGCGTTTAGCATTGATCAGCTGATTTGAAGGATCCGAAAATACAATTGAGCACTTAAGTTGACTTTATTTTCAGTGTGGGAACCTGCCCTCGTGTATGTATAAATCGTAATGTATTATTGGCCACTCATTCTTCCATTACCTTATCATCCTTTTCAAACTACTTAGTACGGGCCATTACTTTCATGGATTAAAAGTGCTTACGTTTTGCCAATTTCTGACGACCTTCGATCGAATAAAATCTAAATATCCCCTCTTTTTAATATTTACTACGCAATTAAAACCTTAATTAAGGAATAAAACAAATGAAGTCAATGAATTGTATCCTGGAGAAACACTACCATATATAGAAGTGATTCCAAGAATTGCTCTCCAAAGCAAAGCACCCATGCACCACCGCACTACTATGCAAGCCTCCCACACGCACAATGCATCATTATATATTTTCACGATGCTTGCAATAAAAAATCTATCGGAACCTTTTACATTAACAATAAAGACGTGGTGATCAGTTGCACCTTTGATGTGTTAACATGAGGCAGAGTGGGGGCACAAAAGCGCCTTGTTCTTGCTGTCTGTATTCGTAAAAGCAATTCGAACAGTGATATTCTACAACCGTAGCTCAAAAAAGTTATTCCCAAAAATAAAGTTTGGACAAATAGTATCACTGAGGTTCACAAGAAAGAAACCAGCTGGTCAACTGTTTCATAAACATTTTTTTTTTTTTTGTTTTCATTTGAACATTTGTGTTTCACCTGAAACAAGACAAGATCATAAGGAGCAGCTAGACTCGCTTTGGATGTACAAGTTGCTGTTTCCTCGGTGAACTGAAAACTCTTTTGTTCACTGTTTTAGATAACAAACCAGTAACACCTCAATGATGTGAAGGCTACTTGTAATAAAATTACTGAACAAAGAGGAAGGATACATACAATTCTGCAACAAAACCTAAATGCTTTTCACTACCTATAGAGGTTTTGCCAAAATACTATCATTCTCGTAAACAGC
This sequence comes from Murraya koenigii, assembly GCA_025617385.1. Lineage (NCBI taxonomy): Eukaryota > Viridiplantae > Streptophyta > Magnoliopsida > Sapindales > Rutaceae > Murraya > Murraya koenigii. The sequence continues at coordinate 4,381,877 of CM046817.1, read as the reverse complement.
CGCCAGGAAGGAGAAACTTGAATCTATCAGCATTCTCTATCAAATATGCAGGAAGGTGGACTGCTGATGCCGATCGCGGTATTGAGCCCATCTTCTTAATCAACTCTTTGAAGGTGTACTCTTCCGGGAGCATGTCAAAAAGATCATCTCCCCTACAAATGAGTTTCTGTATTCGAGAAAGATCTAAAAACTCCATGCGTTTCACTCTATTTGCATGGCTATAAGCAGTCATCTTAAATACAATTTCGTGAAGATGACGGAAACAGAAGCTACAGTGCCATCCTGCATCCGAAAGAATGAAGTCCGTTTGGCGTGAATGCCGATACAGGGTCCCAGGGTTGTAAATGTGAACAGTGGCCCGCCAGCTGCTGTAATCCACAGGGAATTCAAATGAGTACATGTAGTTCTTCATCTCAAGATGTAGAATAGGGGGCACCCCATCACACCATTGCAGTAGTCTCACAGTGTGTGGGCTTGGGATCTCATCAGTATCTGACATAATGAGTAGATCGTCGTTTGATATCCCAGCATAACAAAGCAATCCATTTATAGCTTTGCGCTGCTCTGATTCACGAACAAATGGATCTTCATCTGACCCAACTGAAGAAGATCGACCAGGATATACACCGTGGACAATCTTCCCCTCCGCAAAGGCATACCGAGCTCGGTTTAAGGAGAAGAAGAGAGGTTTTCGAATGCCCGTGAAAGTGGTGTTAGACTCGAGGATTACAAATTTTGTAACATATGGATCCAGCTCTCGCCACCTGATCTCCAAAAGGTCTACCTCATTGTTGAAGATAATGCCATCAAATACACGGCGTGGTTGTGAACGTATGGACCAACCATGGAGTTTGCAAAGATGTTCAATTGAAACATTCTCCGCATAATAGTGAGGTAGGTATTGGAAAGGCGGAGGAGGCTTGTCCCAGAGTGGGCGGACAAAGTAGGATATTTTCTCACGATAGGTAAAGAGTGCAATCATGCAAATGGAGCCAATCATAAAGAGCATAATAAATAGCAACTTCGGTGCAGACCTTCTTGAAGTGAGGCGAAGAGGTCGTTTGGCCATGCTTTGGGGGTAGAAGAGGGGCAGCTACAACCATGTTTGTTCAAATTCAATCACCAGAAAAAACATTGTTCGGATTGTCACATCACCTGCATAAAATTCATACTTTCATTAAAAAATAGCACAAGTAGTAAGTTCAATTTTGAAGGAATTGTCATCCAACAAATTTAACAAAAAGTGTAACTGTTAAGTAGGAGATACAGGGAATTTATAGTCTTCAATAAAGAACACCGAAGAACAGAAAGAGAAAAGAAAAAATCAAGTAGAACCTGACTTCAACTGTAACAGATTGATTTATCATTTTGACTCTTCATGATAAAACATACAATTTGGATTGGAAGAATTGAATCATACAAGTCCAAGTATACCTAGCAGAGCTAAACTTTTAAATCCTTAGAGAAGTACAAAACTCATGGTTTCAATGTGACCATGAGCAAAGTGTCAAGACTGAATATATAACCAAATTCTTAGCATCAAGCCCCCCAGAGATATTTTTGCTGAAAGTTCATGATGGCATCATCTTTGTCACAGGCATAAAGTTATGCACCCAAACAACCAGCACATTCACAAGCATAAAGTTTTCACTGCCAATACAAATCAATTTAAAGCTTACAAATCATTTCCTGGTGCTACTTTGATTGCAAGTTTACAGATGAAAACAGCATCCCAATGTCCATTATGATTGTTCTGCACTACACATTTAAGTTTCGAATATGATATAAAAACTAATTCTTATATATTCCATACCAGGATAGTATGGTACTGCAATGAATCCATTGCAGTACATGCTAGGTGTTTCTAATTTGCTATAAATGACAGAACATCAATTGAACCAAAACTCTATGAGACAAGAAAACGGAAATAAAGTGTTAAGCTCATATAAGGATGAATATGCAACATACAGCAAACCAAAAAATTGTTCACAAATGTTCCAATGATTCAAGATATAACATAGATATAGATTTCAATGTAAGACATATTAACTTCCATGCAGCCTAATCTCCATCTGATAAACAAGCTAAGTAAGTAAGTATAACGTTTTCTTGCTTTAGAGAGGCTAAATCATGATCAAGAAGAACCAGCAAAGAGAATCTAAGGGCAGAATTGCAAGAAGAGAGCCACAGTGTTTTCATCAGAGAACTTTTGACAAGTTCAAGTAAGCGCAGAAAACCCTTTACTTGGTCAAATTACAACAGACACAAGATATAAATAAGTATGGGTCAGATTTGAATTCAACTAGCCCAAATAGATTTGAATACCTTCTGGGATTGAACTAAACCCTGTCCATACCAACTGGAGAAAATGAGTTGCAATTAACACAATTAAATAAATCATAAAACAACAACAAAGTGAAATTGCACGGTAATAAGAACCCATTGAATGAATAAGAAACCTGGATTTGAAATAACTAATTCCTCATTGGATCCATAGCTTCCTTAACAAAACAAAGCTACATATAATCAACCAGATAAAATTAAAAAGGCAAAAAGAAACCTTCTACATTCACGTCAAACAAAGGTTGTGCAAATGAGCAACATAATCACACAGCTGTGCTTATGATACAAGCTTTAATCGATTCAAAAATGCCATCAATAACTTTACCAAATAAAAAGAAATATAAAACAGAAAACCAAAACCCTAAAACTAATCACTGAACAATAATGTCTAAAGAGCAACGTAGTAGACAAGATTTCGATGATATTAACAGGATTTGCGAAAAATACAATGTGAAGTATAAAAAAATAATATTTAAAAAAACAGACATGCCTCTGTACTTTGTAGTGTAGCTCAGAGACTGAAAGCATTCCCGCCAGCTTATGCGAATTTACGACTCAATCCCTGCACCATTTTAGTTGCTGAACTAAGAGAGTGAAACTGATTGTTTAATTTCTTCTTTAGAAAATTAAACTAAAACATGGTATTGTTCTCTCTCAGTTACTAGTATCCGGAAGTGAACTAAGCTACGGTGCTTGGGTTGTTGAAGAGATATAATTCTGTATGCTTAAGTAGACATTTTATTTTACATCAGCCGGTCCCAGACGGACACGTGTAATAAAGGACCCCGGATAAGGACAGTTGCTGGCAACGTGGCGGGTGATTTCTGAGTTGGCTTGCACGGGATTTCCAGCAGGCGAACGTTATGCTGGCGGGCTGTTTTTAAGTTCCAGAGTGACGTGTCACTCAGTTACAAGATTCTCTTGGACAATGATTCGGACAGTTTTCATACAATTACGGATTTGCCCATTTCGGAATCGTCGCATGTGGCCTCCCGCGCCCGGCTAATCGATGATTTTCTTTTTTCATTTTTTATTATAAAATCCAACCTTTCCGTAAATTGACTGAAATTGGAACCTCATATAAATAACTTTTATCAATTCTGAAATAATTTTAAAATTTTTTTATTAAGTTGCCAACCGCTATTATAAATACAGATCTAGATAAATTAGTCATTTTGGAAAAAAGAAAAAAAATTATTAATTAAGTGAATATTATTTAATTAAAATTATAATTTAACACGTTGATATAAAATCTATTATTTAATCAAAGTTTTAATTTATTTTACTGTAACAAAATCAACAACGTGATTAAACACCGGATATAATAAAATCTTCCTACCTGATTTTCGGAGGAAGAAAATACTTTCACAGAATCGTTTTTTAGTTTTAAATTGAACTGTCTTTTGACAAAACAATGAGCTTCTAATAAGCTTTTGATAGAACACTCTGGAGACGATACTTATTAGCTTGGTTGACTTTTGAAAATAGATTAATGGGGTACCAAATTTGTGACAGTAACTTATAGTCTTTTAACACTTTAGTGTTAGTACTCCATTACACCCTTTTTTTTTTTTTTGGGTCTGGCGTTTTATCTTGTTTTAACTCCACTTACACTGCGCCCATTCTAAAGGCCATTGCAAGATTTTGGTGGGAGAGCAAGGAAGGTAAGAGAAGTATTCATTGGGCAAGCTGGTATCAGATGAGTCAGGCTACGAGCCGTGTTGGAGTGGGGTTGGCACCAGTGGCACAGCAAGGGTGGAGAATCATTCAAAACCCAGATTCACTTGTAGAAGTATTACAAGCGAGATACTTCAAGCAATCTAGATTCATGGAAGCAACTTTGGGATCTAATCCTTTATTTATTTGGAGAAGCGTTTTGTGTGCTATTCTCAACTCTCCAAGGATATAGATGGAGAATTAGATCTGGTGAGCAGGTGTAGGTATACAGAGATGACTGGATTCCTAGGCCAGTTACTTCTCCAAGCCAATTTCTTCTCCAACTCCCATGACGGAATACCACAGTTTCTGAGCTAATTGATGCTGATAATCAGTGGAAAGAAGATTTGCTTCATGGTCATTTTTTAAAGGAAGATGCTGATCTAATCATGAATATTCCCTGTGGAGACCAGGTGTTATTGGCATTATGACAAAAAGGGAGAATATCCTGTAAAAAGCGGATATCAGGTAGGTCTTAGAAAAACAAGATTTTCTTATGGAGAGCTGCTCAGAACCTACTGCCAACAGCTGAGATCTTGTGGAAAGGAAAAGTGTTGCAAGAACCCTTTTGTCAAATTTGTGGTAATAGATTTGAGAATACATTCTGTTGATGCAGTTTTTTGTTCGTTCTCAAATGATGCCGTGAACTTCTGCTCGCTGGTTGTTTGAGCAGGATTTCTTACTGGCTCTTGTCTTCCTCCGTTTACTAGAGCGGTGACGTCTTCTGACCTGCGTTCACATAAGAAATGTCAGGAGCTGCTGGATGTTTTTTCGGTGAAAACTCTTCAACGTTCAAGTCAGTGATCGAATTGATTTTTTTAGTATCTTCCTTTAATTTGAGGGACCGAAAAAAATAGAAGGTTTTTTTAAGCAAAAAGAGAGAGAGAATCCATGTTTGGGTAGATCAGTTGGAATTGAGGCTAAGAATTTTAGAAAAATGAATGAAAGAAAAAAAAGAAAAAGAATTCCTTTACCTTCTCTCTCGTCTGTTATTTATTCTCCTGTTTTCTTGCATTCCTTTGCTTAGACGCCCACTTACGCATTAATTGCGCATGTGTCTTCCTGACAACTAAGAGTTGTTGCGGCACAACCTGGGGGCGTGGGATGTCAGGCGGGTATGGGTTCTTGTGACCCAATGATGGTGCCGTGTTTAATGATGACATTGTGAAGGTGTGTGCCGGTTATCGGTTACAGTGACGAAACCCTACGGCGTGGGTGCCTGTCAGACATCAATCGTTGTGACAAGTTGTTGAGAGGAGGGGCCGTTACGCTTAGGTCTGCTCTGCTCGAGCTTTAATTCCCCTCTATTCATAGTGCTTCCAGCAATATGACCGGATCCTGCTCGGTGGTTAGAGGATCTCTTATAGCCGAGCAAGATGAGAAGATCAGGGCTTGACCAGCATTGGAGCACTTGACTTCGACCAGCTTTGACACCTAACAAGAATATCTTCGTACTAGCGATTAGGTCTTCTACTCTTAGCTGGATTGAACTCGAGGGAGTCTGTTCGGTATCGTCCAAACACATTCCATGCTTTAGTGGAATGTGAGGCAGCCCAAAAAAATATAGAGAGGCTCATTAATTTTGCAGGGGGATTTATAGGAATTGCAAGTTCAGATATGCTTAGTATTTTCCAAGAATTAGTTAAGAAGTTGAGCAGAACAGAGTCTGAAGTGATGGTTGCAACTTGTTAGAGATCTTGGCAAGCTAAGGAACAAGCGTTGCTTGAAGCTGAAGCAGTGATGGAGGATTATCAGAGAATCAGAGTCTCATAAATGGCTTATAAAGATTCTCAGAAGAAGAAGAAGAAATTAAAAGTTTGTCAACCTACACCACAAAACTAGTTCAAGCTGACTGCAGACGCTGCCATAAGTAGAAAGAAACAACCAGCAGGTTTTGGAATTGTGATCACGGATTCAACTGAAACTTTTGTAGCTGCTGCGGTCGAGCTTTCTATGTTTTTAGGGGATGTAGCGTATGCAGAAGCTGAAGCTGCAATTTGGGGTTTACAGGTGGCAAAAAATGTAGGCCTAGAGAACACCAATGTCAATTCAACGAATTTAAAAGGTAGTGTATATAAGGTAATATCTTTTAGAATAATGTTAGGAATATTAATTTTTGAGCCCCTCAACTTAGTCTTAATGTCATATGTTTATGCATCTATTAAATGATGTATTTTATTGTTTGTAAAACTAATAAAAATTTAGGATACTGTAAATACTACTATTTAAGTGAAATCAAAGTTCTTTTATATATGTATTTGGAATTTTGGATTATATATATATATATATATTTTAACTGGTAAAATAATTTGTGCAGTTCGAGTAACGAGTATTGAGTTCTCCACCTTTAAAATCCCTATTATCATATTAATTGAAAAAAAAAATTCTTGTTTTTTCAGAGAATGAAACAGAAATTTAAAGCAAATGAACTTGTATATAATGAATAAACATATACGGTAAATGATTTTATTTTTTTATTTGAAAAGACTAAAGAATATTTTGCGTCATTTAATACTATTTTTTGCTTTCATTTTTCAGTATAATTATTTAAAATGTTTCTTTGCTTTGAAATAATTATTAAATTTTAAAACTAAACATATAGGAGAAATTAAATAGATATATAAAATATAATATAATTTTAGAGATGAATTGGGGCGGACATTACAATTTACAAGGATACTCTTTGTCGAAGAGTTGTTGAGTTATATAGACCCAGGCCCAAAAGAAAAAGCAAAAATGACAGGCCAGTCTGGATTCACGGAGCAAGTCTGACAATAGATCAGGTGAGTGGTGGTGGGTCTACCGACACCGCCACTAAATTCCTCTCAAAGTTTATTTTTAATTGTAGTTAATAAATTATTTAAATAATTAAAAAGTAGATAAAATTTAATTAAATAATTAAATAAATTGTTATTTTAATAAAGTTTTTAGTTTTTACATATATCTCTCCTTTTATAATTTATATTTATATATATATAAAAAATTTAACTTATAAATATTTATAAATATAAAAATTATGTAATCTGAAGAAAATAATTAAATAACTGGAGGTCAGAAACAGAGTTAACGTACAACCTAATAAAAGAGGAAGTCGGCATTTCTGTAAGTGAAACCTTCCTTTGCTGCTCTTTTCGGTAACCCAGAAAGTGTCGTACACATATCCACATAACGAGTTACACCCACATAAGTAAGGGAAAAAGCTATTTTCTTCCGCTTGATATGACAACTCATTTTATTTTTATTGTTTAAATAATAATTTATTTAAATTTTAAATTTTAAATAATAATTTAAAAATAAAATATGACTTTTTATTAAATAAATATAAATTTTAAGAATAATTAAATAATATCTAACTTTTTTAATAAATTATAAATTTAAAATTTAAAAATAACTTAATAAAATAAAAATAATACTAGATATTAACATACACATGCGCGCACACACATGGTGTGAATGTTTATTAAATTTTGTTAACAAGTTAACTAAATTTTTATATAATAATAATAATAAAAATAAATTTTTAATCAGATATCACTATTTATACTAAAGTAAAAGATAAGATAAAAGATAAATAATCATATACTATAATGTTGTATCTTTTATTATGTAATATTTTAAATATATATTTTTATGTATTTTAGTATATTTTTTTATTTAAGTAAATGAAAGAGTTTACATTTATTTTTAATAAAATAACAATACATATTAACTATTTATTTATTTATAATAACTATATGAAAATATGAGACAACTTAAAAGATAAAAAGAAAAAAAATTACCCCGTGTGAAATATATATATATATATATATATATATATATATATATATATATATATATATTATCATAAATATATATTTTAAATATTATTTAGTATTATTATTACTTATTCATGAAGTTATCTTTAAATTTTAAATTTATATTAATTTTATCATAAATATATATTTTAAATATTATTTAGTATTATTATTGTTTATTCATTAAGTAATCTTTAAATTTGAAATTTATACAAAAAATTAGAAATTATTTAATTGTATTTGAGAATTTTATTTTAAAAATAATTTGTCTATTCTTAATTAACAGTTTTATTTGTCCCTAAAAAATTATTAGTAAATTAAAGGTAAATTTATAGAAAAATATTTTGAGGTACTATTTAAAAAATATGGATAAAACAAACTATTATTTAAATAATAAGAAAAAAAATTAATTATTTCATCAAATTCTAAGAATGAAAAGAATTTTTTTCACAAGGTAATAATATAATAATTATTATTGTAATATCAAAGGACAAAAGCAAATTATAAATAACATAATAAGTCTAAGTCATGCTTTCTGCATCAAGGAAAAAGATAATTCAAATGTTACAGAGCTAATTAATACTTAATAGAGTTCTAAAGATGCTACTACACATTACATACAGTCATTCAAGACTAAACCGGCAAAAAAAAAAAAAAAGAAGGTGCATGGGGTCTATTAAGGATTCAAACTAAGTATGCTGATAGTTGCCAGTGCATTTTCCATGGTTATTAATGATCATCAATTAATGAATCAACGGCTGCTCCTGGACAACTTGAGGCGTTGCACTGTGCGAATGAAAGTTCTGCAACACCAACCAACATAACAGAGTCGATGAATCTTGTTAGAAACTGGAATTAATTTTGAAATAATGAAAATAGCTTATCTATCGTCATATTGCATATCTATACATGCAAATATTTTAATTTTTTTTTAATTAAACACACCTCCAGGGGACATCTTTAGCAATAAGCCAATCTCCTTCTCTATCTTGATATGTGAGTTGAAAATTGTAAGAATCCTCAAGCCCTGTTGTTACCAAAGACAAACAGCCAAAAGAATTACACAACTTGTTAATTCATCAATGTTTCGCAGCAAATTAAGTATTAAAAAGTATCATAGAAGAAGCGTAATTAGCAGAGGAGGCAGAGCTATAATAATTTCTTACACAAGCCAAACATGCTGACCAAGGCGTTTGTGAGCGTCTCAAAAGAATTGTAAAGGGTCAAGTCAATTTTCCTGGCAATGGCTACACCCTCCATTTTCACTTTCACGTACATGGAATTCGACTGTCTCCCGCCACAAGCAGAGCCACTGTTGGCCGCCACCGGCTGGTTGTTCTTGACTCGGCCGCCAGGAATATGATGGTGTTGGTGACAGAGTTTCTTCCTCCAGTTCTTAATAGGCGGCCACCCAACTACACCATCTTCATCAATCGTCCTAAGAAATTAATCAAACAGCTCAAAACCATCAATTTCCCAAAAGCAGACATAACATAAATGAGAGAATTGCAGAGAGAGTGAGTAGCAAGTACTTGTTACTGCCGAAGGAAGAGTTGTTATCGAGGTCTTTGGGATCATCTTCATCGTCAGGATGTCTGGTGCCCCAGTTCAAAAGAGGCAGGGTTCGAGGGGGCACCGCTTTGACTTGCTGATAGTCGAAGGCATTCTCACAGCTGCGTTTTTTGTTGCCGTTACTACGACTATTAGTAGTACTACATTTGCTAGGCACAGAAGCTGAGGAGCCGAAGTCATTGTTGTTGTTCCATGAAGATGGGTCCGAGTCCTTAGGCTCGTACACGCAGCTATGATTAAGGTCGAATTCGAAGCCTCGGACATGATGAGTAGTAGCAATGCTTGGAAGAGCGAGACCCAATTGAAGCTCCATGATGATGCCAATCATATGTATAAATCCAACAAACAGCAAACAAACATACGTCGTTGCGTGAGAGCAAGAGAGTTTTTGGGGTTTAAGTGATCTGGGGGTTACTCGTTGTACAAGAGAAGAGAGTGATATTAATAATAAGTAAGATGATGAATCTTAAATACGTGTAACGTGTGGGCGAGTTTAATTAGTTAATCGAAAGAGAGAGGAGATGGACATAATGGACGAGTGGAAAAAGAGGAAGGTGAGGTGGGCGGGTAAGCAGACAAGGTGCAGGCAACGGGTAACACATTGCTAACGTGGGTCCGTCCCAATGTCCCTCTTTTAGCCGACCTCTTTGCCCTCCTTGTTTCCTTCCCCCTTGCCATTGTTTTCTGTTCCCAGCACCCACTGTCAGTTTCACATATGGTTGGTGCCACGCACCTCGAAGAAGGAGCTCGATGGATTTTAACGCAATTTTCACTAACATTCATGTACTTAAAGCCTTTTGAATATAAATTATCTTGGTCTTTTCTTGTTTTCTTTTTCTTTTTTCAGTTATTATTATGTTATGTTTGGAAATCATAATTAAATTGGATTAATTTTCAGGATTAGCCATTAGAATAACAAGCATGTGATAATCTTTTACTTTACTAACTTATATACAAGTAGCAAGTTAAAGCCTATTTTATATAAGTATTAGTTTGTTGATGAATTGATAAGACCTCTTAAAATAATATAAAAAATTATATAACCGAATTTTTATTTAGATTAAATTAAAGAAAATATATATACATTAAGCAAGCATTAAATGTATTTTTTTCCGTTATAGTTAGTATAAATTTTGGGATATAATTATCTTTTAAATTGAGGTATTATTCAATAAAAAAGAATAAAATATTTTCTTAATTTTTTTCTTTTTAATCCTTTTTATTTTTTAATTATTGATCAAATTCATTACAAAAATTAGTATAATTATCACACACTTGATTAATTATGGTCAAATTTATATATTTATTAAAAACTTAAAATAATTATCACAAACTTGATCAATTATTAAAAAATAAAAATGACTAAAATTAAAAAAATTATTGTTTATATAAAATAGGATAATTTTAGTATTAAATTGCTGAGCTTGATTAAAAAAGGTGATTTGGTCCTTGGTTAAAACTCCTAACTAGGGTCTGCTACACGCTCCGAAGTGGGAAACACATTGGTCGCTGTCTCCCGTGGCGCAATAAAGCTTGACAGCAAGTCCTAAAGCCAAAGTTTGCCATTTGTGTTAGAGATTTGATGCTTGATAGTCAAACTCATGGGTCATGGCCAAATGTGTGGGCCCGCTCCATGCCCTCCGGACCATCCCAACCCATTTCTCTGTCGCATTTGACTTCCCAAACACGCCTTGGTTCGTGCCCTTCAATTTCACATCATTTGCTCAACCGATACGCTTCTTCATTGATCTCTCTGTGACTCATCCAATACGACGAACCTTCCCGCATTACCAAAGCAAGATCCTTAATTAGAATTTAGAATCATAACTTTTTTATATTTCCACTTTAATCCAAAACACGTGTTTTTTACTTGTTACATTCGGAAATTCGTGATCATGGCTACTGTATATGCACATTCGTAATTTATTATTTTAATCGAAGTAATTAAATGGAGACAATTTCTTTAGTTACTTTTTTTTTTTTTTTATGTTCTTTTTGTCTTGTTTTAGTTTTCAGACATGAAGAAGAAAGATCAGCCTGGACAATGGAACCATAAAACAAAATATGTCACTATGTCTTATCCAAAGCCATACTAAATATACTCAACAATGCCATAAAACAAATAAATGAACAAAAAACCCATGTCCCGATGTGCTTTGTTTTGTTTATGTTTGGTTTTAAAATGAACAGAAGTTATAAGATACAATGTAATTGTATGATTCTTGCTTTCGTTTGAAGAAATAAAATAAAGCAAAAGTGGCCTCCGAGACCCGGGAACACACTTCGCTATCCAGTCGATGTCAGTGGTGCGTCGAACACGATTGACACTGAACCACTCGGATGCCACGTGATTAAGAACCCGGCAACAGCAAGCCCACGAGAGGAATAGGACCGGGCAAGATGCACGTGGCGGTGCGCGGTGCCACCCAACATTCGAACGTCAGGAGTCGATACTTCCCCTGCTATCAAGCTGGTTCGAGCCCACGTGCACAATTGGTCCAGTACCCAATTACTTCCCATGCAGTATAGCTAGGCTGTTACGGACAACACAACAGAGTGGCCTTAATATTAGCTGCCTTTCGTTAATGCGCAGTTTGGCATACCCGTTAGGTTAGATTTCAATCAATTTATTTGAAAATAGATTCGATTTATTTGAGATTAAAATATTAAGGTTGCTTTACCAAATATAGTTCTTGAGTGCAGTTCAACTAACTGTGAGTTCGAATAATAATAATAAAGGGCATATTTTGATATTTTATTAGGTAAAATTTTTCTATACACACAAATTTTATCCTCAATTTTGCATTATAGGCAGCCTTATAGTTGTTTCATTGATAGGTGAATAAGTACATTGGATTCTCCGAGTAGAAGATGCCATTGTTTGTAATTGAATTGCAACGCACGAGGGGGTAGTGTGGGGTCAAAGCGAGGACTATTTTGATCATGGTAGGGCCATCTGACGGCTCGTGATCGTTGAACTTTGGTTGCCAAAAGTGTGTATGTACATAGCAAGTGGATTGTTTTATTTTCTGGTACTCGGGGCCATTTGCTGACGACATAGGCTTGTGAGATTGTTGGTCAATTTTAGGTATATTGGTTTACACGATTAATTGAAGAGTTGAAAATTGCTAACGACAACGAGCCTGCATTTGGTTAATGATCGTGTTTCTTTAAAATGAAGATTTTTGCCTTTACATGGTGACAAATTTTGGACCACCTTTGACAATTTTGTTAACTCTGAAATGTGGAATGGATATGCAAGTTGACTACAGCTGCAACCAAAAATTTAAGCATGGCATTTTTGGCTAATTTTGGAAGCCAGTAAAGTGGTGTCATGCATCTTAAGAAATAAGAGCGTCCTGGATTCGGAAAGGACATATCTCCACACATTCCTTAAATCACAAAAATTCCTTCAATATAAAAATATCTAAGTCGTAACTGGAAAGATGAAGAGTGCCTCTCTCCTTCTATTAAAAAACAACTAAATTTATTGTTTGGCTAATATCGAGCGGTCTCCTTAAAAATAAAAATAATATATTTAATAAAATTGATAATAAGTTTATTGTACAATATTTTCATAATACGAAACTGCACAAAGAACAATTATAAATGTATTACTAAAAAATTTATAAATTCAAGTTTCAATTTTTTATATCTTGTTATTATTTAATTTAATTCTGATAAATTATTTTTCTAAATCCGTCACCTTCCGGATGGTGACAATTTTTTGATACTTTGTGTCCGTGTAGTGAAGAGTACCAGCATGAATAGTCTCTCTGTAATCTGTAATGTTGTCAGGCACGGCCATCTGAAATTTTGCATGTTTCCAGGTTTCAAGTGTCGATGGATAATAGCCGCTGGCTGAGTTGTGTAAAGACTAAAGAATTCAAGGCCACAAGCGACTCCACCAACAAACTTAGCACCAGACAATTATAAACACATGGCTGACTTGACAACAAGGACAAGGACCTGCATCTCTCATCTATTATGGAAATATAATCATGCACAGACAACTCAAATTCAGCTTAAACTGATCATTCATAAACTACGTACATGAATGTCTTACAAAGTTTCAACTATTTTTCATAAGATGCATGTAACTCTTACACCAATACTTGCATCTTCCATAACGACTCTACGATACTTTTTGCCATTCCTAATCTCGAGCCCGTAAGGCAGCAGCCCCAAGAGTCTCAAGTCTCAACTGTCATTGCATTGGCCTTCCAGAAAAATTGTTGGGTAAATTATGGTTTTCAATGTGCACCAGCACTAAATAACAGAAAAACAACGAACAAAAGAGAAATTTGCTGCCAGCATTATGTAATCTTTTCTGAAAATTGAAAAAAAAATATGTCATCATACGAGGTTCAACCGAAGAAAAAAAAAAAAAAATCTCAGAATCACAAAGAATCATCAGCCACCAAGGCCCGCATTTTGTAAAGACGCGTTGATTGGACCGCGGTTCGAGTTTTCAGCACTCTGTACGTAGTCACTTAATAGACACTGACACTAGAGCACTGCTGCTGCCTGCTGGTGTTGTTGGGCCTGCTGCTGCTGCTGCTGTTGTAAAACCCAACCGCGGGCTGCTGCTGCTTTTGCCATTGCGAAAATCCAACGGCGACCTATTGTTGTAACAGCGGTTGCTGGGCCTGCAGCTGTTGCTGTTGTAAATACTTGAACGCGGCCTCATGTTGCAGTGCTAACATCCGGGCTTTCGGCAAAAATTACAAAAGAATAATTCTATGTATTCTAAATAATCATCTTAAATAACGTGTCATTAATTAATTAATTGATAAAGTAATATAATTAATTCATTTTAATTTGACCAACTAATTGATGAATATCACATTATTTGAGATAAAAAATATAAGAAGTATAACATTATTGATTACAAAATATGGCAAGAACTATTTTATTAGTGAAATTTGCTAATTGGGTAATCTCTGCTGTAAAGTTTGGTATAGGAGGGATTCATGCTTTTATTTTGCAAACTTAAGCTGAATTTCATATTCCTCTACCCAAAACTTCGCCATTAATTCTTGCCTTTAAGAATGGTTAAATTACCATAATTACTCTTTCTAATAAAATTAACAATTCTGCCGCCAATAGATTGATTGCTAAGTTATCGGCAAGGGCGACGCTTAATTTGAAAAATTTTTGTATGTCTTTTAATTTTAAGTTTATCAGTTATTACAATTCAGTGTAAGTAATTTAGTTTACAAACTTGCAACACATGCAAGTTTGAATCATTTGTCAAAATCCTCCTCTTTTTCAAGTTATATATAGCTACTTAGCTTAGTCCCGATGAATTTCAGTTATGACAAAATTACCACAGAATTTTATTATAGGTTTGTCCTCCTAATTTTAGAACCCAATTTACATCCCTTCCCAGGTTCTTCATCTTTATTTTTCGCTTTCTTTCTTTCGCTTGCACAGATTAGTGAAGGCAAACAATTTAGCAATCATTTTAATTTTTTAAAAATATATTTTTATTACCTTTTTTATTTATTGAGCTTAATTCGCAATATATCTTTCAAAAGTAACTCTCAAATATTAGTTTAATATTTAATGCATTTATTTTTAGAGTTTTTATTTTCAATTTTTTTTATTACTGCATGCATTTATAATTCTCAACCCTATGACATGTTTGGTTTGAAGAAATTAATATAAAAGAAGAGAGGAGAGGAGAGGTGAAAGAAATAAAAAGAGAAAAATAAACTCTATGTCTAACCAAATAATAAAAAGAATATTAGCCTTCTTTTTTGTTTATTTTTTCTCCCACTATTTCCTTTCTATTCCTCTCCGCTCCTACAATTTATTCCAACCAAACACGAGCTTAAATATTGTTAGGCACAACTTTAATCATGTTTAATTATATTTGTTTTTTTTTCACTATTTGTGCTTGTATTTTTTAGGATAATGAATACTCTATATATATATATATATATTTTTTTTTCTTAAGAAATTTTTGCAACAATTTTTTTTTATTGAGATAAATATTATATAGTAAGGGTTTAAAAGTGTGGGAATCAGATTTTTGACTATTGGATGAATTTGCTTTCTCTATTTAGTTTTTTATTATTTTTTTAATGTTTTAAGTTATAAAAGGAAGAGAGAGTGTGGACAACTGTGGTTTCTCTCGTCTTTCTCTCAGAATTCTCACTATTTAACAGCACTCTAAAAGTTATGGATCAAGCACTCTTACGTTTTTCAAAAAGAAAAGAAACTCTAAAAAAAAAAAAAAAATTAAAACACTAGCCACGACGCCCTCTAGCCTTATGCATGCAGAGGCCAATGGAGACAGGGTTACTGATGTGCCCCAAAAATACATGTATAACCACAACTCTTGTTCCTTGAATCGCTTATCTCCTCCATCCAGAAAAATAAGTTGCCACGTTAGAAAGTGTATATATATTGCCTATTAATTAGGATTTTATTACAACTTTCAAATATAAGGATTTTATTATAACTTGTGATTACTTTTTTTATTTAGTTAATAGCTTGAGGCCACCTAATTTCTTTCTCAATCGCAAGAGCAAGAGACGAATGAATTCCATAATTAGTTGGACAATGAAGGTGAGAATGATTGGATTAATGATGATAGTTGATAGCGGCTCCGCTTTCACTTTACAGTGTGAGTTCGTGTGATTTTCCAACCAAAAAAAAAAAAAAAAAAAAAGAAGCCAAAGCCTAGAATCGCAATCACGAGTACTCCATTATGCCAACTTTATTAAAGTGAACTACGTACGGTTATGTGATGCCTGACCTGAATAAATTTCTGCAACATCAATCCGTCCCCCGTTAAAATTTCAATAAATTAATTTTGTTGTTAACATCAAGTTTTCCTCTCTCTCCCAATAATTATATATGATACGAATGATTTGTGTTACCAGGTATTTTCTAAAAACTCTTTCCCCCATATGCCAGTGACTCAACCCCTTCGATTTCAAAAGTTGTGTGCATGTTCGTAAAATTTGTTAATTGAAATAGTTCCCTAAACAATTTTAATTTAGAGTTGTTTTTACGTTAAAATGTTTTTTTTTTATAATTACACAGTCAAAATAATAAATAATAAAAAATATATTATAATTCTATTTACGTAATTATAAAAAAAGGTTGAACAACTCCACCAACCTGTAGACATGATAATGGCATGCATGATACGAAGAAGTGGGCTCTAAAACCAAAGAGAGATATGAAAGCAGCTTTATTCTTCTGTAAAAGGAAAATATATGTATATGCATGTTCCACTACATCGAGGAATTAACCCAAGTATGAATTGTAGAGCACACAAAGAGTTGTCATTTTCTACCGAGCCCTCAGAATGTGCTGGACTAAAGGACACGACATGTTATGTTAAGAGAACTTTACAATGTGATAATGGTTGATATTGATGAAGCAACAATAATGCACCCACGAGTCCTGCCAAAATCTAAGGATCAAATTGAAACATTTTTTGTTTGAATAATAATGAATTAATAATAATCATAATCATTGTCGGCAGGTTGTTGCACAGAACTGTTCAACCTCAATGATTCAATTAATCATTTGGTTTTTGAATCTAAATATCTTTAACACTTACATCATTTCTTTTCAGTTTCACTTTCATCTCAGTTTATTTTGATCCAAACCATCTAATCTATTAGGAGATTTGTATGTCAATTTGGGAATGGGTGCAAGCCTTCCGTGTATACTGATACAAAAGAATTTTATTTTTCAATATTTAGAAGTAAATTCAGCCTGTTCTAGACTCAGATATCCACACTAAGCCTTTCAAACAAAAAAAATAAAAATTCCCTCATCGATCAGTTTGTTTTGTTTGTTGTTGAAATATTCTTATTTTGCAAGCACTGTCTGCAGTGGCAGAAAGAAGATACCCATATAATAGCTGAAAAGATGAAATTAAACAACCAACCCTCTTATTTTGCTGAAATTATGGCCAGAATTTTAGATGTGGAATATGCTGCATCTCGTGGCTGGCCTGGCGCTCTTTATGGTAATTAGAATGTGACTCATCTTTGGTGGCTTGTCTTTTTTGAAAAAATGGGCAGCTGGATCCCCCTTGAGTTCTATAAAAAAAAGGTTGTTAAATTGTCTTATATATGCTTGTCAATTCTATGCAATTCAGGATCAATCATACTCACTGAGAAGCCAATTAATTGAATGAGTGGCAGAATATCGTTCGGCCAGCTTGTGTATAATGCCAGTACGTTCTCTTGGTTTGATCAGCTGCCTATGCAGACTGTAATTAGTTTGCTTATTGGTTTGCCTAGCTTTGGTTTGAATTTTGATACGTTCACGACTGGTTCGGTATAATTCTTTTTCAATTTATTTTTATGGTTAATGAGGGGTAAGACTCGTTATGTTCTCTGAGTTGTAGAGCTTCATCTATTGTTATTAATTAAACTCTTCTCGCCATTGAGATTATTTATTAAAAAAATAAAATAAAATGACAGATTATCAACAACAACAAAAATCAATAAATAAAGTTCTAGACTTGAACTGACACCCCGTTTATTGGAGGCATGATTCATGCGATAGACAATGGTAAAGAAAAAAATGCATGGCAGTCCAGTCTTAAAGGAGCCTTTGGCATCCATAAAGTTGGAAGTGGTAGCTACTGTAGACATTTTACGGCACTTACGAGATAATGCAGGTGACAAGAACGATGCATGTAACTTGAAAATAAATGTCTTTATATATATATATATATATATATAATCGGACTTTCACAAAGCGAAAAATTGTATTAATTAAATAAAAAAATACATAATTAGAGGATATAGTAAGTCTTATATCTTAAAAGAATCATGTTATAAAAACTGAAAAGAAAAGACAATGAATGTCGTTGAAAACAAATATTCAAATTCTTAGGATATATTTAGAATTAAGGTTGGACAGCTGTACCTTAAAAATTTCAATATTAAGATGTTCGATAAATAATAATTATTGTAATTTATAAGCTATATTATTAAAATTTTTCACTTGAATGATGAAAAATTTATTATATTTTTAATAGGTTTGTCAAAATTATTATTTAAAAATTATATTTACTATATATTATTAATTTTTGTTTGATAGTTACAATTTTTTTTTTCCATAACAACTATAACTTTCACATCAATCCCAAACATAACTTTAATCTCATTCAGAATCAATTAAGATTGATGGAGTATGATAATAAAAGCGTTTCATGAGGATATGTACTTGTCGTAGAATGTTCAGGAAAAGCATGAGAAGGACTCAATTTGAAATCCTACCACACCCCACATGAATCCTATAAAGAGAGGGATTTGTCACACCCATACAGAATATTCAAACATAAGATTTGCAATATAAATTGATTGATTGCTTACCTCTTCCTCGAGTGATTTTCAACATTTGAAAATAAGTTCTTTGTTATTATTATTATTATGTTAGTGCTACATATTTTTGTGGGTCCAATTTCGACGTGTCACATGCATTTAAAACTACCAGTCAAACGATAAGGAATATGATTGTTTTTATTTGGCCATGAGACTGAGCCAACAAACCAGATGATGAATCAATCAAAGCTGAAGGAGCTGATGAAAATGGCGAAATAATACCCTGAAAAGCAAAATTATGTGACAGGGGATGTTAAGAGAACAGATTAATTTGAAATATATAAATAGCTCTCTTCAGTCTTCCCAGTCTTGCTCAAAATCCAAAATACTCCATCTGAAAAAGTCTTGCTCACCTAAGCAATTATACTGCATGTACTCGTGAAAAGTGAATAAATTTTATACAACTATAGATGGCATATATTGATATATTGTGGGACTTTAAAAGGCTGCATTTTCTCAATTGGACAGGTATTGATGCGTTCTCCAATTAATTAATATATCATGATCTGTTCAATCACCGAATATATTATAAATGACTTGTTAATTTATCGCTTTAATTGCCACCGTTGAAACCTGAAAGATTTCAATAATGATTCGGCTAATTTATAAACGTTGTAACTTACAATAGACACACAAAGTTATGTGGGGCTCATTATTTATTATAAGTTTTTGTATACTTTGTATGTGGGTTATAAGTTATAATGTTTGTAACTTACCAAAGCCCAATTTCAATTATTGAGCTCTCAATATTTATTTCTCTGAAATTTCGATCATTACACGCTTATAGAACTCATGCAAAAGCTTAAAATCATCATCAGTGTCAGTACTACCCAGTACCCACAACTATCCCAAATGGCTACACCGTGCGTGTCGAAACTTTATTATTATTATTATTATTATTATTATTATAAGAAACTATTGTTTAAATAATTAATATTTATAAATTATATTTAAATAAAAAAAAGATTGTCTTTATTCAATAATTAAAAAAAATATTACAATAATATATTCGCGAGAGTTTAAACTGTTGTCCATATATCTAAGATGACAATAATTCTCAGCAAAAGGGAAATGCCCTGTGCCTTTGCACGTCGAAACTAAAGCTTCAGTAACATAATATAAATTATGTAATAATAAAAAAGAGAATTGTATATTCACAACTCACACAGTATCTAGACATTTGCAACAGTGAAACGGGCCCTCAATTTTTCTTGCTCTTTCATTTCTTAAATGTAGGGCCGAAGGGACTGGAGAGAGTGAGAAGTGGAAGCCAGATTTGGTTTGGTTTGCTTTGCTTTGCTTTTACTTTTACTTTTAAACTGGGGGGCAATCTCAATCTCAATCTCTGGGAAAACTAAAGTAATATTAATAAACCAGGGCGGCCCCCCACGTCAATCCTTTACTCTTAAGCACTGTAACCGCTTAGTGGTGACAGATCCTCATCATCTCATGCACGATCAATCTAATTTTGTGTAACTTGACGACAATTTTGGATTAGACATTTTTCACAATTCCACATTCACAAACTTGTACGGACTTATATTGATACAAATGGCAAATTAATGCTCTTTTCTACACTAGACTGTACTACATATATAACCCACTTACCCTAACTCTGTCTCTGTGTGTGCGTGTGTGTGTGTGTATATAACTCCTTGCTTTCTCGACAAAAGTCTTATAAGTGAAAGAGAGTAAGTAGGCAGATGAGAGTACATTAATTAAATGGGAAATAATAAACAAGTGAAACGACAGGAGGCCAAGACTAAGAGAGGTTTGTGGAAACCAGAAGAGGACTTGATTCTGAAAAATTATGTGGAGACTCATGGTGAGGGCAACTGGGCAGCTGTGTCCAAGAAATCGGGTATGATTTATAATCAATTTACGGAAACGTATATACATAATTTCCCCACGTCTAGGTACATTCATTACTGTACATTTAATTAACATTTCTTCGTGTGTTAATGAATTTGTGTCTCTGCAGGTCTCAAGAGGGGAGGGAAGAGTTGCAGACTCAGATGGAAGAATTACCTGAGACCAAACATCAAGCGCGGTGCCATCTCTCAACAAGAAGAAGACCTTATCATCCGAATGCATAAACTTCTTGGCAACCGGTGATTAATGTTATTAATTAATTAGTACACTTTTATTTTATTTTTTATTTTTTTCCCATATTTTGGCTTTTTATTATTTTATTCCCATTTCAAAATTATTCTTGTTGATCACATGACATGTATGCAGATGGTCATTGATAGCGGGTCGACTTCCTGGTCGAACCGACAATGAAGTGAAGAACTACTGGAATACCCATTTGAACAAGAAATGCCGTTTTGGCAAAAGAAAAGCGACTGCTGTTGACATGGGCACCCACAACATTAATGGTGGTGACCGCAGTGAGAATAACGACAACGACGGCAGCAACAGCAAACTCCCTGCCCCGCCAATGGAGTGTCATAACTCGCTGAACACTTCTCAAGGATTCGAAGAAGAGAGAAACGATTATGATGCTAATACGTGGACTGAAGATGACTGTGGAGGGAGCTTTAACAATGACTTGGAATGTGCGCTGATTCCTCCCAATAATTCTACGTTTGTATTTGATGATGAGCCTTTCATTGCCTATTTGGATTCCTTCCTTGTATTCGAGACCTTTGAGTGCAATCAATAATCAGCATTCTTTAATGTCTCGAGTCGTGCATCTCCTCATGCTTCAAAATAAGTATGTGTGTCTGGTGCGAACTAGTGACTAGTGACCTAGCTAGGGTTTTGCGTCAGGATTACATACGTACATCATTGTGTTTCTTACTAAACCACTGATGCGCTGTTGCACCATAATGTAATGTACGTAAGGATGATTATGTAATGCAAACAAGCAGTCTCTATTCATCCCATGAAAATCAGTCTCTTTATCTCTGAATTGTGAACCATGTATCGGACTTGAAAAAGGAAAAAAAAAAATTGAAGAAAATAAAGCATATACTTTCACCCCGCTGGGACCTGGGACTTGATTAGATTGCACTCCACGCGCACTGCAGTTAACAGTTTAAGAAAAACCCATAAGAATCCAGCGCCATTGGACCATGTCCAATTTAAACATACGGCGCTTTCAGCATGAGCCCAAATAAAATCCATTGAGGAACACAGTTGGATAAATCATTAAGGAATTTAAGGTAACGGAAGTTAATTAGGGCGCTGGATTTAATGGCAAAACATGGTGACTTTATCTGATATCAGTATTTTATAATGCTAAAACTGTCAAGAAAAATTAGCTAATTACATGATGCAGTTAATTTTTCCACAGAAAGTTAGGAATATAAAACAAACAAATCCTCTCCCGGACAGGGATTCTGTATTCACAATACTTCATCTTCTTGTTGAGAATACAACAAACCATCGTCGATAGGCAATGAAGGAGGAGTTCCAGGAGGAATGCTAGCAGCACCGTTTTCACCAGCACATATACACAAAGCCTCGGCATCTCTTAGGATTGCATCAAGGTCAATCCGACCACTCAGCTCATTAATAAATTTCAGGAGCGTGTCAAAGTCCATTTGCTCCCCCATTATCTTGTTGCGAAACCGCTTCAAAATTGCAACACATACATACAGGTGCAGATGCTCAGACAGATAATGAGTCCATAATACCTCCCATAAACGCATTGTTTTCTCATATTCAAATTCCCTGAAAAGCATGAGGAAATCATAAATCAGGGAAACTCAGGGGCATCATATTATCACATACAATTATCCGTGCAATAAGAAAAATTAAGAATTCAGACGAATATGTCAAGGTTAGGGGATGGGCAAAGAACCGAAATAGATTTTTTAACCCCCTCCCCTAAGATTTGAACTCGAATGGCCAGCCAAAACAAGTTACTTGAAATCCACTCAGGCCAGCCCTGGAAGCCAAAACAGTTAAAAAGCAAAGGGAAGTAAAACTTGGGCATTAAAATTACAACTAAACTTGTTACCCAAGTGTCAAGGCACAATCAAATACCCAATGACCATACTAAAACCAAGAAGCTAAAATTTCTTTTCTCTGTTGGTATCTACTCGGCAATCCATGCACAGAGAAATTGCATTTAAGTAATTCCATTTAGGTAGCATACTCTCTTCTATCTCTTTTTCACACATGCAAATACTCACTTGTAGAAAGATGCCCAAAATCATATACAGACATCCACATAGCCAATGAAAAATTCGATATGGGATATCCTATTTCCAGTCCCTCCTCAAAAAGGATACTGAAATCGTGGAAATAACTTTCATTGGTCTAGGACTTCTCTTTTTTTCTTTCCAGTTACCTTGCAACCCAACCCCTCCCTACTGTCAAATTAAACATATCCCTTTAGACTTGAAAACTTGACCTCTTGCTTCCACTAGAAGAGGCTAATCAACTGGGCTATATACTCATCAATCTAGGACCTGTTCAGAATATTATTCTATATTTGATGAAATAAAAAAGCCATCAGCTATTACTTGAATGACATGATCAAATAACATATACATAATCAAACTGAACTATTCCATTCAGGCATCTGACCTTTTAAATTGTATTAGAACCCAGCGAAAGCAGAAGAAATAATTCAAGCAATCATTCTGCTTGAAATAGTTATGCAACGGACTGTCTAGCAACTCCACCAACTGCAACGACAAAAGTCATAATTAATACTCAGAACTCATTCTGTTCGCCTGGCTAAAAAATTCGTCAAGGTAAAGCTGAGACACCTGATCTCAACTCTTATAAAACTGGTCACTAACAAAACTAACAAATTATAGAATAAGTGTCATCATTTGGAAAGGTAATCCAAACAAAAAGTAGAGAATGTAAAATCTGATTTCAAATATTAGATGACAGATTATGCATACGGTTCTGTAAGTGAAACAAGATACTAAAAGATAAGACAGAGAGTGAGAGACCTTAGATAATGCAAAAAGTTGGCTGTGCATGCCATTTTGGTCGCGATTAAAATTAGGACCAAGGCGCTCCATCAGTGCCACAAAACACCAAAATGATTCTGACTCATCCTCCATTACAAACAATATTGGGGACAGCAGATCACTCATACCCTGTAAGACAGATAACAATCGTATAAACGAAAAATCATAAGTATACCAAACTGCACGCACAAACTGGTCATAGCCTATCTGATGCAGGATAGAGGGTGCCACAAAATAAAAATGATAAGGAATAATAGAGAGAGAAACCATAATATTCCATTCAATAATCATAAACATTTGATTAAAAATGAAAAACGAATCCCTATTTATGATGGCAAACCCTGACTAAAACAAAAACTCAAAATCACAAGAAATCTACTTCTCATTATGCAATATAAAACCTACTCAAATAAAATACTCTATAATACCAAAAACAATTGACTTTGAATAAATAATAACATAAAGACTAGTTAATTTGGAAGATGATTCAAACAATCGAGAAAAAGGTTTGATTATGCCAGTAATATTGAATTAAAAAAAACGCAGCTATAATTGCACTGGGAATTTCAGATAAAAGCTCAGCCTGTGCTTCATATTAACATGGATTTCAAAGCAAGACGTAAAAATAAGGATGCTTCACTTGATCAATTTTCTTGATATACTTTCTAAGTTTCAAAAAACCACCATGAAATTTTTCATGCTTATTCAATAGTTTTTGTGCATAGGACACCAACAGACTCAAAAGACTATCTGTCAAGCCTTCAATTCTGTTGCATTCCTAAATGCTTTTCAATCATTCTTTGGCTTATGCAATGCAAATGACAAACACAGCTTGATGACTATAATATAAAGTGTAAAATCATAATTTTTCATGCAACCAGCAGCAAGGCCAAGAAAGATCACTCCATGTTAGAAGTAATTACCTGACAATAACCAAGATCAAAGTTATAGAAAGAGTATGTCAACAGAATATCACGTAGAAGATGCACATTTGGATTATCATCCCCATCGAAGAAAGCAATCGATCTATCAGTCCTTACCTAGAAAACAGAGGGGGGGAAAACACAATTTACAGAGGTGGTGAATCTCCATTGCATTTTTAAACTTCCTCCATACAATAATTTACAAAGGTGGTGAAATAGCAGTGCTGGCTTCATACATACCACATCTTTATCTATAAGTCCTTTCCTCTCCCTGAATTTTGTAAACCTTCTTGCCTGTTCGGGTGAGATACTCTGCAGAAGAAATTATATCTGCATATATTAAGCCTTCGAAAACCACTCTATGCAGAAAACATGAATTCTAAAAACACAAGTGACCAGGAGAAGTGAAAAATAAGGATGCTACCTAAAACCAGTTCCATGAAACCACATAAACAACAAACATACATTAAATTGTCATCAAAAGGCTCAAAAAGCCATGGCACAAAGCTACTTGTTTACCTTAAAAGCAATGCATTAATTTCTCTCACTCTCTCCCTCGGACAGTATATTAGCATTTTTCTTTATGAAAACCAAAGGAAAAGGAAAAAAACAAAGAGAAAAAGCAGAGTTAACTATAATGATAGAGCACTAAAACGGCAGACATAATGAAACGGAGAAATTGGAAGAGAGAAATCAAAATAAATATGACAAAGGAAAATATGACAACAAAAGAAAACCATCCAAAATTTAAGCTGATACAAGGGAGGGTTCTATAAATACATGACAGCACAAACACACAGATATATAAAATGAGACAACAGCATTTAACAGGATGGAGTGATTCATAACAAAAGAATAAAGGAATATTAACAGCAAACCTGCCACTGCCTTTTTATCGTCTCATACTCTGTCTTCTTAATGGACCTAAGATACTCCCTCTCAGCATATGTTGAATCATATGCATAGTATCCCAACAAGAACGCCCAAACCTACAAGCATAATCAAGGGCTTAATTAAGAAGTCACAAAATTAATGAAAACCAAATACTCAGCAGAGTGTCCCCTACTAAGGATTCAAACCTCTCTCCGTAATTTGTGATCAACTCCACCATAGAATATTCTTTTCCTTAAAGCATTTGAATCCATAACTCGCCCCTCATTGTCCAAAAAAGTTGCCCACTGAACATATAAAAGATATCAGCACAGTAACAATGATGCATATAAATACGAGCATCTGGCAAAAATTTCAGGGATTTCAGAATTTTCAATCAAACATGTATCGACAATTTGGTGCAATTACCTTAAAATATTTAGGTGTCATGGTTGCCATGTTCAAGGAATTTAAAACTAAATAAAACACTTATCTAACGAGCAATTCCTAATTACAAAGCAAACACACAAGACAAAAGGGTCATACGCAAACCTAATATGACAAGATATTCATTCCTAATACCTACAATGTGTGTTACATATCACTTATCAAATTCATTTTCATAGAAAGTAAACTTTCATGTTTTTTATACAATTTTGATCAAATTACTCCAATTCTCCAAGAACATAGAAGTTAGATTTTTTATTTGAAAAACAGATCCTCATATAAGACATCAAGCAGTGAAAATTAAGAGACTTTTATGCCGTCTTTGTTTCATATACAAACAGGAGAAGAATTGGACGTAACAACTATATCATACACTTCGCCGTACAGAGCAAACAAAAGAATATGCGCGTGCATGTGTGCGTTTGTGTGTGTGTGATCGTGCTGGAACTGCTTCAGGAAACAGATGAAACAAAACCCTTTAAGGAGACAAAAGTATGACTGATAGAAACTTCAACTTACAGGGTCTATCCTCAAGAATTAAAAGCTAGACAGAGAACTTAAAGAAAGGCAGCCCTTACCTCTTCAGATCCAAAGGAAGGCTGTCGGGGTTTTCCCCAAACTAGTGTTAGTTTATCAAACTGCCAAAATGAAACATAAACAGAAGCACAGATGTCAATCTTCTAACATGACAAACCACAGATTTAAAGCAATCAAAATATATCAGGCCATAATAGCCCAAAAGAAAAAAATTATATTCATCTAGCAAACGAAAACCAATTGGCACCATTATTCATAATCCCACAGTCAATAGTTACCAAACTACCTATGGGATTACTTTATATGCCTAACACCCCATAGAAATCAATTTTATTGATTCATAGTCAAGTAGAAATCAGATTACTCCAACCTAAGCTGATGCAGAGGAAGATTTCAGGTTCAAAATAATCCAAGATCATCACCAATTTGTCGTTCAAACAATGGGATGTTACACTTGAGCTTCTGCACAGTATAGTAGTCATATGTTGAAGAACATAGTGATCTTTTGGTCAGTCACTTTGTAATGACAAGGACAGATTAAAAGAGATATGGCAAAAATAGAGGAAAAAAACACTTAAGCCCACATATATCCAAGAAAGATTAGTAACTACGAGCATGCACGACTGTATATGCACCATGAACCAGTCATAATACTTAAGAATGGGTGGAAATACTGAAAGGAAGAGAAAAAAATCCAGAAACTTATAAGACATAGAGCTCCTGTCTATACCTCCTTACAATCGATTAGCTCAAAAGTTCCCACATTGGTGACAGCTTCTTCATCATGAATGTGTTTCCTAGATGAAATTTTCTGTTTAAAAAGGATAAATGTCTACATCAGACGGCCTTGGAAAAGAAGTTTATATTCTTTTTCCAACTACAATATACAATAAGCCTGAGTCCTGAGTTGCATAAGTGCAAAAGCTCTGAACCAAATTTCAACTAACAAAAATAATGAACAATCCTATACTGATATGGAAAAATGTAGAGGCATATGGTGTAGTCCCAACCCAAGAAAGTACATCTTAGCATTGCCTCATGCTTCCTTTCTACTGTCGTCCATTGCATGCACCTTGCATTCACTGTTGCTAAGGGACGCTAAGCATTCTACCATATCCAAAATGCCTCGCAGATAACATTAATAATTTATCAAGCAGTGAAAGTTGACCCAAACTAGAAAGCTGGGTTTGAAATTTTATCGTGGATTCTCATTATATAAGAAAGCTATTTGCCCAAAGGCCAAACCTAGCAGCTAAATGGACAACCAACATCCAATTAACATGAAAATAAATGAAAGAAGAAATAATCAGTTGATCCACACAATGGACATGACAACTTATTGTGGAAAATATAATCAGCACCAGTATAATAAACGAAGATGATGCAACAACCAATATAAAATTTACAAGTATTAAATCACTAAGGAATTACAAAAGGGAAAGTCACAACTTAACCTGAAATAACCAAGAAATTGCAAAAATCAAAAGATTACCTCCACAGGATCTGGGGCTACTGGAATTTCATTAACAATTGTCTCTGTATCGTTGGATGCCTTGTCATCGAAATCTTGGGCAGACTGGCTATCAAATTTCTTCTCAAAAGCACCAAAGCCATTGCTATGATTTTCACGAAATAGTTGAGAAGTTGTTTCCCGGGCAAATTTCGTTACAAGAGAGAATTTTTCCAATACTTGAATTGAAATATCCCGAGCAGGATCGTGAGCCTTTTGCTTCTGTCTCCCATGGAATTGAGAAATACTGTGATTCTCATGGCCAAGGCCTCCATTGGTCCTCTCTAGGTTCACGTTTGTAGGAGAGTCATCGACTGAAACAGGTGTTAATGACCCACTTGCAATAGAAACTGCCCTCGGCAGCTCCAACGAAGATAAAGTTCTCTGATGCAAGCAATGAGAACATTTAGTGTTAATCATACCAAAACAAGAAATAACGTTGATCAATCAAAGTGCGAAGATTTGAACAGCTAGGTCAACATGACTAAATGAATCGTGTCACTAAAGAAAATCCAGAATAAGGAAATAGACACTTTTTTTTTTTCTAAAGACAAAACAACATAGATAAT
Organism: Murraya koenigii; assembly: GCA_025617385.1. NCBI lineage: Eukaryota > Viridiplantae > Streptophyta > Magnoliopsida > Sapindales > Rutaceae > Murraya > Murraya koenigii. The sequence goes on along the minus strand of CM046817.1, from coordinate 4,353,294 downwards.
GGATATGTGTGGCTGAACAGGTGCAAGCTTGTATTAATTGGGGGAAAAATAAATTCAAAATCACAAGATTTTCACTGTTAAAAGAACCATAATTCCCCATGTAAGAATTCTTTAACGCTATATGTATGAAAATTGCAAGAGAAAGATGCATTATACCAATGGATGAATGTCTATTTATCTGAGTAAGCAAAACAAGTAAATTGGTTTGATTCGTACCTGTAGGGGGTTATCAAAGTCATTAACAAGAAAGACATTTGCATCTTCTACAGACCTGGAAACATGATGTAAAGTAAGCGACATGCAATGAATGGCATCAAAGGCCTACAATGAATGTAATAGTGTTTAAAAAAGAAAAATAACCCAGATGGATTTATCTTCCGGCATTATACTCCATAATGAGATATGATTTGGCCATACAGATTGTTAATATAAGATATTCATATCCCACAGACACTCATATGATGCAGCATTTCAGAACACATAATCTGAACTGAACCAAAATTAACAGAATCTCTAGTCTAATAACTACTTGAACAACATACATGCATCTCTGCACATACTTGATTCGTTCAGAATCGAATTCATCGACTAATATAACACACTTACACCATGCACATATACATATACGAGAAATTAAAAGAAAATGGGAATATGATAATAAATCACCAACCTCACAAGTAACACGTGTTGCTTTATGGTAGCAAGGAACTCCCTAACTCCTCCAGTGTAGAAGTAAAGAGGAGGAAAAGCAAGTCCTGGAAAAAGACACTCCCGTTCACTCCATGTACAGAGATAAATAATAGTTCATATAAGCATGTAAAGTCAAACAGATAAATTTATTAAAGCTAAAAAAAATTGACAACCTGATGATAAAACAACAATTATGTACTGCCACCCAAAAGCCGGATTGTGTCGGCAAATGGACCGCACTTCTGTAAATGGCACCGCCCTTATGGTATACAAATTCATATCTACAAAAGCAAAGCAATAAAACAATAACAATCAGAATTTACAAACATTTACATCTGAATTACATACTTGATAAATTGATTTAATTATGACGACTCCAAAGCTAAACATACCTTTCTCAGATAGCCTAGCGTTGGAGTTTTGACCTTTGGACGGAATCCAAGTCTATTGTAACACACAAGAACAAAAATTAAAAGAAGAACAAAATTATAAGGATATCAGAGATAAAAACAAGTGAGTAATATTGTAGTTAATTGTAAAATTATTACCATGAAGAGAGATGATCCTTGTTTAATTAGCTTTAATCTTCCGCTAATTCGTTCAGATGCAAACTGAGTAGGATGAATAGTTACGTTATCCTTCGAGTAAACCAGTTCAGCGCCTTCCGGTTCGCTGGACGAGCTTCTCTTGCTGCTATCGCTCTTCATCATGCTTGATGATCCCTATTTATAAACAAAAAAACCGAAAAAAAAAAAAAACTAAATGTTCATCGAATTTCCGATTCATAGCAAAGTGAAATTCTGGTTTTCATAAAACGCGATTGGATCGAAACTAGCGATTGCCCCGTGTGTGTATGAATTAAAAGAAATTGCTTACTTGTTGCATAGAAGCGGCGTAATCCGCGTCGTCTGATAAATCGTGTAGCTCCATTTCTTGCATGGTTTTGCTGATTAATCAAGAATATAGTGCAAGGATGAGAATGAGAGCGAGGTTTTGGAGAGCAGTGATTTAACTTTGCTTCGTGATTAAGATTTGAGACTATGGCCCATGGGAGAGGGAGGAGGATTAGCAGGGGAAGGCGTGGTGGGTCCCAGCTGCACGGTCATTTTCGGTATTTTCTCTTCTTCTATTTTTTTCTTTTTTTTTTTCTACAAAATTAGTATCCACTAATTTCAAAACTAAATAATAATTAATTAAGAAATTTATAAGTCTTCAACTATTACGTAAACTCAAACCGTAAGCTCAGTGGCGTTCGTAAATGCGAGTGCGCAACGGCTTCCTGTTTACTCTATAGGTGTTCGCTGATCCAATTATATCGATTAGATATTAATTTATATTCGACCAATAATTTTATAAATTATATATTTTTAATTCAATCTAATCTATACTTTAATTAAATTTAATTTAAATTAAATTTAATCCATATATTTATGGATGGGATGTAGATTTGACTCAATCTATATCTAATCTATTATCTTTCTAAATAACAAATTTTAATTCCATCTAATTCAAGAATTAATTATATAAAAATAATTTTACAACTAATCAAATTTAAAATTAAATAAGATTAAAATAAATTAATTATTTAAATAAAGATAGAATGATACATTCTAATTTTTAAAATATAAAATTTCGAAAAGAAAAAATTTTATTTGTCTAGATAAATATATGAAAATTAATTAAAATTATGAATTTAAATCTATATAAAAGTAAAAACTTGAAAGCTTTGATGATCTATTAAAATGTCTACCTCCAATTTATATTTTGTATTTTAATCTTAACAAAATATATATAATTGAAATAAATAACAAATAAAAATATTTTATTTATTAAAAGTAATTTATAAATATTTATCCTTACTTACTATCCCATCATTAAATGCTATCAAGCTTCATCAAATATTCTTATTATCTTCCAAAATCTCTGTACACTTAAGACAAAATAAAATTTTCAATATTTAAAAATAAAATAATAATAAATAAATATAATTAAATTTAAGTTGTTATATTTATCTGTCTCAATATGTTCAATCTTATCTATCTCTCCATAAAAAATTATTGAAGTTGAACATAACAACTTTTGTGTAAAAACCAATGCTTTCATCATCTTGCATATAGTAAGCATAGATATGGATTAAGAATGTGATTACCAATAGTGAATGTTTGGCTTTGAGCTCTTTATTATTATTTAGTTAGTTATATTTGTTTATTTAATTATTTAAATATTTTTTTATTTTTTATTATCATCAAATAATATATAATACGGTGTTAATGTAACTACGTTTTAATTTATTTGTTTATTAGTAAGTAATAATGCCACATTTATAAGCTTCATATTCAATCCATTGACTATAGATTTTCAAAATTTCAATCCAATAAAATTTATCAATTCACGAATTGAATTTTTACGGATTAGATTTTCACATATCAAATAGATTGAGCGGATTAGTTCAGATTCTGAACACTCAATTGTTCACGTACTATGAATTTATTGTCAATTAAATTAACAATTATCTTATAATTTAATATTTATATAAGTTTAAAATAATAATATAATTTAATCTGAATATAAATTGTAATATTTATAGAATTACTTTAAATAAAATAATTAATTATTTAAAATAGATTATTCGTTATCCTATAATGTTTTTAATCACTTATATGTATTACATAAGTCTACTCATATTTATTTGAAACATCTAATAAACTACTTAGATTAAGTTCTATTATGACAAAATTTAGATTTTTGTCCTTACAAGTATTAGAAAAATATTTCCTTCACCCGCAAACCAACGGAGATTCTTTGTATTCCTCCCAAAATTAAAAATTAGGTAGCGATGGGTAAAATAAATAATGATAATAATTAATTAAAATCATTTTCATAATTTACAATGCTAAGATAAAAAAATATAATAATATTTATTTAATTTTAATTTTTATAATTAAAATAAATAATTTATTTTAAAATTTTTTTATTTTAATTCATTTAATTTAAATATATTTTAATTAAAAATTAATGAATGTGTCATCATTGTTTTCAAGCTCCTAAGCTCCAACTTCCAAGTGTCCATTAAGCACTTACCAAATACACTTTTGACACCCAAGTTGGCATTTAGTTGAATTTTTTTTTTTAAAAAAGGGATTATAAAGAAGAAAATCAGAAATGCGATTGAGCTACTCTATAGGAGTATTAGCATCTCTCTTTGCTGACGTCTTGGTGAAAGAGCATTTTGACACACGAGTCTAATGCGAGTCTTCAAAAGCCAGCATCCCTTTTGCATAACATATTGGCTCTTTATATAACGTGATCCCGAAGGGAAATCACTGCAAATTTTTTTGAATTATGTAAGATACTGTTTAGTATTAAGGTAGTGTAGATTTTAAATTATAATTATTATAAAAAATATATAATTATAAAATAAAAAATTAATAGTGTAGAGTTTCAAGAAGAAAAGTAAAAATATTATAAATTTTTATCATATAAATAGTAAATTAAATTAATTTAACTTTTAAAATATAATAATTAGTATTTATTAAATATTTTAATATAATATTATAAAAATTATAATCGTTCAATATCAATATTAATAAAACTTAGGTGTAACCAATTTTATACTTATACACGACAGAATAGGATTTGTTGGCCCAAATTCGTACACCCGCAGTGACGAATAAGGCTAGAGCAAATCAACATGGCTCAAGGCATATGCAAATCCTTTTGTAATAATTTTATAAAGGGTTGGGTTATTTAAACCCAATTAATACGTATAAGAAAACCAATTACCTGTTATACCGATTATTTTCATTGAAAATTGAAATTTTAATTAATATTTGGATTCTTCTTCATTCTTCAATCGAAATCCCCATGTTTATTATAGTATATTTAAACTATTTTACCGATAAGCCACATACATATAAAAATATAAAATTTAATAAACTGAACAAACCAACCCAAATTGAAATTCAGTTGTTTATATAATTGGTACAACAACTACACTTTGACAACAACTACACTTTGACAACGAATCTAATGAATGGAAGACTTCATAATAAAGACGTAAGCTCGTATGGACAAATCAAAAGCTTCCTAACTACTGAAAAGAGAAATTCAGCAACATATTAAATATAATATAACTAACTGAGATATATATAACATATGTAATTAAATTTAATATAATTATTATTTACATAATAATTTTTTAAAAATAATTACACACATGTTATAATATCATTTACTTATTGTATAACTGATATAATATCTCAGATGTATCGTAAAATTTATTTAATTTATGGATACGTCACTTGTGTTGAAAAATGAAAAAAAAAGAGAGAATTATCTTTCTATATTATTTTTTTATTATATGTACATTTAATTATAAAAAAGTTTTAACTTATTCTATACATTATTTTTATTTTTAAACTTATATCGATCAACTATTTTAATAATAATACCATTAAAGAACTTAAATAAAATAATTATTTTACTCTTGAATGCATTAAAATACTAATTTACTTTTTGAAATTTAGTAAAATTATAAAATTTATAAATTTAATTAAAAGACCATTATAGTCATACTTCTTATGTAATTATAATTTTTGTTTGAAAGCTTCAAAATGTAAAATAATTTTGTAATGCCTTTCAAGAATAAAATGATCATTTTATTTAATTTTTTGAACTGATTATAATGATATTATTGTGTCAGTAGTAAAGTGATTGATCGATAATATATGTAGTGCATATAATATGTTAAAAAAATTATGATTATATATATATATATAATAAAATAGAGGTAATTTAAAAAATTAATTAATTTTATAATTAAGAAATTTTTTTAAGAAGACTTCGATAGGAATCCAGTAATGAGATTCAGACTTCATTATAAATTTTAGACCTTAAACTCAATTAAATATCTATAATATATTTTTTTATTATAAGAAAGTATAAAAAGATATTTATTTACAAATTTTCTAGCCTCAATTATTTTCAATTCTAAAAACTTTAATTCGTCATGTACAATGAAATTATGTATTATACCATACTGTTATGTATTATGCGACACTGTTATGTATTTGATGATTATATTTTATACCATATTATAGTATTACATATTATATAAACTATCTTGCATTATCTTATATTATAGTGTTATATATTATACGATATTATCATATATTTTATAATTATATATTATACTATATTATAATGTCAAATATTATATAAAATTATATTATATAAATATAGATATTTTAATATTTTTATATAAATATTTTAATTATTTTAATAAAAATAAGAGTTTAATAAAAATAAAAATTAATAAAAAATTAAAAAAAATTATAACTAAAGTTAAATAGAGTATGTGATTTCATAATTTTAATTTATAAAATGGTTAACGAACAGAGAAAAGAAAGACAAAGTTCAAGTTCACTGTTTATTGTTTATTATTATATCGCGACCACGTGGGAGTTAAAGTCATCGAAATTCATGCACCATGTGAGACTTAATGTTTACATGAAGAAGTCTATTTAAAGCAGAACCCGTAGCACTCAAAATAAATTAAAAGGGCCTGCGAATCGAGGGAATCAAAGCAATAGTCGATTCAAAACACGACTTGGAGAGAGAGAGTTCATAGGGAACCTCCTCCTATTCGCCGTCTCAAAAGGAGAACGGCAGTATAAGATAAAAAATAAAAAAATTCAAATAAAAGAACCCCCGTTCTCCTTTAAACGCAAATCAATTCAATTGATTTTCCGGTAGGTTCCGAAGCTCTATCTGTGATCTGGATATTTCTTGCGTGATTATTGATTGATTGTTTTAGCTGTGAATCTATTTGTGGGTATTGGATCGCGATATTTTTGTGATTGTGATTTATTGTCATTAATGGAGGAAGAGTTTTGATTATTGAATCACTGGCGTTCAGTTTGTTGATGTATCTTGTTGTTATAGAAGAGAACTATCGGCTCGTGAACGTGCCCGAATTACTATTTCTGGGAGTTCTCAGGCCATTGGATTTTTCATTTGAAAGATACGCCTATTGCTTTTGTGTCCCAAGAGATAGATGGGATAAGGAATTTTTTAAGCTACAAAGTGGGTGATAAAAATTTAAACAATTTGTTCAATTCACGGAGGTTTGAGGTTACGTTTTAATTGGTTGAATTGGTTTGAGTTGGATTCCTTGGAGATGGGTTCTCAGCAAGGCTCTACATTGTCAACGAATATGGCTGGACTAGTAGACGGCTCGTCAGCTCGTAGAGAGGTTTCTTATGATGATAGTTTGCCTGTGTATGTAAAGGAGCTAATTGCTGGAGGTGCTGCTGGAGCATTTGCTAAGACAGCTGTTGCACCTCTCGAACGGACTAAAATACTCTTGCAGGTGAATACGGTTTTCAGTTTTATTCACTCAAATTTTATGTTCCAGACAGTGTAAATGTTTTTAAAGGATTGTATGAACGTGCGTAATTTTATTTGCATGGTATGTGGACATAGTATATTGTAGATTTTTTCTTTGGTTACATTGCATTTAGTTGTGCTGATGGTCTCTGTATGCATAGTTTTGATACTGATAGTTCTGGGATCAATGTGTAAACATCAATTAAATTATCAAAATGTGTATTTAGCTTCGGATGAAAGAGTTTTGTCTGTTAATGTAGTTGTATTAGTTTATTACATTATGCTTTCTCATCTTTTGAGTGCGCAGTTTCTGATTATTCAATTCTGGTGCTTCTTCATGTTGCTGAGTTATTCGTTTGAAGCTTATCATGTATGATTTCTTAGTTCTAACTGATTCTGCAGACAAGAATGGGAGGGTTCCAGTCTCTTGGAGTGTATCAATCCTTGAAGAAGTTATTGAAGCAAGAGGGCATTCTTGGATTTTATAAGTAAGATTGCAATTTTTGGCCATCTTTTTGCTTTCTTTTGAAAATATTTCCTTCCCAAGGAAAGTTGATATAGTTTCTTATATCTTAATTGCAGGGGAAATGGAGCTAGTGTTCTTCGGATTGTTCCTTATGCAGCCTTACATTTCATGACATATGAGGAGTATCGTGTTTGGATCATAAATAACTATCCGACCATGGGATCAGGTCCTGTTACAGATCTATTAGCTGGTTCAGTAGCTGGAGGAACAGCAGTTTTATGCACATATCCTTTAGATCTGGCTCGTACGAAACTTGCTTATCAGGTGAGTGGTTTGCATAAGCATTATTGAATCTTCTTACTCTTAGTTGAGCAATTTAGAAGATATCATTGGATTTTGTGTCAATTGGCAATTGCAAATTATGACCTATGATTAATGCTTAAATGTATGCCTTCCTTTGTGAGTTGCCTAATGATATTGTCATGTAACTGTTACTGATGTGTCGATACTTTAGGTGTAGTGTGCTGGCAAAGTCTTTCAACTGATATGCGCCATGAATTACTGAAATATTCTACTAAAGGTCCAATATAGTTTTAAATATTTTCATAATCCTGTATATCACTTTTCGGGTTAAGTTTCCATCATTCATTTATTTCTTCTCCACAATAATTGGTTGAAGGTAACAATTTTGTAGTTCAAGACGATAGTGGAGGCAAGGAGCTCTAATTTTGGTGTTCCATGTTTTAGAACTCTGCCTAATGCATATTGGTATGTTGTGCATAATAACAATATTTAATTAATTTGATTTATCATATAATTTGAACTTGTTAAAAGGGTATGGTACACCACATTCATTTCTTTTTCTTTTCCGGTATTTATGCGTTGTCAACTTTTGACTTTTGATCCTGACATCCTGTTAATCATTGTATGATGAGGTGTATATATAAGCTGAATGCATAATTAAATTTGTCTATATATTTTAAAACCTTAGTGCTTTCAGAACCTTAGTGCTTTTAGATAACTTAAGCCCTGTTTGGTATTGAGGTTGGGTAGCTGTAGTTTTTACAGCACTAAAGTATTTGGTAAACACTAGCTGCTATAGCAGGGAAGCTAGGTTAATTTGATACACCACCTGTATGATGAAAAACCTATAATATCTTTACTATTTTTTGTCAAAATTATTATTTAAAAGTCATATTTACTACACATTATTAACTTTTATTCTATAGTTACAATTTTTTTTTCTCAGAGTAGCTATAACTTAAAGCTACAACTACTCAATACCAAACAAGGTCTTAAATTGTCATAAATCAGTCGGTTGGGCAAACATAGCTTAGGTCAAAGTAAGGAATGCCAATAGTTCCCATTCTTTTTCTTCTGAAGCTTGAAAGAAATGTTTATTTTTGTGTTATTTCTTTTGCTTTTTATAGAATAACTTATTACTGAAACAAAAACACGTTTCAAGTAATATTTTGAAAACAGAAACTTTTTGCTGATCGGCCAGTTTTCTAAACAACATTCTCTTAATAGCTGAATATTTTATCTGTCCTTTCCTTTTATTTACTTTTAAATGGATATATAGGTTGCGGACACAAGAGGAAGTTTGAGGAGTGGTATGAGAAGTATGTGTGCTCAACCTGCATATAGTGGCATAAAAGATGTACTTACAAGTGTCTATAAGGAAGGGGGGATACGTGCTCTATATCGAGGCATAGGTGTGTATGTCCTGTCCTGTTAAGCGTTTGCTTTAAGATGGTTGGTTTTGCTACCAATACACGCAATCTTCAAATTTGATAGGCTATAGCTTGAACATCTGATTTTCCTTTTGTCTGTTCATGATTACTACCTCGGTGATACTTAACATCCTGTTTAAACTGTTCCTTTTCTCCCATGTGATGCCAACTGCATGTCCATGGGATTCAGTTTGAACCATTGATTTTTAACTTTTCTTGTTCTCAAGACATCCACAGTTCATACTGTTGATATATTGCAAATTCACCAAAAAAAAATAATAATAATAATGATGATAAAAAATAAATAAATAAAAACTCAAGTTTTCTTTGTCTAAGCAGGTCCAACATTAACTGGAATCCTCCCTTATGCTGGTTTGAAGTTCTACATATACGCGGAGCTTAAAAGGCGTGTCCCTGAGGAGCACCAGAAGTCCATTGTGATGCGCCTTGCTTGTGGAGCTTTGGCTGGGTTATTGGGGCAGACATTCACATACCCATTAGATGTTGTTAGGAGACAGATGCAGGTATCGAATATATAGTTGTTAGGAGATGTTAGGGATTGGTAATTCTGTCTTCTCTAGTTATGACTAGTATTTTTGAACGTAAATGATCAGATAATTTTCAGTAAGAAAGTTGAGGGTCCTGCCCAAAGGCCATGTCAAATGGAATCGAGCAATAATTTGCAAAATGTTGTTTTGCAGGTCGAAAATATGAAACCTTTAAGCAAAGGCGGCGATGTGATATACAGGAACACGATTGAAGGCCTTACCCATATTGTCAAGAATCAAGGATGGAAACAGGTGTTTGCGGGCCTCAGCATTAATTATATCAAGGTAGTCATTTGAGATTATTCAGAGTTTGCTGTCACCTTAATCGTGTAGTTGCGATTACATTTGAAATGATCTTGTTCACTAATAGAGTTTCATGATATTATTGTAGATTGTTCCTTCTGTGGCAATTGGTTTCACTGCATACGACATGATGAAGTCTTGGCTTTGCATACCACCTCGGCAGAAATCAAAATCGATCTCCGCCTCATAGATCCTTGTCTTAAAGCTAAGACACACGCTGTAGCTCAGATTCATACTGACTAAAGAAGGCCTTCTACGTAGGCATTAGCATAATTTACGTTGGTTCATTGAATGTTAAGAAATGAAATCTTTGATCTATTTTCTTTTTCCCATATTATTCCTCCACGTTTTGGATGAAATTTACAGTTTTGGAATTGGGTAAAATCTTGTTTGTAAAAGCACAACAGACTCAAAACATACCACGCTTCATGCCCTTGAGTAAAATTAAGTCGTCGATGACTCAATGGCACCAGCATTCAACCTTCGAATCCGTTCTCAGTGGTGCAACTTGAAAAAGAACTATTTGTCTCTTGTGCCGAGGGTGTTCATCATCCTTATTAATAGTAATGAACTAAAGTAGTAATGAATTAAGGGTATATTTGAGATTGAGGTTGGGTAGTTGTAATTTTTAAGTTACAGTATTAAAATATTTGGTAAATATTAGTTGTTATAGTTTAGAAATTATATTAATATAATTTTTTTATTTATATAATGTAAATTTTTAATATTTTTATTAAAATTATTATTTAAAAATTATATTTATTATATATTATTAACTTTTATTTATAATTATAATTTTTTTTTTACAGTAGCTGTATCTTTTAAATTACAGTATCTTAATCACAAACATATCTTAAAAGTATATTTGAGATTGAGATACTACAATTTTTAAGTTATAATTATAGTGAAAAAAATTATAATTATAAAATAAAAGTTAATAGTATATACTAAATATATTTTTTAAATAATAATTTTGATAAAATTATTAAATATATAATAAGTTTTATTATTTAAATAAAAAATTGTATTAATATTATTTTTAAATTATAATAATTAGTATTTATTAAATATTTTAATATTATAATTTTTAAATTATAATTATTCAACTTGCTATGTTACAGAAACCGTAACTAACAGACATGGATTTGACGAGTAACGAATGTTGAAGGCGCCACGTGTGTCCATGAGCATTTGGGTTGAAACTGATATTGCCGGTTTGGATTCGGTAAGAGATGAAAATTTAAACTGTTGCTGACCGGTTGCAAGTAAGCCATATGACAAATTGGGCTTTGTTTGACAGCCCATTTGTCAAACTTAAAACGATGAACAACCCGAATTTAATATTAGTTAAAGAAGAAATATTTACCCTATTTTTATTTAATGGGACCTCAAAGTTATGCAATAATAATAATAATTATTACTATTTTTTTTTATAATTATTATCGGCATTAAATTTATTTTTATTATTAAAATTTATTAATTTTATTTTTAATTATCATCATCATTGTTATCATTACTACTACTACTATTATTATTATTATCAAAATACATTAAATTTTATTATTTTATTTGTTATTATTACTGTCATTATTATTAATTTTGACATTATTAAAATTTATTAATTTTTATAATTTATTATTGTTACATATTAACTTTATTATTTTAATTCTTATTAATTATTGTTGTTATTTTTTATTAATTTTATCATTATTATTATTAAATTTTATTAATTTATTATTTTAATTAATATTATTGTCATTATTATTATTATTTTCAAAATTATTATAATTTTATTCTTACAATTTGTTATTATTACGATGTATATAAATAATACTCAGGACACTTATTTACAAATGCCATTTTAATAACTTGTTATAATTAATTCCGATTATAAAATAAAGTAAATACATCAATGATAATGTAATTCATTATGATTTTTATTCATATACTTAAAGTAAATAACTTATTTTGATTCTAATTTTTTATTCTCATTTCAGATAATTTCGAATTTCATTTAGTAAACCTACTATTCTTAGTAAGAATTGGACTTATTTGATTGAAACTAATCAATAAAAGTGTATGAAAAGATGAAGAAAATAAAAAAAAATAATTGGCAGCTGGGTAAATATTGCATAGGCAACATATTGTTATGATAAGTTAATAAAGGTTTTCATTGTTAATGATGAAGTAAATACAAATAGATTTATATGTATTGATAATAGATCATTTTACTTTGAGCTTATTGAATGATGAAATAAACGAGGTTCGTAGGAAAAATATTTCATAAAAAGAAAATAAAAATATCCACATGAGCCATGGACACGTAAACATAATGGAAAGCATAGAAAATTAATTCAAGAGGGGAACAATTAAAAAAAAAAAAAATATTATGAAGGCAGTGCCTAATAATAACCAAATAAAAAGAAAACCAAATATAATATTTCTTCTTAAAATTCTCGGCAAAATCCAAAAAAAAAAAAATACATGAACCTATGAAAGAATTGTCACTCTAATCAGTATCATTAGCGTACATGAAAAATAATAAAAAATCCTAAAATTTATGTAATATGTGGGTTATTTTGTCTCTATTTTTATGTTTGTCTTCGGACTCGAAATTCAAAATCAAGCATGATACAAATCTTGTAGGTTTTCTAATAATTTATGATGATTATTATTATATTTTCTCATTCAATTTGATATGAGATATGCAAATTTACTTTTCATATATGTATAATTTTTTTTATTGTAATTATCCTCTTTCTAATTAATCTAAATATTTAAAGATGAAATATTTACCCGATTGTAATTTTTAAAATATTTTTTTATATGTGGTGTAGAAATAATAAACTGTAAAAAAATTAATTAAATATTCGATAAAATATATTTTTAAAAATATTGTGAATTTTGACAATAATCATATATATTTAACAAATCTTACAATTAAACTTTTAAAAGAATATAAAGAATTAAAATTGACATAATATTAAATAATATTTATTACACATGTATAAAATTATATACACACCCCCCACACACACACACACACACACACACACATATATATATATATATAATTTTTTATTATGTATATATAAAAAATTGATAATTAAAATAGATATTTTGAATAAAATTTTAAAAATTCAAAAATAATTTTGAAAATATTTATCAAAATTTTAAATTAATATTTAACTTATTAAAATTACTTTTTAAGTCTTTCAACCAAAATTTATTTTTCACAAGATATACGTACTAAGGTTCAAAATTTTGTTTTATTCTTATTTCATTTTTTTTCTGTTTTTTTAAGTCATAAACTGTTAGAATGATTTTACTTTTCAACCGTTTTGACAAATTAAAAAATAATCTTTTGAATAAATTAGTCACCACATACTGTTTTTAAGACACATTTTTCCACATCGTCAAATTTTAAAAATAAAATTCAAAGCTCGTTATTTCGTGTTTGTTACATATATTTGTATGTAACGTAGCCGTCGCCTCCGACTTCAATTTTAAACGTATCTTAAATTAACAACTATTAACGTGCATAGACCAGGGAGCGACTGACTGGTTGAAACTGTTAAAGGATCATCTGTTACTGTTCGGGCAAATGGGCATTTATAAAGTATTAATGCGTGTCACCCACTGCGAATACGGAGATAGAGAGACCATCTGCCCGGGCAAGTGGGCATTTATCAAACATTAATGCCTCACCGACTGTGAATGCAAGGGATGGAGTCCACTGCCGTACGTGAGGGGTGCTGCTGTTACGTCATTGATGATGAGAGTTGTTTATAAGTCAATATTATATGAGATAAGGGTTGTGATTGCAGCTTCGCAATAACGCACGAAAGAGGTAATAAGTTGGTTGACTTTGAACGTTTTAATTAATTCAAATCCCCATTTGCAAGATTATTGTTAATTACATTGTTTTTTTTTTCTCTCTTTCTTAAGTTCACTCCAAATTATCAAACAGCCATTCTTGATTCCAGTGATATTTAAAAAAGAAAAAAGAAAAAGAGGCGAATAAAATTTAAATAATTTTTTAAATTTTATTTAATCACCTCAATAATCAAATTTGAGTGTTATTTATTACTTACCAGACCGACCACGTCCTTAAAAATCTATTCCTGTGATTCTTGTCATCTCTTTGATTTTCTAGTGTGTTGTGCGAATAAATTTTCTCTTTTAACATTGCCACAAACAAGCTTTTACGTAACTCTTTGATACATTGGTGGTTTGTTAAGAGCATGAGCATCATCGTATCTTTTTGAGTAAAAAGCGCAAAATATGCATTAAAAGGAGACGAAGTCAAATGATCTGTAGAGAGTGACCGGAACAATACAACTACAACAATTGTATTTCTTCGTACAGTCGTATGCTGACTCAAAAAAAGGTCCACCTATTCGCGTCTTTGTTTTGTTTTGCCCATACAAAGCATGCTTGGCTTATTAGTGCTTCCTCTATCCTTCTCTTTAGCTTCCTTGAAGCTACACAGTTGGCTAAGTTGTTTACTTTTTTTTAGCCAAAATATTACTTTGATTATTCAAGCTGCCACAAAGCCCACCCTTATATATATTTATATATAAGTTGATAAACTTTGCCAATTCCACGTGCTTGCTACTGTCTTTGCCCTCTTAATCTTCTTTGTAACTTGAGATAGAACTTGGGATAGAGAGAGAGAGTTTTGGTTTTTGGGGAGCTCTTGGTGTCAACTTTTAGGTGAGAGGTCTCCACTCTTTTTCAGTTCTCAATTTTATTGTAATGTTTATGTGATATGCTCATTTTCAGTTCTCAATTTTATTGTAATGTTTATGTGATACGTTCATTTTCAGTTCTCAATTTTATTGTAATGTTTATATGATATGTTCATTTTATCTAACTGATTTGCATGTTCAGTAATGCATCTGGGTATTTATTTATTTGATTCATTGTTTCGTTAATTATTCTTGATAGGTTCTAGTGTTTGTCTTGTGTTATTTAATTGTTCATGGCTCAAGTAGATTACTGAAATGTCTCCTTAGATTATCTTACTTTTGAATAAAGTACAAAACAACCGAGCCATGAGAACGAAGGATGTTTGACTTTTCCAAAACTGGTTTTTTTCTTGCGTGTTTGAAAGGTTAGAAATTGTGCTATAGCTGTCCCTAAGCATTGTCATTTTCTGGTTTTGGACCAGTCATTAAAGAAGATGAATAAACATCAATTTTCCTTTAAAAAATATTTACATATCATTTTATTTATTGTGATGAGCAGGGTGGGTCGATAGTAAATGGGTCTCTCTCTATCATTACTCGTTTCCACGTGGAGTGAAATCTTGCAAAATTACTTTGGTTTGACAAACACAGTTGAAAAAGTCATTAGAAGGTCCGCAAGCTTTGGAACCAAAAGCTTCAAGAAAGAAGATTTACAGACCCTTAACAAGTTCAAAGGGTCAGATATAATGATCATGGAGAGGTCCCTAAGCTTCAAGAACTGGGATTTACATGTTCCTGAACAAGAGAAGTCCAATTCAATTTCTTTCACCGATAAAATGAATAAACCAACAATTTTGCTACCTGATCCTGTCGTATTTCTCTCTCCACGACCAGTTGGCGAGCTTGATGCTGCTGCTACTAAGCTTCAAAAAGTCTACAAGAGTTACCGGACAAGAAGGAACCTTGCAGATTGTGCTGTTGTGGTTGAGGAGCTATGGTATGTCTATTGATAAAAATGAAGTTCTTGGTGCTTGATTGAGTATTTGTTGTTACATTTTAATTGTTGCTTATATTAATTCGCATGCTGTAGGTGGAAAGCATTGGATTTTGCAGCTCTAAAACGAAGCTCAGTATCATTCTTTAACATTGAGAAGCCAGAAACTGCAGTCTCACGTTGGGCACGGGCTAGAACAAGAGCGGCTAAGGTAATTTGTTGGGTTTCCATAGCTAACAAGTCGCTGAAATTAACGTGCTTCTCTTATTGATTTATGGAAGTAATCATCCGAGTCCTTCTCTGTTTGCAGGTAGGGAAAGGTCTATCCAAGGATGAGAATGCTCAGAAACTAGCCCTACAACACTGGCTTGAAGCTGTAAGCCCACATGTTTCCATCAAAATTCTTATCAATTGCTCTGTCCTATTATTGTAAAACTATTTGTCTCAAATTGTCTCATTCTGTTTTTGAGTTGCCTTGTGAATAGTTCACTGGCATAATTCATTTCAAAAGTCCTTTAAAAAATCTTCAGAGTTTGTTGCCTCAAACCTGTGAAGTGGACTTTTAATATTACATGAATCATTATGCTCTGAATTGTTTGAAACTCTAAATCATTAAATCAGTTCAAAGTTGGCTGCTATAAACAAGTTTATTGCTGTAATTTGATCTTTAATATAAATTTTCATACTTTTTAGTTGCTTTTTAGAGGCTGTTAACGCTTTGCTAAATCCAAAACATATTATGCAATTGGTTGGATTTGCATTCTTCCCCTAGATTGTTATGCCAATTACTAAAATTATGAGACTTAATTGATTCTTTTTCATTCTGCAGATTGATCCACGCCATCGTTATGGGCACAATTTACATTTCTACTATGATATCTGGTCTGACAGCATGAGCACCCAACCTTTCTTCTACTGGTAAATATTCACATTCAAATCAACTTATTCAGCTATATGCTAGCGAAGCTTTCCCTTCTTTAACCATTCCATTCTGAACTTGATTCCCTTTTAAACTGAAGGTTGGATGTCGGTGACGGTAAAGAAGTGAACCTTGAGAAGTGCCCGAGGAATGTTCTACAGCGGCAATGCATTAAATATCTTGGACCTGTAAGTTTTGCTCCTATGCAGCTTATCATGCATCTTATATTTTGACACAGATCCTGTTGCTCATAATGTGAACCCACCCATATGCATTTGAGTTCTAAAACCTTTTCTGAGTTCCATTAACCTGTATTTTGCACTTGTAGAAAGAAAGGGAAACATTTGAAGTGGTTGTGGAAAGCGGAAAGCTTGTTTACCGACAAACTGGGATGTTCGTAAATACCAATGAGGATTCTAAGTGGATTTTTGTACTCAGCACTTCGAGAGCCTTGTATGTAGGGCAGAAGAAGAAAGGTGTGTTTCAGCATTCAAGTTTTCTGTCTGGAGGGGCTATTACTGCTGCTGGAAGACTGGTAGCCCATGATGGGATTCTTCAGGTGTGTCAGCTTACCTATCAACATTCAACCCTAATTTACTTCAGTTTTATTGGGTTTTTTGAGCTAATTTTTCTTGCCCTCTTCAGGCTATATGGCCGTATAGTGGTCACTATCTCCCAACTGAAGAAAACTTTAAAGAATTTGTTAGTTTCCTTGAGGAGCACAATGTGGACTTGACCAATGTGAAGGTAATTCAATATTCAGGCCTAAAAACATCTCTTTTCTTGTTTGGCTTGTGTATACCCATGTTTAAATTTTTGAGAGACTTGGATAATCATATTTTTGGCTGATTACTTTAGGAGAAACTTTGTGCTTTATCATTCTTTTTTCTCTTGCAGAGATGTGCAATAGATGAAGACGGATTCTCATTTAAATCTACTTCTTCGGACTCTATGCCAAAAGAAGCAGAGGCTCTTCCCACAATGGCAGAATCAACAATTGCTGATACTGTGGATCTTATCCGGGCATGCTCCACAGCTGATCACGAACAAGCTAGTATCAGCACCAGTGCAGCCAACAAGGAAGCACCGGTGTATGACTTGGCCAAGCGTTTGTCTTGCAAGTGGACAAGTGGAGTTGGACCTCGCATTGGTTGCGTGAGAGACTATCCAACAAACCTTCAATTCCAGGCACTCGAGCAAGTCAATCTATCACCTAGAGTCACCCCGGGTGGCTCAAGGATCTCCGCTCCAATTCCTTCACCGCGACCTAGCCCGAAAATCCGCGTCTCACCTAGGCTTGCGTACATGGGACTCCCTAGCCCTAGGGTAGCGGTTACTAGCGCCAGTTAAACTTGTTGCATTCAGAAAACAGCAAATGGCCTTGGTTTTTGAGGATTTTGGCTGCTAAGTGGTTGAGCCTAAAAGGATTGAGGCCTAACACAAGTTTAAGGCACTGCTTGTGCCAATAGGTTGCCCGTATTCTTTGTTCTATTGTTTGTGGTTAACATGACCATCACCATGGCCTTCATTCATTTTTTTCCCCCCGTTTTTTGTTCGTTTACTCAATTCTTTCTGCAATAACTTGTGTATACGCCGTTGTAACCGGCATTGTAGAAATTTTGGAAATGTCTTGATAAAAGCAAAGCTATTTCCATTTTTGTTCCCTTGTCGCTTTCTTTATATATATATATATATATATATATATATATATTAATCTTTCTTTCAAGTGGACTACTTGTCTTTTTCTAGAATCTGGGTGGGCTGTTGACCAAAGAAATCAAGAAAAGAAAAAGATTACAGAATTGGCACGTGAGATAAAGACTGTTCCTGTAGACCCTACGTGCGGACTTTCAATAGAACCCTGTGTGTGGCTATGAGTATTGACCAATGATCTGTTAAGTCCTTTGGGCCTTAAAGTTTAGGTCAACCTGGTCCGGGCCTAAAGTGTAGGCCCAATCAAAAGCAAGCGAAAGTTTGATTGACGTACGAAGTGGGAAGAGTAAGCAAAATTTAGGCCATAGTTGTTTCGATTTTCATGAGTTTTTAAAAATTTTGTGTTTGATAATATTGTAATTTTTAAAATAATTGCTGTTAGTTATGTTATAAAAATAATTAATTATGAAAAAAATCAAGTTAAATATTTGATAAATTTTATTTTCATAAATATTGTGAGTTTTGAAAGTAGTTGTGGAGTGTTTTATAAATTTTATTGTTAAATTGATATAAAAATAAATAAATGACTAAAATGAATAAAATATATAATAAAATTTACTTATACATATAGTAATTTGATTAAAAATAAAATTTATATTATATTAATTTTATTTCTTTTATTTTTTTATAATAAAAATTTATTGAAATATTGATTTTGTTTCTAATTTGAATAAGAGTAGTTTTGGATTTAATTAATAATTATAAAGATATTTATAAAATTGTATTAAAAAATAAAATTGATTCTTAAAATCATAATCTAAAAGCTACTCTTTCCTTGTTTTTTAAAATCAGTTGTAAGAAGAGATAATTTTGAAAAAATGATCAATATTTTACATGTATAAGTAAATTTTTTTACCAAATACTAAAATTAGCTTTTAAATTCTCAATATCACTTGTAAACCTCTAAAAAATAATCTCAAATAGGTCCTTAAGAATAATAGATTATTAGGTCATGTTTGGGGAACATGACAAAGTGTAAGACTAGACTAATTTTTTGGATAAAATATTTATCCTATATTTGGCAAGCTCATTTAGGTTACGTTTGA
This sequence comes from Murraya koenigii, assembly GCA_025617385.1. Taxonomy (NCBI): domain Eukaryota; kingdom Viridiplantae; phylum Streptophyta; class Magnoliopsida; order Sapindales; family Rutaceae; genus Murraya; species Murraya koenigii. Next base: position 4,333,804 of record CM046817.1, on the reverse strand, counting down.
CTATAAGAACTAGATTGATTAAGTTGGATTATATATAGTGTTGTCTTATGTTTGGTACGATATATGATTAATATCGGATTAGATTATGTGAAATTAAATATAAGTGAAGTTAATTATTATTTAATTTGAATAATTAAATTTATTTAAATTATATGTTTATATATATATATATAATATAATATTTTTTGCCTATTAAATAAAATATTATTAAAATAACTAAATATAAAATTAATTAAATACAAGTGAAGTTAAATAGTATTTAATTGGCATAATTAAATTTATTTAAATTATATGTTTTTATATATGATACATTTTGCCTATTAAATAAAATATTATTAAAACAATTAAATATAAAACTATTATTTATCAAATGTTAATGTTTTGCATAATATACAAATGATAAATGTGATGTTTCTTAATAATAATTTTGTTAATACATATGATATACTATTAATTTTTTTTTGTTTAACATTAAATATTAATACAAATAAATAAATGAAAATAGATTTCATGGGTAAAATAAAAAAAATATTGCTTAATTTTTTTGGAACCATGAATAAAAAAAAATATATAAATAAATAAACAAATAAAAAGAAATCATAAAAGGACAAATATTGCTTAGTCTAATCCTCATTAAACCCACGTGAAAATGAGGATAATTAATCTTATAATTGTAGGATTAAATTTAAATTTAATCTATTTAATTTAATCTGAGTGAGTTTGCCAAAATTTGGGATTAGATATGTTATTTAAACAATTAGTCTAATCTCACACTTTATACTCCTCTCAAACATGGCATTAGATTATATTAAGGGGACTAAATTCAAATTTATTCATACAATCATAGAATTAGTTATCCTACATTTTACATGGGTAAGCTATATTTATCTCTTTATGACTTACTCTTAATTATTTATTTATGTATTGTTATTAATTAATTTTTATTTATATAATTTTATTCAAGATTCCATAAAAATTAAGTAATTTGTTTTATTTTACTTATGATATCTTCTTTCATTTATTTATTTTTATTAATATTTAATGTTAAAATAATTAATTAATAGTATATTATATGTATTAACAGAATTATTATTAAGAAATATCCCATTTATCATTTGATTATTATGTAAATATTAATATTTGATAAATAATTAATTTCATATTTAATTTTTTTAATAATATTTTATTTAACAGGTAATAATACACATCATATATAGAAATGTTTAATTTAAATAAAGTCAATTGTTCTTGTTAATACTATTTAACTTCACTTATATTTAATTTAACATAGTCTAAAATGATATCGTACCAAATATAGAATAACACTATATATAATCCAATATAATCTAATTCGACCTAATTTAATCTAATTTTAATAATCAATCCAATATAATCATTCAATCTATCATTCATGCCAAATGTAACGTAATATCGTGTTCTTATTTTTTAGTGAGTGTTATATTTTTCTCCTTTACTCTTTATCCCTGCCCTACGGGCCCAACCCGACAAAGATTTCAGATTTCCATTTTCACTTGGGCTTAAAGGTTAAATAAGGAAATAAATTGAAAAGAGTGAATGTAGAACAATTGAAATATTTTTAGGGATAAGAGTTAAAAGAAAACAAGACTCTGATCTTATTTATCTGAATACGCAAGGAAGATCTCACAATTTAAATAATTGATAACTTAAGATTTTAAGATACAGCTAAGTGACTTTTAGTCTCTTTATTTAATTAATCATTTTAAGTTTCTCTTAGTTTGGTTAATCACCTAATTTGGACTTTTGGAAAAGAAGGTAAGAGTTAAAAAATATATTTAAGTTATAATACTCATTTTAAAGTAATAAGGGATATTATTATTTTTTTTACTTAAGTTCTTCTGACACATTAAGTCAATATCACGATTTGATGAAAACTGTATTTTATTACCAAATATTTATACTATTAGTACTTTACCACTATTTTGTTAATGCAGTTAAAAATTTACTAATGTTATAAGAATATTTAAGAAATTTCACGTTAAACCCAAAATGCATCATTCAATTATGAAAAAGATATTATCGTTTGTCCATTATAAATTTTATAACATATCAATTAAGTACTAAAGTCTTTTAAAAGCTATATTTTACTACCAAATATTTAAATTGTTATCACTTTACCACAAAAAATATTAACACATTAAAAAATTGATGATATCATAAGGAGTTTTACGTTGAAGCCAAAATATTAATTCAATTATTGAATGATAAAGTATTAAATTTTGAGTATTTAGTTGCTATTATAGTTTTTGAAATAGTTTAAGGTTGCTATTATAGTGTTGAATGATATTATAAAAACTGATGTATTTAGTTTGTATTACTTGAAATTTAATATTTGAATGCACAAGAACATGTTTATATATAAAAAAAAATATAGCATTTTTTTTATATAACAGCTACTTTTTAAAAATAATTCCTCTTATGTAGTTTATTTTTTTTTTCAAATAAAAAAATCATCTTTTATACTCCAAATTAAATATTTACTTATATTTTTAACATTTTGATGGTAAAAGTAATAACAACTTAAATATTAGATGGAAAAATATAATTTTAAAAAATCTTGGTATTGAATTGATATGCCAGAAAAATTTTAGTAAGAAAATGATAAATTTATCTTTTATAATTTCTTTTTTTTTTAACAAAGGATAAAATTATCTTTTATACTCCAAGAACAAAATCAAATTTTAACTCACATTTTGTTAAATATTAATTTATATTTAATAGAATAGTATGATAAATTATTAACAATGTAAATATTTTGTGGTAAAATATTATTTTTATCAAACTATAATATTCACTTAATATAAAAAAAAAATCAGTGAAAAAATAATAGTATCTCAAGTAATAATAAGTTATATATAGTTATCATTGATTTCAAAATGGAGGAGATTAAGGACAAACCATAAGAGGTGGGTGTCTTTTTCCCAAAATCTAAAATTGAACAATCTCGTTGTCAACGCCTGAAATGACGTAAAAGAACACAAAGCCCAACCCTCAGCACTCTTTCTTTCTTTCTTCAAAATTAAAATTAAATGCATCTTTTTTCTTTTGTAATTCTCGAAGCTCATTCATTCATTATGTTGTCGACACTCCAATGAGCTGATTCGTTGGTTCGTTGTTCTTGTAGAATCCTTTTTCCGCGAGGACTTGCATTGAAACGGTAAACATTATTAAATCAATTGCGAGCTACCCACCAGCTTTCATGCAACTTTTTGTACTCTTGGCTTTTAATTTAAAGCAGCATTTATTACAATGCAATTTCAAGGGTAGTAACAATATTCTCATATTTTTCTTCGACAAGAATTACTCGCACATTTTATTTATTTCAAAAGCCATGTGCATTATCCACCATCTAAAAATTTTAAAAGCACCAAGTTTTTTAACGGAAAGAGGGAATTGGAGCATTAGCCATTCTTAGTTTAGTAAATAACAAAACACATCCATAATTATTTTAAGTTCAAA